>JAJLWT010000004.1:0-380000 GCA_030570835.1 Suhomyces tibetensis
CGCGTTTGACTTCTAATCAAAAGATTGCGAGTTCGACTCTCGCCGTGGGTTCTATTACATCTTGCGGTTTTAGCTCAGTTGGGAGAGCGTCAGACTGAAGAGATTCAGTCACAGTTAATCTGAAGGTCGTGTGTTCGATCCACACAAATCGCACTTTTTTTTTGCAATCTACCCATCAGATTTTCGATACCGACCTCTGTTTAACTTTAATTTCCATCTCATTATCTCATCGGATTTGTTTCATCTACATCAGTTTTATCAGTTTTTCTTCATTCTGCCAATAACACATTATGCCTTGTAATTTGGTTTCTGGAGAGCTCGATTCCGAAATCGTTGCCAAGAAACTTCAACTTATATTCAAACACAACTCAATCGTAAACTCATCAACCATAATTCACCAAGATCCTATAAACTATCGAAATAATGCAACATATGCTGAAAAATCGTTAGAAGCACCTGGACTCATAGATTTGATACAATCATCACACAATTCACATAATTACATAAAAGCTTCTACCATTGATCCCAACCAAATCGACGACGTACTTGATGTCAATGATTCACTAACATGTTATGATAATACTCTTAAATTGTATCTTACCCCTTCTTCCTACCAATACTGTCCCAATTTGAGTACTATTGGCTCAGTTAAAAAGCTTCCCCATTCCAAAAAGGGCCATGGTGCACAAAACTTGGCATCATTTAACTATTCAGTCGTCATTCCACTTACGGCTGTTCTCCATCCCGAAACAATTCAAACTATTAATACTGTATTTCCTACAGCACATACCCAAATATGTGCGTTACATGATGATGAAATAGATTTGGAATCATACAAACCTCGAAAATTAAACCTGCAAGTCCAAACTTATCCTCTTAGTGTGGCCATTGAAACAATAACTGACGATACTTTTGATCTACACTCATTCTATGAATATTTATGTTTATTAACTATACAAAGTACTCAATTGATCCCTGGCCATCATAATGAATATATCACTTCTTATGAATCTCCTTTCAAAGACCAGAATCTTTCTCCCTTGTCCAACTTGCTGGTATCCAATATCGATTCTTCTCATTCTCAATGTATTATGAGTTTCTTGGAAGAGAATAACAATTGGTTAGTCATATCTGTAAATTTCGATCAAAGACATTTAATGATATATAAGCATCAGAATAAAATCATGCTTTGGGAATGCTACTAATACCTGTACTATTGCTACAGTCTGCTACATATAGATACAGTCATTGCATTTATTAAAAAATATTTTGGTCATAATTCAGTTTTCGTTTACTATCTATTTACATGGTGTATATCTGAATGAAATGAAAATCAGGCAGCTAGGATTCCTAACTTTTGAAAAATACAGGTTGATTTCATTTGCTCCTACCTTCCGCATACAATCTCGTCTCTTTAACTAAAGTCCTTGAACAAATCTTCCACAGATAATAAATCAAGTGGATCGGTACTAAAAGATCCTCCTGGGGTCTGCATCATATTATTGAGATTTCCGGTATCAATACCATAATTGTCTGTCACATTTCCAATCGGAGTAGCTGATGAAAAATTCGATGATCCTAGGTTATTCAAAGCACCAAGTCCATATGATGTACCTCCAGACCCATTATTGACATTGGGTAAAGTTGCTCCTGGATAAGCTTGATTGATATCATTGGTATAAATGTTTCTATCATCCGCATCGTTCTGATTCTTACTCTTCATAATTTGGAGCCAAATCTTATCAATTTCATTATTATCGACAGGATGATTGATTTCATCAAATTCATCACTTGACGTTGATAATACTGAATTCATACTAGCACTGGAATGGTAACTTGGAGGAAGATCTCCATTTTTGTCTTCCATTTTAGTCACATTTGGATTATTTACATTATACCAAGGAACTTCATCCTTCTTATTTGAAACGTAGGTAAATTGGGCTTTCTTATTGGCTTTACGAAAGTCATTGATTTTAGTTAAAGCATTTTGAAAAATCAAAACAAGTTCCATCATCATGTCATCTGTCAAAAATAAGTCTTGAATCATACTTTCTGCTTGTTCTGTTTCATATACTTCACGTTTTGAAACCAAGTTGTGGATCAAGATTTGGATTTTGGAAATTCTCCAAGCATAGTAGAAACGATGACTTAATCTTAACATGTGTTCCCTAAACATCCGAATACTGGTATCCAATACCCTCATAAAATTCTGCAAAAGTTCAAACCTTTGTTTATAGGCCGGGTTTGTATCGTATTTGATTGAATGATTAAACGAGTTTTCTGCCTTAACTGACGCAAATTTAACCCTGAGATATATTGATATTAAAACAAGTAATGATTTATGACTCACCAGTTCAAATGCTGGGGTCACAACTAAATCAGTTGCATTTTTATAAGGTGAATCGATTTTGTCAAAGAATTCGTAATAAAACGGCATGTAATCATTAGCAATAGTTGACACGATTTTCCTCAAAAAGTGAAAGGCTGTAGTATTGTTTTTTCTCTTTTCATAGTAGTTAAAAAAGTGAAAAGATACCGAAAGCAAGAATAAACTGCAAGTAAAGAAGATCTTAGTTCCTAAAGTTTTTGAAATGGTAAACACTGGCCCAACTGAAGTTTTATCCAATAAATTCTTTCTCAACTTTGAGTATTCTGTTTTATGATGAAATTCAAGATGATCAATACGAATTTCCAATTCTTTAACCTTACATTTTCCTCTAACCGATAAGATCAAATTGAAAAATTCAGAAACTTCATCAAAAACTTTATCAAGAGTAGAAAATGTTTTTTGAGTTGCCTTCTCCAAATCAACATTAATGACATTCTCATTACCTGGTTTGTAAAATGGAGGTTTTGTATCGTAGCAATTTCTAGTGACGGATAGGGGGGTACCAGACAACATCGCATTATTCATATCAACAACAATAAGCATATACCATATCTTTCTTACCAAATTATTGCTTTTCTCATCGGGACATTGATCTGGAAAGTTGTCTGGATCCCTATTCAATCCTAATGAGAAAGCCATTTGAATCAACATAGCATTAAAAACTTGAGAATCACCACCATCAGTACCATCACCATCTTCTGGTGCAAGCATATGATAATATCTGGTGATTAAAGCCAATTGCATAATAGCAATGTTAGTTCTTCTCATGACATTGAATTGATTTAAACATAATTGGGCCACTTCAATGACATCAACATTGACCAGATTTTTCATAAGATACTTGATTTCTTGAACCCTAGGGGATGGATCATTTGATTCAAGATTCGCTTGATTGACAGAGAATATATTTGTAAACAAAGTAAGATGTGCAAATCTTATCAACACCAATAAAAGTCCTAGATGGGCAAAATCTAGCCTTCTATTTACTTTCACGAAATCGATGGGTTCTTCTTCAAAGGATTCTAAACCAATCAACAATTGAAGTTGTTCCTTCAAGGAAACTTCGTCAACAACTGGTAAGAAGGCGTACATATTGGTGAAAAATCGTTTATACAAGAGCCATAATGCCTTTTTTTGTGGTAGCACATTTTTTATCTTTTGGACCAACAAGATCTCTTCATCAATAATCACCTTTGGATTACCTAGTCCCGGTTTATTTGGGCCAATAGCATCCACTGGGGTCTGTGTGAACAGACGTTTCGAAACATAACCTTGTTCGAGATACGGTCTGACATCATCATCACCTTCATCATTCTTGACTTTAGCGGAAAAGGTTTTATCTATTTCAGGAGAGCCATGTGTAGCGATATACAAGTCTCTTTTCAGCTTATGGAATGACTCGTCATTATGAAAATGCTCCCATAAGGCACTAAAAGCACAATCTACTTTCATCATTGAAAACCATGATAATGGACCAAAATTCCTCCTACGAAGAGGTTCCCTATTATGGAGGGAGCAGTACCCATCGTAGAAGTTGATCTCATCATTTTCGGAAGCTTTGGGCACAAACGTAGGTCTAGGCTCAATTTTGGCTCTTGTTTTTGCGGTTGCATGCGGTGGCAAATATTCAGAATCAAGAGATTTAGCCTGCACCGACTGTTCCAAATCTCTTAGTTTCTGTTTCAAGCGGTTCAATTCCTCATTTACGGCTTCATCAGCAGGATCGAAGTCGTCAGCATACAGTCCATTGATGATAGAATCTGCACCAAGGCCACTGTCATTGCAATTGCCATATTTACACTCGCGATTGCCATATTTGACACAGCCAGAACACGGGCTTCCCCTGTCACATTTGATCTTTCTCTTCTTACAAAAATCACACACGCGTGTAACCCTCTTCCGTTTCCGGCGTTGGGAATTCAAATCGTCCATTGGTAATGGTATGTAAACAAATTCTTGAAGAAAAAGGGTGGTAAAGAGAGATTAGATTGGTGACTCAATCAAAATGTTTATTTTTTTCTGCTGTTATGAGTCCTATTCTTAAGAATAGAAGCCTGTTAAACTACGTATTGCTGCGGCTATAACGAAAGAGCCGCGCCGGCAGACAGCCTCATGCACTGGCTTTTCTGAGACAAGCCCATTGTTTGTAGACCCCAACCGCAGCTCTCCGAAGGCCCCAACCGCAACCCCCTCTCTAAATTTATCTGGGGTGAGGGTATATTACTAAGGGTGAGGTATAGATACGAAATACGAGAATACGAGCATCCAAAGATGGCTACAGACGAATATGTTCTACAATTAATACATCGATCGTTGGAAGACTTGGGCTACGGTGGCGTGGCCGATGAATTGCAACGAGCCATCAAGTTGAAGCGGTCCCGTGATCATTCACAAGAGCAAGACCCCGCCATGAAGGATAGTATTGAAACGATGCAATGGTTTCATTCGGAGATGAAATGCGGCAATTATTCGCTATTGGATGAGTATTTATCGAAGGTGCTCGAATCGTTTGATTCGGATTCTTCTTCGGCCCAGTCAAGTAACTCTTTTATCCCCTTGCTTACTGATAGTATAGATCCCCATGCGGTAGTCTTGGTATTGCTTTATTTGATAAGAAGATGCTATTTCTTCGAGCAGGTGGCTAAGTTGGCGATTACACCCACCAATGACATTGCTGGATCGCTACCTCGTACCTCGACAGACTCGTCCATTCCAAGGCCAATTGTCTCTTCCTCTGCCTCTGTCTCATTGCAACAACCATTAATCGAATTCTTGAGAGATCGTATGGTTCCCTTATTGGATCAGTTGAACGACCATGTCCAATCTCTTCAGACCTACCCCGATCCGACCGCCAGCAATTTGACTTCCTCAATTGAAGAAAACCTGCTGGATGACGATTATTGTTCCGATAACGAATTCGATTTTGGTCTTGCTTCTGGTACTAACAAGCCAGCCATTAATCACATATATCCAGCTCTGGTTCTAGTCAATTTGACAAGAGAAAAGGAATCTAACTTACTCTTGGATTTGACAATGCAAGGTAAGCCAGTGGAACAATCTAATGAACAATATCTACAATCCATATTTTCTCCTAAATACTTTTTTGGAGCCACCATTTACCATCGGAATGATGAGAATATTGTTTTGGGCATGAGAAAACTAGTTAATGATACGTTTCTTAATAAGCTCTTTAAATTGAATTCAGAACTGAAGAATTTTGACACCATTTATGAATTCCCAAAATTCCACATGTTACACGTTTTAAATCAGGCATTGATGTATAAAAAACAACAGAATCCTTATTATTTACCCCCGCGTACTAAGTTTGAGGAGAGGGTTCGTAGTAATGAAAATAAACAGTTGTCTTTGCAGTCCAAGAACCAACAAGAATTGTCTAAACACTTCAAAACAACAATCTTTCCAAATAAACTTCTTCATACATTAAGAACGCACAATGACGAGGTTTGGTTTGCTAGGTTTTCTCCGCTGGGAAGATTTATGGCCACTGGATCATTAGATGGGAAATTGGTCATATATGATGTTCATAATAATTTCAATGTTTTGAAAGTGTTGGAATCATCCAATACTTTAGATGAACAAGCTTTTGTTCCATTTTCAGCAAAACCTTCTAATGGCAAAACAGTCGCTGTTATTTATTGTTGTTGGGATCCACATGAAAACTACTTGGTCACTTGCTGTCTTGATACTGTTGTAAGAGTATGGTCAGTTAGTGAACTTCATAATTTGGTCAATTCTGAGAAGCGAATCACTCGTTCAATGCATGAAACTATTACATCCGGTGAATTCAAATTACAAAGTTGTTTTACGTTAGGTCCCAATATTCGTACTTGGACTTGTGAGTTTTTGCCCGATTTGGGAGAACCAAATTATAAACCTCAATTCATAATTGGTTCTCCAGACAAAGCCTTAAAGGCCTATGATCTTGATGGAGTGGAAGTGTTTGATTTCTACGCAAATGTTGATGATGAAAAAGATGATAATGACGAAACCACGAAAGAAGATATAAACATGAAGGATGATCATGAAGGTGATCAAGAGGATGACATCAATGGGAGCAAACCAAAGATCACTGGGAACAACTTCAATCGTGTTAATGATTTAGCAATCTCTCCAAATGGGAGAATTGTAGCAACTGCAAATAATGACCAATTACTTCATGTATATGAAATCCCAACCCAATTTGAAGACAATTCGACGACAAAAAGATTGGCAACCATAAACTTGAGAGGAAGACTAACGTCATGTTCAATTTCAGCGAATGGCAAGTACTTATTACTAAGTACTGCACCAGAAGAAATCCAAGTTTGGGACATATCAGGATTAAATAACCCTAACCCTCTGGAGGATGGGATATCAAATCCGATTCTATACAAGAAGTTTATTGGACATAGCCAAGTTTCTTGTATTGTTAGGTCATCATTCGGTTACTTAGTCGACAAGACAAATGAAGAGGAATTGGTTATTTCTGGTTCTGATGACGGGTGTGTGTACTATTGGAAATTGCATACCGGGCAATTAATAGGAAGGGTGAAAGGTCACCAAGGGTTATGTAGTGCTGTTGATTGGAATCGCTTTGGGAAATGTATTGAGACTAATGACTATGGAAAGTTATGGTGTTCGGTTGGAGATGATAAACTTGTCAAAATCTGGGGTACAAGTGAAATGAAGGATCATCAAGATATACATTAAATACACTTATTTAGTTACTTTACACTGGAAATAAGATATCATATACATTAACCAAATTCTATTTAATTATAAGTGAAAGTAAATTCATCTAGAACTTACAATTCATCATGATCAACATCGTCACCACCAATAGCTGCTTCAATAATTTTTTCAGCAGTAGTGGAATCACCAGCAGCATCTTCTTCAACAATTTCAGCCTTAGCCTGTTTCAGTTCTGAACCATCAGATTTATGAGCACCACTTTCCTTAACAAAGGCAATCAATTCATCTAATTCTCTCTTACCTGAGTAGACAACTGGCTTTCTTAATCCAGAAGCTTCGTCGATTTCACCATTAGCTGGGTACAAAAGTAAAGTTGGGTAACCTTCGATTTCAACTGGGGTGTCAACATCGTTACCGGAATGGTCAATGTTGGCGATGATTACCTTGGCTTCTGGGTTCTTAGAGTCGTAAACTTCTGCTAATTCTTCCCAAGTTGGAGCCAAGTTCTTACAGTGTCCACACCATGGGGCATAGTATTTCACAAACACGTCCTTGGTGACGTCCTTGACGATATCATGATGGTTGTGACCAACCAATTTGATAACTGGGGATGCAGCTTGTTCTTCTTCGGTTGGTAATTCTTCGGATTTGATTATTGGGGCGACCTTGTCAGCGAAATAACTCTTGACGAAAGTTTCAATAACCTTATCAGATGGACCTTCAGGGTGTTCGGATTGACTAATACCAAACTTTTTGTTTTCGGCTACTTTTTGAATAGCAAAGAATGGAACGATATCGGCATCCATATTTATAACCTCGGCATGCTTACCGTATAATGTAGCATCTAAACCAACGAAGTTGATCTTACCCTTGTATTCCTTACCTAACTTGTTGAATAATGGAGTGACGGATTCCTTTTGTTCAGCAGTGTTGTAAAAGTAGTAAGCAATTGGTAATGGGGATTCCATATAAGTCATGTAAGTGGAAGCATTAATGTCACCGAAGTATGGAACGGATTCACTCTTTACGAAAACAGACAAGGCTTCGGCAGTCAAATCTTCAGTGAAGGATCTGACATCATCGTAAGCATTTGGATGAACAACGTAGTAAGATGGTTTAGATTTGTTAACCTTAACATTTTTGAATTTTGAGGACAAGTTCTTGATCAAACTGGAGTCAGATACAGAAATGAAGGCGTAGTCATTTCTGTTTTGCTTGGCGACCTTTTCAAAAAGCTCCGAGTCGGTTTCGGAAGCAGATGGAAGGACTTGTACCACGAATGGAGAAGCTTGTTCGGAAATAAGGGTTTCCAAAGAATCGGAATCTTCTGGAGATTGGACAGCTGGCAAAGTTTGCTTGATCATGAAGTCGGCGATACCTTGGGCTTCTCTTGGGCCTTCGTAGTCATCGAGAGGAGAGCCAGGACCTCTAGCAATTTTCAAGGTTGGATAACCTCTGATACCGTGTTCCATACACAATTCTTCTTCTTCGGTACAATCGATTTGGGCCAATTTGACGTTGGCGGTGGATTCGTTCAAGATATCGGAGGCCCTAGCAAATTCCGGTCCCAATTGCTTACAGTAGCCACACCATGGGGCGAAGAATTCGGCGAGGACCAAAGGGTTTTCATCGATGAAGGATTTGTAAGAGTCGGTTGTCAATTTAACGACGGACGAGTTTGGGTCAGCGGTGGCGTCACCGTCAGTAGGGCCCGAAGCGGACACTAAGGAGACTACTGACAACAAGGTGGCCAAGGCGGTGGATGATAACTTCCAAAATTGCATAGTGGGATGTGTGTGGGAATAAAACAAATGTATGGATTGATTTTTACCGATACTGAAGAGTTTTATATATTACGCGCTTAGTAACTCTTCAGAAACGATGTTAAGAACACGCTGTTTAATTTGCAGGCTAGAGGGTGTGTGCGAAATAATGTTGCGACCGATTTGCGGCCACGAGAGGGACTCTGTACAGGTGGCATGGAACATGATGGAAAGACAAAAGAAGGCGAAGGAGAACAAAACGGAGAAACGAACTGGAAATTCAAATACTAAGAGACGAAAGAACTGTTAGCTATAAACCAGAAATGAGATGGGTCATGGAAGATTACTAAGAGCAGGGTGCTTTTTTTTGGTGGTTTTCTTCCATTTGTAATCTGAGTAATTTGTATGTAATATGTGAGTAATTTGGAAGTGATATACGTGGGTTATTTTTCTTACTGAGCAGCTTGCCCTTCATTGCTGAGTATTTATAGCTACGTGGTTTCATTGGTGCCTCTTTTATAATTAGGGGTTGGGTAACTGTTTTTGAAGTTGACAGCTAGAAGCATAAACGAGGCAGTTGTTATTTTCTAATGGTGACACTCCCCAGGCAGTATCATTTTGGGCTGGATTTCTTAACTATGTGGAATTAGCTCCATGTAGCATCTGGGGAGGAGAAATAATTAGGTACCTTTGCCAAGATATGATGGGACATTACGGGGAGGAGATGAATGGGAGTGATTGGGAGTGATGGGGTCCAGAAAGAGACTATGATGGTTCTATCAGTAGAGTATGGTCCTCATAGTGTGTTAGTATGGCCAATCTCTTTTAGTGATAAGATCTAGTAGATACAGTAGTCAGATTTCGCGCGCCTGATTTGGGGCAATTATAGGGGGTGATAGTAGGGGTATGCTTATAGAGGACATGTATCTTTTATTTTAATTAATACTTATAACTTCTTACTTGGAGAGTATTTCTTTTGGATACATGTTGGGCTTGCTTTTCATCTTTCTCGTTCTCATTGTTTGTCTTCTTTATTCCCTTCTTTCTCTTCAACTTTATATTCAAATATTTATCATTATACAGGAAGCAACTTTCAATTAAACACCCAAAAATTCCCTCCAAGAGCCCCAAGTTTCCATTTCTACGTCGTATATGTATGCCATACTATGTCTCAAGGAACTTTGTAAATATTGAGGTTGGTAGTCATAGATAAGCATCACCATTCCCCAGGTCAAGATGGCAAAGTATTTCCATGACTTATCGTATACTCCTGACCTCAACTTCTTCTGCTGTGACGGATTGAGATCATTGAACAGAATGGAGTCACCACTATAGTTTCTGAACTTTGGTTGTGCACAATTTAAATAATAATCAAGTAAAATCTTTCCACTAGCCACCAATACTCTGGAAAAACAATACAACGTGACCTGATGGGTGATTCCAGGATGGAAGAAATTGAAATGCTGTGAGTAAACTATCCATGAACCAAAACATCCAGCAAGGAACTTGGCCAATCTCAAGTTTTTGGGTCCCAAAAACGATTCATGTAGCAACACATTACAACCCAATTTATAAATAATAGCAAACCCGGCCAACACTTCGGCATGGTTCCTGGTCGCCAGCAATACCTGCTTCAACCTAGGTCCAATCGGACCTGATCTATATAACAAACTGATTACCAAAGCATGCAGAAATCTGATTTTTCCTCCGTAAACAATCCCATTCCTAGCTGATTTGATCACTTCTAGTAATGGACGATATAAGGGGTCATTTAATATAGATGGCATGGAGAATAAGTAAAAGTTTCAAAGGGTGATGGAAATGGGTAACGGGGAGTAAGAAGTCTATGTGGTCGAAATATTCAATAAGGAAGTAGATCAGGTTATTCCATATTCATAATATGGGGTACGAGACCCTCGGCTGCTGTAGTTACCAAAGGACGTGTGCGGGCGGCGACCGATTCAGGAATGGTTAAAGTCGGATTTTAGCAGCCCAGTTATCGGTCCAACAAATAGGCCACCGGTCTCTTGAGCATGGAAGCAGTAACATTTTCTCTCTATACTTTTTTCATCTCCAATTGGTCTTACTACATGGTATATCTTATTAGCTAAATAATGAATAGATGGCAGGCATATAAATTGCGACAAGAAACTCAAGAATAGTGTCGTGGAATATGTCGTGGAATGTGTCGCCAAAGACAGGCGACCAGACCATATATATCTCCAGAACCATTTTTGTTGTTGCCTGCATATACTATATGTACCCAAATTTACTTTTAAATCAACCACTTCACGAACAAATTACGTTCCTAGAATGCGTAATTTCCATCCCGCCGATATGTTCGTCTTTCCAGTACCAGTTGGAATGGAAGTAATGGCCAAAAACTACCATGGTTGGGTCTGATGGCGACATTTGCATACCACTGCATAACCTATTAGGGTATTGTATCTTTACGATAAATCGGTCACCCCAAGTCCCTCCATTCTAATTTCTTGCTCTCACTTAGTGGATCCAGATTGGCCTCTCTCTTTGTCTCTGGGAATCTCTCTCCATAGTTTTCAAAATTTTTCACCTAGCACAAAAAAAAAAATTTTCTCACACCTAAAAAAACTTTTAACAGTCTTTTAAGGTCTCTTTTTATATACTGAACAATTGTATCGATCGAACTTTACCTCAAAGGTTAAGACCAGTAATTGAACATTTAAAAGCTTTCATAGCAGAATAGAAGATCCGACGTTCACGTGGAAGCCACTACATATTCTTCTATCCCCAGAGAACCGCCCCGAACTACCTCGCCACCGTTCTCCTTATTCCTTTCAGACTTTTTCATTATACGGTTATATCCAACACCATTTTTGGAAAGACTTTAGAAGTGAACGATTTGCAAAAAAAAAATTTGCCTGATATTTAATCCGATATTGAGTAGAGTACAATTCACAGCCTTCAACTAATTGAACATCGCTCCCACCCACAACTTTATCAATTCCAATCCTTTCCATCCATACCGAGATTCCTCTTTTTGATCAAGTAATATATTCGTTTTTAAAAAAAAAATGTCTAACTCAGTATCATATGCCAACATTGCCGCAAAGGGCACCAACGAACCCGAATTGAAGTCAACTGTTTCTGATTCTGCATCTGTGTCTGAATCGAATATTGAAACTTCTGAAGTCACCAAAACTCCTGTTTCTACCACCACGTCTACGACCAGTACCTCCAACACCACTACTACTGAATCCACTGAATCGACTGAATCTTCGAACCCTGTTACCCAAAGTTCTAATGAATCTGAATCTGCAGTTTCTGTTGAAGGTGACGCTTCTGCCGCTGACGCTACTGCCGCTCCAGCTCCAACTAAGAAGGAAAAGAAATCGTTAGCTCCAGCTCCAGTTCCTTCCAGATCTGCATGGGGTGCTACTCCTGTGGCTGTCACTAGCTCTTCGAACGGTTCTGCCGTTGATGAACAAAAATGGCCTACTCCTGATAAAGCTCCTCAAGTAGCCGAGACCCAATCTAGATCCAAAAACTCTCAACAAAAATTCATTAAACCTATCACGAACAAATGGGTACCTATCTCTGCCAAAGTGATCTTACCGAACCCAAGAAATGCCAACCAAAAGCAAAATAGAAATAGAAAAAACAAAGGCTCAACCAACAAAACCGCAAACAACCAGGGTTCTAACAACATTAAAAAGCAAGCTGCTTCGCAACCTCAAATAAGTAAAAAGGAAGAGTTTGCCACCGACGCCTCTGCTCCTTCTTCCACCTCTTCTGCATCTACCCCTGAAATCCCCAGTGCCACCACTGAAGAAATTGACCAAAGTGAGGACTCCAGCGTGACTGCTGATGGCCAACCAATTCAATCCTCTAATCAATACCAAAAGTTTAATGCTAACGGAAGTCAACAGAAACCTTTTAGACGTTACAATAACACTAACGGTAATAACAATAGCAATGGCCAACAATTCGGCAAGAAATTCACCAACCAAAACCCAGTTCCACCTCAAAATCAACAGCAACAATCACCACAACAACAACAACAACAACAATTACCACCTCAAGGAGCTCCACAAAACGGTTTCTACCACCCTCAACCATTTATTCAAAACCAAAATTTCAACAACTTCAACAACCGTCAATTTAGATCTCAAAATGGACAATTCAGACCTCACAACAGAAACTACCGTCAACATCAAAACAATGGATACCGTAATGGATCTATCGGTATGCCACACATGGGACCTCAAATGGGCATGGCTCCACATCATATGGTTCCTCAACCCCAAATCCCCCCACCAATTTCCCCAAAGCAAGATCCAGAACAAGCATTAACTCAACAAATTGATTACTACTTCTCCTTAGAAAATTTGATACGAGATGTTTTCTTGAGAAAAAACATGGGTACCGATGGATGGGTAGCATTATCATTAATCTTGAACTTTAAGAGAGTCAAGATCATCATCAATGGTATTCAAAATTCTATTGAATCCCACAATGAAGAAGATTCCAACCTCATTATTTTAGAATCGGTCAAGAGTTGTGAAAACTTGGACATTGACTACATAAATGGAAAGGATGCCTCCAGTGCCACAATTGAAGATATCAACTTGAGAGTGAAGGATAACTTTGAGCAATGGATATTGCCAGCAGAATATTAGAAAAAGTTGGAATGCTTAGTTGAAGGCATACATTAAATTAAACGAGACAATGTTGTATTTGAGTTTTGGCCAATTTTTTGGTTCATTTGATAAAATTTTTTTTTTAGTTGATTTGCCCATCCATAATATTGCATTTCTTGTTGGATTACCTGCCGTCTACCTTTGGATGATCTAGGATTTGGTTCTGTAGATTGTCCACAAAAATACCATTACAAATATACTACAATGATTGTTACCACATCAATATTGCAAGGTAACGATCACCCCCACTACACCCTCCAATCGCCTCTGCCTGAGACGGAGTATGCTTTTTTTTTTTTTTACATTGTTACAAAAACCGGGCAGTATATTTAACTTGCATGGGCGAAGTAAAGTTGATAAAGCTTTACATCTAATATTGCATAATTTTGAAACACTATTGAAAGGAATAACTGCAACGAGAAGAAGATTCTTTTCTTTTGAATGGAGCTAACATTTCAGTTGTATTGATATGATATCTTATTTACCGTTTCTATTCGAACAAGAAACCATGACCCCCATAATTCAAACCCCATAAAAACAAAAAAAAATTAAAACTACTATACTAATTTTACTTTTACCAAGAAAACCATTTGAAGCTAATTGATCTTGTTACAAAAAAAACCCAAAAAAAACTACATCAAGTATATGTGTCTGAAATACCAATTGTACATATTTGATTCATCTACTGATATCTCTTTTATTTATTTATATTATATATTTATTCGCTATTCCTATCTCTGTTGTATAATTTGTTGTTCATAGTGCTGATATTATTAAGATATCTATTCAAGTAAAACCTATCGTTGAATTGTAGTGATTGGTAACGTTGATGTTTCCTAATTTAGTATTGATCTTGATCTTGAATCTTACACTAATCGCTTGGGTGCAAATTCTGATTTTGTGGCCAATTTCCTAATTGGTCCGACGCAAGAATTGGTCATTATATTATGAAGGATTGGGTACCTTCAACGACAGATTGTTTCTAGATCAATAGCAGATTTCAGTTCTTTGAACTATCTAAAATGTAATGAAGAAACGAGAGAAGCACTGGCTACTAGAAGATTTATATTATTTGTGTCGGAGTTATGTAATTTCAAGCCCGTCAAACAGAGCTTTAAAGTAAATGAAGACGAACAGTTCGATAGGCTATCATGGCGAGTCCAAAAGAATATTCCAATTACGAAGTAAATGCATACCATACTTCCACCATTATATGTGTTGATTATATGGCATTCGCTTACCCTTAATCCAAAGAGCTGTCATGTTAATTTTTAAAGAAACAATTTTTTGGAATTTGCAGCTACTCCTTTCCATTTCCATCTTATTGATGCAACTACAACTGATAATGAAGAGTACGAGTTTGTCGATGAGACTATAAGTGAAGTCGAAAAATATGAGTTTGAATCTAAAAAGTCTCTTGCTGATGGTATTCTGAAGTTAATAAACGACTCCAAGATCGATAAGAAAACCACTTTTGAATACAATTTGGATTTCACCAATTACGAGAGGGGTGATTTTCCATTATCGATATTTTGTCCAGTCTGCAACAAAATCAAAGCCATAATCTGTGCATTTGTAGTCTAATACTCGAGGTTTCTTGCCATTATCAAAGAGCATTTCCATGATCGGGTACCCACTTTGGATATCGATTTGATATGGCATACGCACCAAATGTCCTGTTATTACTATATCAAGTTATGTTTGAAATCCGTCAGTACTCTATTCATTGTTTACTTATGATGAAAATCCCATGTCTTATTACATTAAGCATAATGGAATGAATGATATCCATGGTAAGTGCTGTACATTAATTTGTTGTGCTAAGCTGAATCCATGTGTACTGCTTCGAAATGGAAAGCTGTGAGGGAGATCTGGTAGAAGTTATGGCAGAAGTTCTGGAAAAGTCAATGGAGGATCTAACCACGTTCCTTGTTAGTGCTTACTATATGTCTTCTGGAGGTGGAAGCACAACTAATTATGGAAGTTCTTCTAATCATAGAAGCTCTTCGGGAGGAGGAAGCTTCTCGAATTACAGTAGCAGTAAGTAGCGGAGGTGGAGGATGTGGCAGTCTGTAGTTTTTAGTCTGTAGTGTGAACGAATGATGAATACCGAGGAAAATGTTTGTTGGCATCGTATAAATATTATGGTGTAGTTTTATTGGAATCTAAAGTGTTACCCAGTCATTATTACTCTATTGTTGACGTTCCTTATCTATTAAAATGTTATACGGGTTGTCAGATTGTCCAAATTGTGTATTAACTAAAAATACCAGTCAGCTGTGTATGCCATTAATGTGTGACTGAATTTCTTTCCCAATGTCTTTTGTCTTTTATATATACTCATAACTACCAAACCCTCTTCTTGCTAAGCTGTTGATATTCCAAGAAAGGATTCCTTCATTCTCGCATCCAATCAAGAGTCTTGGGTCGTTGGACGTCGTCAGTTCGCAGAATTCAATCCCAGACAACAGCATTTCACCAGGAATACGCTCAAACGTGAATCGAGAAGCATCATCTGTATATCCCCTATACGAATGGGATGCTTGTCGTGTGTTCGGTCTGGATAACCGACGAGAAGAGGAAGTTTGAACATAGTCCAAATTGTCATACACATATTGTAAGTGAGCATCTATGTCTGGGTTTGTATCGTATACATCTTCTATTAAAGAAAACGAAGGTCTTTGGGAAGACATTGGAGAAACGCCATGATTCGAAGATGATTCGGGACATAAGCCTTGGTCATTCCAATGTGGATAATTAAATTTGGGAGGTGGTACGTATAATTCTTGATCTTCCTCGTTGTCAGTTTGCGGAGGAGGGTTGTAATAGAAGTCTTCGAATAATCTCGGATTCGTGTTGGTCAAGTAATCATAGTCATATACCAAAGGTGCTGTGAACGACAAGTTCTTTGAAGAGATTTGATCATTATAGATGTTTATAGGACCTTGGTATTCGTCACTTTGTTTGTTGCACATTTTTTGGTACTTTCCAAACTCGTCCAAGGCATACGGGAGTACTATTACTTGATGGTCATTGACGTTATTATTGTTCAAGTTTCTCAAGTCTATCATGTGTACTCTTCCGAAATCTTCTTGAATAACCAAAAGATCGGTCATATCGTTTGCGGGAGAAAATTTGCATACCCTGAAAGCTCCAGCTGCTAGGCCCTTTCTTGTGGATTCGATCTTGATTAGAGGATCTTTATTGTGGTTTATATTTCGAAGATCATACAATAGACATGTACCGTCTTGGAACGCTGTTGCAAAGAGGTATCCGTTCGAGTGATACGATACTCCAAAACCGGAATCATGATCTGTTGGAATGGAGGTGATATTAGGTTTGGAACTGGTTGGATCAACCATATAAATATTGGGCGAGTCCCCAGTCACAGTAAGTAGATTATGGTGGACAGGATTTCTAGCCACATTGTTGAGACATACGTTTGTCTCACAGTTGATCTTGTTGATCATTTTGATGGAATCTCCATGGATTTCAAGACAGTAAAGATTGCTATCGTTGTTGCAGACATAACTCTGGTACGAGTCGTTCGAGGATTTGTAGATGGTGACATCGTTGTTGATCATATCACCGAAACGGACTGTTTTCTGGACCTCTAGCTCGGGGTTGTAGAACAGAAAAAGCCCCTTTCCCTCCAAATCTGCTCTTCTGGCATTCTTGGTTGGTGTTGGTAACGTCTTGATGTTTTTGGTAGATGCTTCGGATGAGGTGCTCAAGATACCGCCGGTAACCATCATGCCGTCGTCGGCGTTGTTGAAATTTCGAGGAAAGTAGTTGAGTTTGAGGTGCTCCTCGGCGCTATAGATCTGCGGATCGTTCAGCTGGAGCGATATTTTCTCGATGGTGTCGTTTTTGGTATAGAGTACCGAGTTGGTACACTTGTCGTACTTGACCAAGTCTCGCAACTGCCAGTGCTTGACCGTCATGTTGACCTCTGGAAGGTAAGTCGGATTAGGCTTGAGGTACTGATAAGAATGGAAATACTTCTGGAAGCACTGGTGGTAGGTGTTGTTTTTGAAGTTTTTGGTGCTGGAGTTGGGCGGCAAAGCACGGCCCGTTTTTTTGCCGTCTTGGGCGGCGTTGCCGATGTCTATAGTCATGTTGGTGGGAGGGAGATCAAAGGATGTATGCTACTTTTAGTGTCTACCGACGCTTCAAGATTAAGGAGTGGCCCTCCAGATTAGGTGGTCGGAAAAAATGCGTCACAGTCAGGTGGTCCTGCAGGCAATTTAGTAATAAGAATGTGGGGTCATCTACGGTTATGGGGCATGGGGTCTGATTGCTAGGCTTACATAAGCTAAGTTCGATTACGTCATCCCGATGATATCTATGCGGCACGATAACCGTACAGAGGGAAGTATCAAAAGATAGGTACAAAAGGAGGGGGATAAAAGTATAGGTGGGGATAAATAACAGCAATACTGAGGAGGGGAGCAATAGACGAAAAACCAACTTCGTATTTTGAACCACAAGAGGAGCGGAGGGGATCGAACAACAGCGGGATCTAATGACAGCTAAGAAAAGCCCAGGGATCACAAAATACAGCAAGCGATCGTGGTGAAAAATCAGGCCTTTCCGTTCAGACTGAGGCCCTGGCTTCGGGTAGTTGCGGTTAGGGCCAAGCACCAAAATGGTAGTATAACGAAACTGAAAAACGCCTGCATGGTAGAACCTCAAAACCGCCAATCGCCATGAACTGTATAGTGCTTTCTTTTTCTGTATCTCCTGATGAAAGGATTAGGTCGTTCTACATGCTTCCATGTCTGGCATGTCCTCGACTTCCCCCCGCATGCACACAAAATGGATCGTTGTGGAGTCTAAGCTATCTGAATTAGGAGCTCGTGAATCCTCTTTCGCGGGCCACTGAAAATATCATCTGATCGTCGTATCACGAGGGCGATGGAGGTATCACTGCGAGGTAGCACTCCAGTACCAAGGTAGGAACGAGAAGTAGATTGGTTCTGATTGGTTCTGCCACAGAATATGGCAACAGAAACATCAACTAAGTAAAATCATATTTCGCGTGATGATTAGCTATCTCAACTCTACCCTGAAACTTGTCATTTAGTCCACACGACTAGCTCGTTACAGAACGGCTAGTTCCTGCCATGTTTTGAGCCAGATAATTACTAGCACCATTTTCTGTTCTTTCAGGTTCTAACCCTGATTAATTCCGATCATGCCTGTATATTTTAGCTGCACTTTTTAACAATAACGTGCTTCATGTGTTAGTGGCCTTGGAATAATTGTGTCGCAATATCCACATTGGTTGTGGCCACTTTTTCGCAGCCAAAATCGGGCCATCCTCGTTATGCATTTTATGTGGCATTCTACTGCAACCATAGGACATAAAAATGTGTTTACCGAAAGTGAAAAATATTACGAGGCATGGTATATTCTTTGGGCTCTACAACTTCTCGGTATAGCTGGGGGTTTGTGGGTATTTTTTTTTTTTTTTTGATCTAATATTTAGTGCATATCAGATCAGGTATCATTTCGAGAACACATTCAAGACGGCACCGGCTAGTTGAAAGGTAAGAGTATGAGTAAATGACCTTGTCCATTAGCCTATGTGAGCCAATTCTTGTATCGTTTACTTTTCATTTGGCATCAGCTAAACTCTACATTTTTTAGTAATTACTTTATTAGCATATGCGGTGCCTCTATCTATATTAATCCACTTAATGTTAATTTTTCTAAGAAAGGTGGAAGATCATCCTTTCTGATTTCAATGACGGAACTATCGAAACTGTCGATTCTGACCTTTGCCCCTGAGGTCGTTGCTAGCTGCTGGAATGCTACACTAAACGTGTTGAGTCTAGTGGTTACTGTGCTGTCTTGTCCATCAATATCATTCTTGGACTGTGCTAGTTTTGTTCTGGTGTTATGATCCATTCCTCTAGGATATTTGGGTGCTAATCCAATCACAAGATACGTATCACTGGTAACATCCAAACTAGCTACCACCAATGGCTTAAGTGACTTGTTGTTATTCATGAAATCCAACTCGGTGATGTTTTCTAGCAACCAAGCACCAAGTTTGGAAAGCAATAAAGGGTTATTGAAGATCATTAGATCAGGAATAGATCCATCGTTCAATACACATAAACGGTACAACCTCAAGTTTTTAATAAGCTTCCTTTCCAATAGAGACATCCCTGTTCTAAAAATGATTTGTTGGATTTGCTTTGCATGTTCTAATCCTTGAAGCAATAGGTCTAATCCCTTTGGTTTCTTTATTGAAGAATGGACATTCTTATTGGACGATGTACTGGGTATCATATTTAATGCATCCCAAGAAGACCAAAAGTTGTTCACCCATGCTTTCTCTTTCCGATCTATTCTCTCTTGAATACGTTCGTCTTCATTCTGGTATTCCGAATCATCTTTTTCTCCTTCGTTATTGTTTTTCGAACCTTCAGCATAATCATTCAAAACCCTCTTGTCAAGCTCTAGTAATGCAGTAAGTGATTCGACACACTCCATAGCCGATAATTGGCCGGTGTATCCAAACGTACGAACAAACCCATCTCGAACAATCCCTTCAAGTCCATACAATGGCAAATATTTGTTGAAGATAACAGGCAACTGTTTTTTGACTCGTATATCCATATATAACCATTTCTGTTGGGCTACGGCCAATGAGACACCCATTTTAGCGAACAACTTGTGAAGTTTCTTTTTCCCATCTTCAGTCCATAAATTCAACTTGGAATTCACATGACTGGAATAAAAAAACGAATCATATAATGTCCAATGCCGCAAGAGAAACAAATGGTAGTCTCTTTCTATGCTGAGGGTGGTTGTGTCTGCTGTTTTGTCTGTTTGGTTATTATTAGAATGGTTAGAAGGATTCAATCTTAATACCTCGTCCTTATACAATGGTTGTAGTTTGTCGTATACTTCTGGGTAGTGACTATCCAACGAAGAGGTACCTATTATGGCCAACCACAAATTCTCAATATTGGTCTCTCCAATCGATGCCAAAAATGCATATATGGTAGCCGTGGTGGTAGTCATCACGGTAGTACCTTGGTTGTAGTAGGTTTGGATGGTACTTTCAAATCCCGACTTTTGTCGTTTTTGCTGTTTCTTCAATTTCTTCATTCGGTTCTCTTGTTTATTGCGTTTTCTGGATACAGTGTCTTCTGAATCTTGCGACCTTATTTCTATTTCTTCATCTGAGTCGATATCTTCTTCGGTGGGATCATCGCGATCGGAATCCGAATCAGAATCATCACTCGAAGACTCGTCGCTCTCTCCGTCATATCGCTCGACCAATTTAGTGTATGCTGATTGTTCTCCTTTGAGATTAGTATCAATATATCCATCGTCAAAACAGACCACCATAGATGATCCAAAGATATTATCCAAATTCCAGGGCCGGTGGCCGTCCATCACGTATATCTTTCTTCTTAACGTCATCTTGTGTTGACGTAAGATATCCGCATGGTTTAAATCATCATCTATGCCTGCATCATCTTGGGAGTTATCAGGGATCAAGAAATCATCTGGATTCACTTCAAAAAACGTTTCCAAGTCCAACATCCCTCCACAGCCCACCAAAATCACGTTCGTGACGTCGGTGTCTAGTTTAGAGTAATGGTTCTTCAAATCGGAATACCCAACCACTGGAATCAATTGGTACTGGATAAGCTCCTTCCTAAGAAGCATACTGAGAATTTTAGCGGTACACAACGAGTCAATGTTCAAACATGATACAAAGATCACTAACTTGCATGTGGAGTGTGATAACGACGTCCGTTTGATATCTCGAAAAGTTTTGGAATATTGGTCGGGAGTTATATACATGACGCTGTCGGTATTCAAGTGGGATGTTTTGGTTCCTTCAAAAATTCGGGATGAGTGTCTCTTTACTTCTGCCAAATATTTGAATTCAATTTGCTGCTCGTTTCTGCAGCTGGGAGTTCCTACTGTCAATCAATATTGGAGCCTTTCAATACTCAGATCTCTTTGACATTTGATGTTTACGCGTTGAAAGTATGATCCTGTATACAGTCAGATGAGGGCTATATGCAGGTATTTCCCTTTTGTCACGCGTATGGTTTGATATAAGAGAATATGAAAATGGGGAAAGGGAGATAGGATGGCCAAAGAGATCGAGAGCTAGGGAATGGTGATTTAAAACCATTCCAAACTAAGAGATTAGGTTTCTGTTTAAGAAATGTCGGAATATTACCCTCTTTCTGGCAAAAAGTGTCTCTTTCTGGGTGCAAAGGTGAGTACTAACAGGGCGTGTGGCGTAGTTGGTAGCGCGTTTGCCTTGCAAGCAAAAGGTCACTGGTTCGATTCCTGTCTCGTCCAAAGTTTATTTTTTTAAGTTTTATTTTGAGCTGTCTTTTTTGGCACCTTTTTTTTAAAGGTGGAGGAGAGACCGTTTTTTTGGGCTAAAGTTGGTCAAATTTATGAGGGGGCAAGAAATACATGGTTGGTATTGGTTAGCTAGGAGGCTCGTAGCAAATTCAAAGAGCCTTAAGAAAGTCAAACGATGAAGAAGTTTGTAAGAAGAAAGAAAACGGGGAAAGTGTGGGGGAATGCATTGAAAGTATGATGTAACGGTTGGAGAAACCGTCGTATTATCTGGAAGACATGAAGAATCTTACCCCAACAATGTACCCCAGATGAAGGCAACGTAGTTTAAGACAATTCAGAAGGTTCAGAACATGAAGAGCCCCCCACTAATCTGGAGAGAATAAGGTGAGGGAACCTCCACCAAAGAAGTGATCCCCCAAGGACTTGATGTATACCCCAGAGTGCGTGGGGGTTTTGGGGGATTCTTGATCCCCCACACCAGCTAAATGCCCCACTTCTACCCAAATATTATTCCGAATAATTGGAGAAATGCGCTTTGAACAAGACTGACCGGACACAAAACGGGACTTCACCTAAATTAACTTTAGTCACATAATTAATATTAACCCAAAAGCGAAGAGTTGATTATTAACATCCCAAAGTATTTATACGGGGAGATCTCTTCAAATTAGAGAACTTGGAAAAGCAAGTGATCAATTCGCAGAAAGTGACCATAGTTATAATCTGAGTATTACAGAAACCATGGCGACTGAACTACAAACCATGAGTGGATCATCGACCAATTCCATCCACAAGAATGAAGACAGTTCGTCGTTTACAGAGCATCGAGACAAGCCAGAGGATGCTAAGAAGGAGAAGAAGAAGAAGTCGGTGTTTCGTTTCAAAAATCTCTTCCAAAAGGACGAGGAGAGAAAGACGCCCAAGGAGGTATACAACGTCAGGATCTACGCCACGGCGTTGATGGCCTCTGCTGCTGCCATCATCATTGGGTACGATGGGGGTTTCATTGGGGGAACAGTTGCGCTAGACTCATTCAAAAAGGAGTTTGGTTTGGACGGCTCACCACATTCCCAGTATATCGTGTCAAATATCATTTCTGTGTTCCATGCCGGGTGTTTTTTTGGGGCATTGTTTTCATATCCGTTCTCATATTATTTGGGTAGAAGAATCTCGTTGATTATCGCAGCCGTATTGATCACCGCTGGATCGGCCATCATGTTAGCGGCATCATCTGCCAATGGCCTAGGTCCTATCTATGCAGGAAGAGTTTTGGCCGGAATAGCGGTAGGCTTTTCAACTAACTTGACGGTGGTGTATATCTCGGAAGTCCTGCCTCCGGCAATCAGAGGACAGTTGACGTCGTCCTACGAAATTGGCTGGAGAGTCGGTGACTTGGTTGGTTTCTGGATCTCGTATGCTGTGGACTCGCATGTGGCCCCCGGCAAGAAGCAGTGGTTCATTCCGTTTGCGGTACAGATGATCCCCAGTGGCCTCTTCCTCTTGGGTAGTATTTTCATGAAAGAGTCACCCAGATGGTTGTTCCAGGTGGGACGGTATGATGAAGCGCTTAAGAACTTATGCTGGTTTAGACAGTTGCCTGAGGATCACGAGTATATCATCTACGAGGTTAACCAGGTCAAGGAATCCGTGGACGACCAGAAGAATCGGATTGGTTTGGGCTTGTGGGACCCGTTCTTCGAGGTATTCTTCAAGAACAACAAAGTCTTGTTCAGATTGTGCATCACCTGTGGCTTGTTCCTTTTCCAAAACTTCTTGGGTATCCAGTCCATCAATTACTATTCTCCCATCATCTTCAAGGGCTTGGGTGTCAAGGGAACCAACGCCACGTTGTTTTCAACAGGAATGTTTGGGGTCGTCAAATTTATCTGTACGTTCATCTACATCATCTTTGTGGTAGACACCATCGGCAGAAGAAAGGCGTTCATGACCTCTTCGACGGTCTGTACATTGTGCTTCTGGTACATAGGAGCATATCTTAAGGTGAACGATCCCACCAAGTTGGGGCATCTGGCTGGTCCAGGTGGAAAGGCAGCCATTGGACTCATGTACATATGGATTGCATCGTTTATCCTAGCATGGTCGGGGGGTCCATTTGTGGTTGGGGCCGAAGTTTTTGACCAGAATATCAGATCATTCGTCCAGGCCATCAATGCTGCCGTTTCCTGGGTGCCTATTTTCATCATGTCTCGATTCACATCCAATATGATCGACAAGATGGAATATGGAATCTATTTCTTCTTTGCGTCGTTGGCCATCTTGTCTATTCCATTTGTGTATTTCTTAGTACCGGAAACCAAGGGAATTGCTTTGGAAGACATGGACAAACTCTTTGACACCCGTATTCCAGCACGCCATGCTCACAAGTTGGTTTTTGCCGATGCCAGACACAACACGGAACAGAGATTGCACCAGGTGGACTTGTTCAAGATGGATACCAACAAAAGCAACCAGATTCACAATATTGAGAAAGTATAGGAAGATTCAGAGAGAGGAAGAAGAAAGGAGAAGAGCGTTTCACAGGTATCAGTAAATAGCAATTCTCCAGCTTATAGTAATATGAAGTGAGTGAAAGAAAGGGAAGTGTAGAAGTTGTAGAACAAAAGGCAAAGAAAGGTTAATATAATAGAAACAATATGAAATGAGACTTTAAAGAATAAAAAGGGAAGGCTTAAAATAGAGAAAAAGTTAGTCAAAGTAGGAAAGAATAGAACACTAAGGGGTCAGAGATAGTAAGGTTGTATAAGGCGTTAAGCAGAGACTAATGACTATGAGAATGAAGTAGGGCCACCAAACAGATAAAGTAGCCAAGAGAAGAGAATGTTAGACCTTAAACCAAAATACTACCCAAAAGCAGAACAAGGAGAATGGTCGAAGGAGAGAGAAAGTATAACTAGCTTTGTGTGGCTACAGATGAGAGAATCTATGAGATTGGGCAGACTATGAAACGAACTATGGGGAAGACGATGCACAAGAACAATTTAATAATAAAGAGTGGGAATCGACAATACTACGGTAGTGGAGATTCTGGATGACAATAGTAGACAATGAAATGATGGTAGGAGTTAGAGAAAATAGCTAGATAGCACAAAAAAAGAGCTTCTATAAAAGACTGCTATGGTGAACGCTACAGAGTGTCACTATTGTAAGCCATAAGGAAGTATGTTACCATAATATGCCATATACTCGTACACTAGACTAAAGCTTACTGAAATCTGCAAATTGCTCACCAAGGAAAGGGTCGTAAATTCAAAAGCAAACCTTCCTTTGTAGTTGGCCCTTTAGCAATTACAACAACGGGTACATTTTCGAAACTACCAAAGCCGTGCTGTATACGGGTTTGACTTCATGCTGCCCCCATCATCTGTCTATGGCTCTTCAGGTAGATGGTGTCTCTTGTGTATTGTCTCGGGTAACTAGTTGTAGTCTGAGATCTTCTTGGCAGTGCTCGTCTTCTTTTGACTTCGTAACCGTGCCATAAAATAAGATAAAACGTCTATTTTGCACCCAAATATCACCGGAATCAGAACACCCCCAAAATGGAGCCAAATATTGTCGTAGCCATGCTTGATACTTGAAAGTTACCGACAAATCCGGATTCGGGTAAATGACAGGTTGTTCGGCAATGATTTCAGCAAACTACAAATTTAGACTTCAGAATAATTTCGCAATAATTTTTCATTTTTCACTTGATATTAGCCAACAGGCAGAAAGTAAAGTTGGGGTTCAAAGAAATGGGGTATTCCTCATTAGGAGAGGTTTGTTAATTATTCTGTTCTTCGTTTCTTCTTTTACTCTTTCATCCCTTTCGTTCTAATTTTAGACCTTTGTTTGTGGTCTTGTGATTGGTCAGGACTAGGAAGGCTCATCTTGGGCACGTCAAACAATGTCCCTGTGGAATTTTAATACACAAAGATGACCCCAGTGCGAAATCATCTAAGCAACAATTCAGACATTTAGGTTCAGCAGACAGACACATTGATTACGATTTGAAACCAGAAATGTCTGACTATGCAAAGCAAGAGCATACAGACCATCGTGGAGGGTCAGGTGTGGACCCCGAGAGTATTGGAAACGGTAAATTGCAATTTGGAGAAGAGAGGTTTGTTCCAACAATGAACGATTCGATAACTTCATTTCACGGATCTATGAAGTCATCGGACGATGTCTCTGATTTTGACGACGAAGAAGAAGATGATGATGATATCGAGGGAACCCTAGAGGAGATTCCAATCGGGATTCTGGACCAATTGGGACGCAGGCACCAAAACTCGTCTCGGTCGCTAAATCATAGACTCTCTAAATCGGACGCAAATTCGTTTGTGGGGGGAGAATCCATTGATGGTGTTTATGATGTAGAACAGAACAAACCCCAGCCCATTTCGGATTCCGGTAAAAGAACCTCCCAGCAAAAGGAGGAGACCGTCAATGATTCTCCCGGAGAGAAGAACATCCATGGAGCGAAGGTGTTTTCATTCTCGTTGCCTTTCGGAGGACTTTCGGGAGTCCGGACGAATTTGTATAAGCAATTCCAATCGTTCAGGTTAGATTCACACCTTCCCCTAATCGGGAATCAAAATAATTCCAATAATGAAGTAGACCTCCTTAAACAAGAAATGCATTTGAAGCTCGAAAGACAACTTTCAATTGGTACTGTGGAAGATGCTAATTATTTCAAGTCTATCAAAAGCACGGCCAATGTCCGTATGAAGGCTGTACGACACTCGTTGACTACCAACTTGAACGAGATCCTTCCCGATTTCAACCAAAAGAAAAAACAGGAATTTGATGATGTGTTCGACACCATTGATGGCAATATCGTCATCATGGGAGGTTACAGAGGGTCTATTTTGAAGGACACCAAATCAGGAAAACGTGTATGGGTCCCTTTCAAGGCAGGCTTGAATCTTCGGAAAATCAACCTTCTTTTGGGTCCGAATATGGAAGACGAACTCAATGCCACCTCTCTTATCTATCCCGATGGAGTATTGAAGAATATCGGTCCAATTGACATCTGTAAGAGGTTGATCAAGAAGTTGTCTGGCAATCCCAAAACAAACGTCAAGGAGTTCGGCTATGATTGGCGTCTTAGTGTCGATGTGGTATCCCAACAATTGGAGCGTTTGCTAGAAGAAATATACCAGAAAACTGGAAAGCCTACTTTGGTGATAGCGCATTCTATGGGAGGGTTGATAGCCCACGGGACGTTGAACCGGAATCCCAACTTGTTTCGGTCGGTAGTGTATGTGGGGGTTCCTAGTGAATGTCTTAATATTTTGGGCCCGATCAGGTTCGGAGATTCGGTTCTTTTGAACGATAAGATCTTGACTCCGGAAACCAACTTCATGATGAGATCTGGGTATGTCTTCCTTCCGTTGAGTGGAAGGGTTTTTGTGAATAACGAAACAAAAGAATACTTTGATCTTGACTATTTTGATCCGGAAACATGGGTGGAATATAACTTGAACCCGTTGGTGGCAAAGAAAAGAAGAGTTCTTGAACAGCAACGTATGTCCAGTCCTGTTTCGGCGATGTCTTTTAACACCAACGAGTCAGCAGGCTCGTTGCCCATCATCAACACCATCAGTAACAAGTTGAAGCAGTATCGGTCGATATCGATAAACAGAAAGTCCAAGCCTGGCGATATTATGACCCAATCGGCCCCTTCAGTAAATGGACCGATATCGCCTGCGATTCCAGGGTCGTCTTTTTCTCCAGATGGCTTGCTGGCTACCTCTCCTACTTCGCTAGAAGAGGAAGAAAATTATTCCTTATCCTTCACAGAGGCGTATAATTATCTTGCTGATACACTCAAAAGAACCAAGCAGTACGTTTTGGGATTGGAATGGAAAGAAGAGCTTGCCGACCAGTATCCGCCTTTGGCCATTGTCTATGGCAATAAGATTCCATCGGTAAGAGGCTCGCATGTGACAGACATACAAGACGTCCAAGACGGGAACTACTATGAATTCTTCTATGGGCATGGAGATGGGGTTGTCCACCAGAGGTGGTTGATGCCAGAGAAGAAGGGTTTTCGCCACTACAACAAGGCCACCGGAGAGGGCGAGATCGTCGGCAAATTTGCAAGTGACTGTGGTCATGTCAGTCTCATGACCGATTTGGTGGCAATGGGGAATGCTCTTAGTGCTGTGTTGGAAGCTGAAAGATTCTGGAAAAAGAGATGACGGGATGAAACCAGGAGACTCTAAAATATAGTAGAGTGTTGACAAGAAGGGTGCCTACCCCAAAGGGAATCTTGCTAGAACAAGCACCCTAAATCTTGCTAGAAACAAGGATCGCTAGAAAGGATCATATCATTGTGTGTATATAAAAATATTGGTAGAATTACATAGAATTAGGATGGGTGTGAATAATAAGAATAGGAAGAAGCTGTAATAGTAGGAAATCAGACGTAGTAGGAAATTCGAAACAACGTTATCATATCGCTTATTGAGCCGCCCGATTATTCAATTGGAAGGCCAGTCACAGATGACACTATCACGCCATGGTACCTTCCACTAGAAACTCCTCACTTGGGAATCTTGAAACCTGTCAATTTCTCTCTTACTTTGTAGCTCTCTTACCTGGTTCTTACTTCCCAGCCCTCCTATCGAAATTTCCTCTACTCGAAAGGTTTGGCAGCATGGTACGCCTCACCACTGATCTCGCCTATGTAGGCACGGTCGCCAAAGCCCCCGACGAAGTAGGCCAGTTCGACAACCAATTTGGCCCAGCGAGACTTATGAGGGGTCTTGAAACCACCAGGAAGCCAGAGAGCAGCGTCCGGGTGCCTCTGCAAGATGCAAGCGTTGAGACGGACGATCTCCAAAGGGTCTGTGATAGGCACAGAGACCAAGCGGCCCAACAAGTTGATTCTGGGCGAGCCGGCGGTCGAATGGTCGATCCCTCCCGGATAGGTGGTGTTGACGTTGTCAGTATCGGAATGATCGCCGGCCCTGATGGTGAAGGAGTAGTCCGATCCACGGAGGATGTTTTGGAAGGGGGAGCTGTTCTCGACCACCAACCAATATGGATCGCCATCGCTGTTGCAGTCGGCGTAGTATTCGATGGCCGATACCGGGACCGATCTGAAGGAGGCGTCTCGCTGTCTGATGCGTTTTATGGTGTTGACATTGACTAGCGATTCTCTTTTGACTAGAGTTCTGGCAATTGAGGCCGCTTCGGCTTCGTTGGGTATGGATGTAATTTGGTGGGGGTTATTGATAACGGGGGGGTTATTGATAACGGGGGGGTTTGATGGGTCCCAATTAATGAGGGTTTCCGGGGTCAATTGGTTTGGGAAAGCGGGGGAGCTTGCGCCAAGGACATGCCAGTCATCGTGTCTGTTGTCCAGGAGAATAACTTGACTGGCAACAACCGCTATAAGGACAATCAAGGCAGATTTCATATTGAAGTCACGCCAATGTAATTTATTAACTCTCTGCAGACAAAAAGGTGACACATAAAACAAAATGCGGATCGTACATCAATCAGTCGACAATTTTCCGATGAGGGACTACATTGCGAGCCAATCATCCATCGGCTTCTTGGTGCAGCTAATGTAGGAACGTTGCAGCCAGGCCCGAACTAACCACTACATATGCGGAACGAGTCAACCGACACCAACAGCGTAGTTGAGAAGCAGCACTGACCAGACACCGAAGTCACCGCCACCCCGGTGGTACGGAGCTTGCTACAACAGATTGCTACAACAGGGACAACGGGGCGACGATAAAGCAGCCAGCGACGGAGGATAGCAATGTAGAAACATGCCCCCCCCCTCTAGGTTGGGACGACCGAAAGAATCGACATGTCTGTCAACAATAACTTCACGTCCTCCCATCTCTGTGAAAAAATACCTTTCAGAGACGTAGTTTTTTCGAACCGACGCAACCAGTGTCAACCCAACATGATAATAATTGATATTGTGCATCAGACAAAGTACCCTTATGTATAAATAGACGGCCCGTGAACGGCTCCAGGTTTAACCAGAGGTGCTAAATAAGATACAACGTCCGCCACAAACTGTTGGCGGCAACCGTCCCACAATGGCTATTATGAAATTGTCGCCAACAATGGCCGGCCTTTGCATTGTTACTTTTTCCATCAGACGTTTCTTTTTCATTTTGACTTTCTAGTTTTGTTTTAGTCCTTGCAGGGAGGGTGTAGATTTTGCGTGAGATGTCGCCAGCGTCAGCAGCATGATTGGAGGAGGAGACTATGGAGGCATGGCTCTGGGGTTGTGCCGACCCCGGATCTAAGCGGACTTAAGTCCGAGGAAGCTCTCGACCTTCTGCTAGCAGGAACTCCCGGTGGTGTCGTCTTGGTGTCGTCCCGGCGGAGTCGTACTACGTTAGGGGACTTCTGCTCTGCTACTTGTGGCAACTACTCGAATTGTAGCTACGGAATAGCGAGGCACATTAGCTCATCGGCCCGGACGAGGCTAGCTTGTGTGTCAGCCCGCCGGATCAACGTCTCTGCGATGGTCCTCGTATCTACACCTGGTCAATAGTATATAAATTAAACAATACAAACAACCCCAGCATTAATCACTATTTCTATCAATTCGGCACTTTTACTACGGGGATCCATACTTCTATACAACTCAATAGCTAGTCGTTCTTTTATACAACGAAGATCATTTGTCGTCCTTCCTGCCATTCACCGAACTGCCACTGCTAGTATTGGCGTCGGCGACGGCCCCAACGTTGGCAGATGGAACTGCTTGCGCCTGTTGCACTTGGGTGGTTGGCAGGTGTTGTTGCGCTTGTTGTTGTTGTTGTTGCTGTTGTTGAGGGGGCACCTGGTGGGCCATTTGCTGGTTGTAACCGTAAGAATACGCTGGCTGGCTGCCGTAGGCCGAGTACCCGGCATTGGGGTTGTACGGCTGGTAGTACTGGCCGGGGGCCTGTGCGTTGGACGACGCCCCCGAGTTGTAGTACGGCTGCTGGTACCCGTAGAGTTGTTGTTGCAGTTGCTGTTGCAGTTGCTGTTGCGGTATACTCTGGCCGGGTTGTGATCCGGAGGCCACTTGCGCCTGTTGGAACTGTAATTGTCTTTGCTGCTGTGAACCGTCGGAGGGAGTGGCGGTTGAAGGCGCCGGTTGTGTGGCTACCTGCTTCTGTTGGGGCGACTGTTGTGATGGGTTGGCAGTCGAGGGTGTCCCCAAGCTGGAGGACACGCCATTAATCTGCGGCGTATATTGCTGGCTGTACTGCTGGCCGTACTGTTGGCCGTATTGCTGGTAGTAGTTGCTGACATTGGCTGTCATTGAAGGGGTCGGGGTTGCGGACTTTGCAGGAGGGGCAGCAGCATTGGCGCCGCTGGCACCAACACCGGCGCCAGGGGTAACCCCCGTCTGGATCACCCGCTTGATGTCGCGTACAAACAACGGATACAACAAGTCGACTATGCCTTCTCTTTGCGCCATGGCCAATGCTCTTTCAAAAGGAATCCACACCCCTTTCAAGTGCATGGATCCGATCTTGACCACATGACGGACCTTTTCAGACTTCAAGATCCCGTCACGGCGGCCCCTGGTCATTTGAGCCACGTTCAACAACTTGGTCCCATTAATCATGTTGTTGTCGGCTCTGCGGACCACCGACACGTTATTGGCGTCAACCTGGTAGCAGAGGGTCTTCTCGTCCTCCCACATGGTGGTGGTGACCCTGGGCCTGATACCCGGCGGCTGGTACTGGCCCACAGACGAGTTGCTCGAGGTGTTGAGAGTGTCCTGGATGGGGGTCGAGTGTGCGTTGGAATTGGCCCCGGTTGCCGTCGACGGATAAGAGGCGCCAGTGGCGCCCACTGCAGCCGTGCCAGCGGCAAGCTGGTTGTAGTGTTGTGGCTGGGGCTGGGACAACGGTGCTGGTATGGAGGGCTGGTACATGGAGTAGTTGGGAGGGCCCGGGGCGCCGTAGGATGGTTGGTAGCGGGCGTATCCGTACGAGGGGTCGGAGGCTGCTGACAGCAGGCCGTCCTGGAGCTGTTGTGAGGATTGCACCGACAGCACGGGAGCCTGCGCCTGGGATGGCGGCTGTTGTTGTTGCTGTGCTCCTTGCTGTAATTGTTGTGCTCCTTGTTGTGTTCCTTGTTGTGGTGCTTGGGGTGCTTGCACAGACTGCAGTGGTTGTTGCGCCAATTGCGGCTGTGTCTGGTTGAACATGTAGTACGAGCCGTACGGCTGGTTGGGGAATTGCTGTTGCTGGGCCTGGGAAGAGTTGTAGTTTCCACTCATGGCTTCAGGGTACGGGTGTTTGTCGGAGGCGGCCGGGGTGATAACTGGAGACACGGGACGATAATCTGGCATCGATGATCCGACTTCTAGAGGGGTCGGACGGCTGGGCAAGACGGTGGAGGCGGTCTTGTAGGAGGGGTGTTCTGTTTGGCTGCTGAAACTTTCTATCTCAACATAAAGACAACGAGTGTGACGTTTTGATGCAAATGGTGATGCTCGTCTTTTCAATTAATTCAAAATCGGGAATTGTCGTTCCTGTGGTTGGTGGGATCGGGATGGATATGCCAGCAGAGGTATGCAGACAAGAACACGGACGTAGGGGATGGTTGAAGATGGAAATATATCAGACGTTGGCTAAGACGAAGAGTTGAGAAAAATCGGTGGATTCCCTTATAGTGAAATAATAATAATATATAAACAGTTCTCAGTGAGGTTGGTATTCTGAACCGACGGGGCACGTAATCGGAACTTGCACAAAGCCGTGTGTTGAATATTGTAAAAAATATTGCCGGCGAGCAGAAAATATTACAAAATTTAAAAATTAAAAAATTCCAATATGCAAAATGTTTGATTATAAATAAAAATGACAGCCAAGTGCTCATATTTGCTAGGAAATAAATTTGGAGTGGGGGGGAGGGGGGATTGGAAATGGGAAGGGGGCGATATAAGTGAACCTAGTTAAACTTATTTTCATTGTTGTTTTTTCTCCCATGCCAACTAACGGGGGCAAAAGAGAGAAGGTCACCCAGTGGGTGAAAGAGGGGTGCTATTGTGTATTTCGTTACGCGACATTTACCCATCTCATCCAGAATGTCGCGATCTTTATTTTTCAACCTTTTACATTTCTTATTTATTTTATTCTCTGCCCTCTCTGTCGTCTTTTTTTTTTTGGGATAATTTTTTTTGTCTTAACTTGGCTGGTGCTGAAAAAAGAAATTCTGCCTCCTCCACCTTCAAATCAAAAAGTAGTGATGACTACCATTTATCTGATGGATACATCGGATCTTGCCATAACCATATGGTCCGACATCTCCCGTGCTTTTTAATCTTATTATCTATCTTGCTCTACCAGCGCATGTACTCTAAAATACCCATCTACTAACCGCGCACACAGCTGTCCCTGTCTCATGAGATCTGTGCAACTGACATTAACGCATTGGCTTTAGTGAAAGAGATTGTTGCCTCATCTGCAACTTGTTCGTTTTAGGTCAGCTATAATTGTTGACACGGATTATTTTCATGTAGGATTGCGGTATCTGGCCAATTAGAATCGCGCAGACATCTCTATTTTAAATGGCCGGGGCAAACTTGTTCTCTAAACTAAATGCGCCATGGGTATCTGATTTGACAAATCTTAGGTTGATGTGTTCTAGACGTCCACTCGCCATTCTGTCAACTCCTCGCAACAACCCGCCGGCGCCTTCTCTAACCCAATAATGTTGTTGTTTCGCTAAACAACTTGTTACCTTCCCGCTGCACGTCTGTGTCCCTTACACCAAAAAGAAACATGTATACTGGTACCAAATTGGCTTATTTTCCAAAATTTTAAGTTTCGAGCGAATTCTTTACGCACAGTACTTCATGGCTGCACCTTTGGATCCACTTTAGATAGCGACAAAACTGGCCTATTTATCATACGACAACAGGAATGGAAAAATGCAAATACTGTATCACGAAATACATATCGGTTAGGCTACCGCCTCTTTTTACTTCGAGCATAGCTAGATGAATTGTACCTGAGCACCATCTAAACCAGATTCATCGGTTTCTTTTTCAAAGAAATACCCCCACCACTGCCCCAGTTGAGATTATCGTCTCGTCATGGGATTCGTGGTTTGTTCGCGATACCGAGAGACCTCCCGGTGCCCTCAAAGTTCTCGACATGCGGTTACTGTGTTCCTAGCTCGTTTAAGCACCCATGACACTGGAATGATGCAATTTCGAATGGCCTCGGCATTCCCGTATCTCTTTCTCTACAAAAAATGCCTTATTCAAAAGTCTCTACATGATCACAATGACTCAGTAACAAGGTTTTTGATTTCTATAACTTGAATCATGCATCCTTCATTTATTGTTGTATTTTTTGCCTGTTTAAATAGGAAAAATTATTATTATTTGTATTTCGAATTACCGGCTCTGTTATCAAAGGATCGTGGACCTGAATAATGAGTGACGTGCTAGACAATTTTGCTTCGTATTACTAGTCACTTTTGATAGGTTGGTCGCTTACCATAATTCCATCCATGCCTATTGTTCCTCTTGCACCAAATTCATTTAATTCCTCATACCTGAGATTCCACGTTAATTTCGACATCACGAATTTTTGGTTTGAGCTATTATTTTTTTTGACTCAACCTCTTGGGTAGTGTTTTCTGAGAATCATACGAGCTCGCCCATTTCCAGTCTTTTGGACCCAATTAGTTCTTCTTCGTTGTACCATTATTGTTGATATATTTTGAATTTTGTCGTAAACTGCAACAGTAACGGCCTTTCTGCCACTTATCATGGTCTTAGTGACATTTCTATGTACTGACAAAAAAAGGTATTTATGCTCGTAAACAATAGACAAATTGGTCACTTCGATAGAGGCGGGTGCAGATGCATGCATAATTCTAAGAGATTCTTACAATCATTAAAAACTGGTAAGCGGTTTTGTGCATACTCAGCGCAAATTTTTCCGCACTTCATGCTGATGGAGTTTTTTACTTTATTGTGTAATTTCGTCAACACCAGAGCTCAAAGATTGCAGTGGATTATTAACCCTTATTAAGTCACTACTTGGACATATTGCTTGACAATAATCACAAATCTAAGTCTTTCCAATTGTTTCCTCTCCACATAATTCATCTGACTCTTGAATATTCACGGAAAATTCATCTTGTTCCATAATTTGGGAGACAATTCATCTAATTATATCTCACAATCAACTAATTTTTTTGTAGTACGTTCAAAGATCAAGGATCCTTTATACATTTCCTCAAGAGCCTTCTCTGAGCGCAAATTCTTGATTCCTATCAAAAATTGCTGAAACCGGAATTCCCTACTTTCAGATGTTTATGATAATACTGAATCCAGTGAGTTGGGGTCCGCGACAGGAGAAAGACCAAAGGGATGTAATTCAACAGTAATGTCCATCGGACCTGTGAATATTTTCTGGTGAATTGGTTAGTTCAAACAAGCTTGTATTCGATGAGATATAGCTAAGCCTAATATCTAATCCAGATTGTTTTGGTAATAGTTCCGCTTTTACGAATATATTAAATCTCTACTACCTTCCGGGTATGCTACCGAAGAACGCCAAATTCAGGAAGCTTATAATAACTGATCTAGCGCCGTCCAAGATGCAAACTTGAAACAACGAATACTCGTAACCACAGTAGTTTATCGAGTAACCAAATCAACCACTGTGCTTTTGGCGTACTGCCTGGAAACGAAATGTCTATAGAACACTACTAATTGTTAGCCTCTAGTTTATCTGCCGGATTCACAATCCCGTTATCAAAGCTTACCTCGAAATTAATAATTTTTATCTGATGACCTCGTCTGCATACGGCATTTTGGTAGGTGGACATGTGCCCTATTGTTGGATTATATAAAATATTCAAGAGTCTATCTTCCGCCTCAATTATGTATGGCTGTAGGTACAGAACAAGCTTGATTTTTCATATGAACCAGGAAAGCAAATAAATTATTTTCTTCCATATGCGTCCATCCTCTCAAATCGAACATTTTCATATGACAATTAAAATATCGCATTTAGAGATAAATTGTGTTCAAGGTTGGTTCCCATCTCAAAATGAGGGCTGCTACAATACATTATATTATTTGAGATCCTATTTGCTTATTTTACTTGTTTGTAACACCATTATCAGAAGCCGAAGATGGTTATATTAGCCATGGTGGATAAATCTAGTTTCGGTTGCGACGTTTTCTCTGTATCCATTCTAAGCATCGTTATGTTGACGCTCAAAATCGCATGCATCTTAACTCAAATTCTTTTCATCCTTCGGCAAAATTATAATCCTACTCGTGTTTGTATTGTGGTGCCTTGCCGAGTCTCACGTTCTCTGTGCGTTGATGTGCATTTATATGCAACTTATGCAATAGGTGCAAGTATGGTTGTCTGAGAAAACCGTTATTTCTCTTTGTTTCTTTTGAAGTCCAAAAATCCTGCTGTCGTTTTTTGCTACTATCGGATCTTACGTCTTCGTTTATTTCTATACGCGACTTTCTTATTATTTTAATTTGATTCCCTGTATAATTAACATTCATGTTTCTATGATCCAATTGAATGCTCAAATTTTTCTTCTTAAAAATACCATTATGTGCACTAAAAATCTACATCCACTGAAACCTTGCACAAAGTTTAATTATTATGGTTGAAGTGCTCATTACGAACACTCTTTATGGTTGTAACTTTATCCAGTCCCTTAAACGGAAATGCTGTTTTATACTTGCTGCTTTCCAAGAAATATCTGAGAAGGCTTTTTACATCTGGTGGAAAGGTGGGATACCGCATAAAAATTAAATCGTCAATTAACCGTTAAAAATGTCGTTTCAGTTTCATGTCTGTTTCAGCCGATTGGGAGAGTATTGTCTCTTCCACCGAGGTGCCTCTGCCGATCTCACTCCCTAACAAGTCTCACTCGCCTCCTCTCTCACAAACACACAGAGCCTCTCTTTGTGTAGATACATCTTCCAATGAACCTTCACTTGCTTGTTGGCGATTGTTCACTCCCGTTCCGATTGTCGATTTATTTTTAATGTTCTCTTTTCCAATCTTTAATTGACAACTAGCAGCATTTGGCTGTGCACTGGTCGTTTAATACTCCCTTATTTTCTCTAGTGAATAATTGATTTTAGTTTATCTCGCTTGGCTGGTTGCCGCAAGTGAAGCTCCTTGCTTTCAAAACGTTATCACCTTAATCTCTAAATGGCAAATATTTTTACAAATGTTCACCCACCTAAAGTCCCGAACTTAGTGTAGTTATTATTGCCGGGTTCCTTCTAATGTTGGTGATTTATTCCATATACAGTCTGAAAAGATGTTACACTCTTCTTCACCCACCGCTACGATTAAGCTTTTAAACTTGGCGCTGCCTGAACCAGCTTGTTCACCTCGCATATCGTAATATATGACCAACGCTAGTTTCTAAATAGTGAAATCTTAGTTCTTTCACTACCTTGAATACACCTTCTGGCACATCTGTAAGAAGATATACCTACAAGCTTTTTTGCTCTACATATACTTTATTGTGCAATATAGCTCGGTGTTCGAAAAAGGTGGTTTATTAACATATTTGGTAAAAACTTTGCAAAAACACAAAACAACTCAACACCACCTTCATGTCAAGCTATGATACTACCGGTTCTGACTGACTGTTAAGGTGGGGGGTACTTTGATTGAGGTTGATACAGCCTCAACTAAACCAATGCTAAAAAAATGCCTACGCCCCAAAAGGGTCCTATTTTTATGCCGGCTTTAATGTATATCTCACATTACATTTATGTGCTTTTTACTACATGAGCTAAATGTATTCCCATGTTAAACTTCACCTCTATATAGGTTTTTAATAATATTACCTTTTTTAATGGTTTCCGTTATAATGCCCTGAACCTTATCTGGGAATACTCTACCATACCATACGTCTTCTACCGTAGACTCCTGGGGGAAATAAACGACATTTCCAGCATATGCATGCCCCCCAACATGTGAAATCAATCCCACGTCAACTTTATTGGCGAGATTTTCCTTATCTAAAACTCGAATAAATTCTTCTTGTAGTAAGGGTGCTAGCTTACCGCATCTAGCATCCCGTTGAGTATGTCCACATATCAACACTAAATCTTTCTCAATGTTATACTCTCTAAATAAAACTTTCTCCATCTCTTTATCCGGGATTACCACTTTTTCTCCACCTGGTTGCGTTACTAAATCATCATTTTTTTGCTTAAACGGATTAAATATAGTTTGTTTCGGAGCATCTTTTGGGATCAAATACGATTTAAAGAATTCTTCCGTATTTTCCGCCTGAAATCTTATTACCTTACGATCAGGATACAAATAGACTAAATGGTCCGAATCCTTAGTTATTTCATAATTCTGTAGAAATTTCAGATGGTTTTCAACAATGATATTAGACACCATTATTGGATGAAACGGGCTACCCAAACTTCTCCTCAACATTGATATTTCGCCACTCAATGAACCGGGAATAAGCTCTATTTTTGATGGCATTGCATCAAAGTCCTTCACTCCATGACTCAACACTAATAGTGTTTTCCACGATGAACTCTTTGTCCCATTAAGGTTCTTTTCAAAATCGATACCCTCCCCAGCACGAAATGACGGCATACAAAACGTACAGCCCGTATCATATTCAGGAGCAGGACATTCATTGATCATCTTTCTCTCACCACCTACAGTCCCTACACCCCCACCACTTGCCATCAGCCTATAGAACATGTCATATCCTCTTCGGGTACGAGATTTTAGTATGTTTATCATTAAGTTTTCGTTTGTCAACGTTCTTTTTGCTCTTTTTATCCCATGTTGGACCGGGCCGATTCCGACTTGCACTGATGCGAAATCCGAGTCTACTTATTAATCTACTTCAGCATTTGCCACGAATTCAATTATTTCTATAAAACCATGTCATTCTTGTCAATGAAACTCATGCTTAAGGGTCCATCCCTTTTGGATTTTATCCCACTCACAAAGTTCTCGTAACATGGATCTCATAAGAATTGTATCATTTTCATTCTTCATTTTCATGCCTGTATTCTTCAAAATCTCATTAGACGTACTAAACTTGTTAGGCTGTTGCTGTAGAAATTTCATGAGTGTATCCATCATAACTTGCTTGTCTGGCGATTTCTTTTCTTTTTTATCGATTTCCTTACGGGAAAATACACTGTCTTTCACTCCCTTCTTCTGCTTCAAATCTTCAAGAATTGAAGTTGACGCCAAATTATTGCTTTTTAATTTTGCAGTCTTTTTCTTAGGCCCAAATTTTCCAGCAAGTCCAAACTTACCTGTCCATGTAGGGGTACCTATCTGGTTCTTCCTTGCCAATATTCGGGACTTTTTCAACGCTTCCGCAGCCTCCGTAGCAACCTTATTTGCCTCTCTCTCAATCAACGACGTGTCTTGATTTCCAGAATCAATAATCTCATCATGTTTAAGAGCACTATGAACCCCACTATTAGCAAACAATCCTTCCATTATCCGGTTTTCGTCCTTAGTACCCCCTTCTTTTCTTTCTTCTTCTTCATCTCCATCTCCCTGAAATTTGTCCATCTTCGATACCCCCATTATGTTTGCAACTTGATAGAAATCGTCATCATTATTGTGTGCTGGTTTGAGAAGTTTGGTAGATTTTCTGGTCTTTTCTCCGCTGTATCTGGATTCAGACCCATTGAACATATCTCCTGTTTCAGTTCCTGCTTCATCTTGATCGCCTAATGTAAATAAGTCTTGTAAGTCATTCACTTTAAAAAACCGTCTCTGCTTCGGATCCTTCAAAATCTTGTTGGTGAGAAAAGTTTTGAAGATTTGTCGATGGTATATTTTTTCTTCAATGGATCCAGTTGTCATTAATCTATAAATGGTGATATCTTTCTTCTGACCCAATCTCCATGCTCTTTCTCTAGCTTGAATATCAGTTGAAGGATTCCAGTCAGGATCAAAAATAATCACCCTATCTGCACCAGTTAAATTCACACCAAGTCCTCCTACTTTAGTAGTTAATAAGAATACATGAAGTTCAGGATTTGTGTTGAACTGATCAACCAACGATTGCCTCTTAGCAATTGGAGTGGAGCCATCCATTCTCAAGTATGTGAAATACCCATCCCCATCCAATTTATCTAACGTTCCAACAAACATCTCCAATATATCTAACATTTGTCTAGTCTGACAAAACAATAAAGTCTTATGCTTTTGACTCTGCCACAATTGTAACAAGTTCTTCAACACTTGCATTTTTCCAGATTTGGAAGGACTTCCATAGTTGTAATTGTTTTTATGTTGTAGAATATCCCTATTTACCAAGTCCGGATGATTACATATCTTCCTAAGAATATCCACCCCCATCAAAACATTCCTTCTCCCCTTAAGTATGGAATCGATTTCCTCACTATGTAAAAACTTCTCATACATATCTTGTTGTGCTTTAGTAAGTTTGACAAATAAGACCATTTCATTCTTCTTGGGTAAATCCTGAGCAACATCGCTCTTTAATCTTCTTAAAAGATATGGAGAGATTAAATCTCTAAGGACAACAGCACATTTATAACCTGTTTGAACTTGAATATTCGAAGCATTTGCATATCCTCCCATATTTATTGGTATAGAAAATTGGTTCTGGAATACTGGCAAAGTCCCTAATCTTCCAGGGAAAACAAAATCGAAAAGTGACCATAATTCGACCAAGTTGTTCTGGATTGGGGTTCCTGAAAGAATCACTCTATTATAAGTTTTAATCTGTTTACAAGTCAAAGAAATATCCAGGTCTGGATTCCGAATCTTATGACCTTCATCCAAGACTACATATCCCCATTCTCTAGGAAGAATATGCTTCGAATAAATTCTTAATCCAACATATGTTGTAACAAGAACATGCCCTTTTTCCATGACTCTTTCCAAGATTTCTTCAGCGTTGATTTGACTCTTTACACCACCAAGACTAGATCTAGAGCTGGAAGGATCATGTGTTTCCAAATAGGACTCCAATTTCTCCTCATTAATAGAATTCTTTCCCATTCCAGAACCAATACTATGCAATATAATACATCTCAAAGGAGGCCACCATCTATGAAACTCATTGACCCATTGATTTAATACCGTAGCAGGCACAACCACCAATACTGGTTTGTCTAGCTTACCTGAATAGTGTAACCCCGCCAAGAAGGAAATGATCTGGATGGTTTTACCCAATCCCATTTCATCTCCAATGATACCACCAGTCTTTTGAGAATAAAGCTCCCATAGCCATTGGACACAAGTCTTCTGATAATCAAATAATGAAGGATAGATATCTCCTGGCAATCTGAAATTTTCATTCAATCTGGCATCTGAGATTGTAGGATGAGGTTTGAGCCATTCTTCGGTTTTATCATTGGGATCATTATTTGTCCGAAGTGATGATCTTCTCTCAATCCATTTCTTCAATCTTATTTGATACACCAATTCATCCCCATCATCTATATTACGGTCACTTGATTGTTTAGGAGTCGATTTGGGCGTTTTGAATCGTTTGGAATTACCTAATTTTTGTCTTTTTGAATCGATAAAGTCATCATCTTCTTCCTCTTCCTCTTCCTCCTCTGCTTCCTCTTCGTCACTTAGCGCATCTTCATTACTTTGTACATCTTCATCACTTAGCTTATCTTCATCACTCTCTACACCCTCAACATGTTCAAGTCCTGATTGGTCTGATACCTCGATCTTCTCGTCATATTCGAAATCTTCATCGTTTTGATCTTGTACCTTCTCACCCTCTTCAATTTCGTCGAAGCCAGGTGCTCTTAAATATACATGACTCTGGACATTGTCATCATCGCCATCTTGACGGAACGTGTTTTCATTTCCAAAAGCCGTGATCTTTCCTGTTCTGATCAAAAACTCCTTTTCTGTTTCCCCAGGCAACCTTTCGTTCTTAGCATTGGGGTTTGGGCCAGTCTTTTGAGCTTTAGCTTCTTCCAATTTATTCTTACTCTCCTGAAGTCTACTGGATATTTCTTCTACATCTTTTTGTCTTGAAAAAAGCTCGTTCTGTTCAAACCATTCTATATCATCTTTGATTTGCTTTCTCTGACTAATTTTTGTTCTGGGATTGTCCAATTTATCTTTTAAGAGTCTCAAACGTTTTAAAGTTGAATTCAAATCTTTGGTTGCTTTCTCCAACCGTTTCTGATCCAATTCTGCATCTTTGTTTATCATTGCCTCATTGACATTCTTGGTGATAGAAGTTTCCAACACATCTTGATCTACCAATTTGACCCCCAAATCCGTTAGTTCCGAATCATTCATGATTCACTGATGATTGATATGATAATTTGATTATGCGCGGAATGATGATAATTCTATGAGCAGATCATACATGAAACGAAATGCCAACAGAACGAACAAAAGTTGGGAGGTAATATTAATAATTGAGTAATAAATTAATAATGCCTGTAATGCAAACTTACGTTCTATATATCCCATTACTTAATGCTATTTATAATTAAAGTATTTTGGCATGATTTTCTATAAACATCTCACCCCATCTCATCGCATCGCATCTCATCTCTCCATGTCTTCTCCCTCTACCATCACCTTTCTCATCTTAGTCATTCCTGACTAGCTTCTGTAACTCTTCCAAACACCCTTCGTAAACCTCAACATCGTCCTTGGTCACTATTTGGGTATCAAAGGCCAAATCTTCAACTGTGCGTCTTCCTCTTCCTACTTCTTTCATGATGGTATTGAACCATTTTGACTCTCCCTTACCAAAACAGAAGTTATAGGCAGAACCGTCTTGATTGGCTCTGGCTGCACGTCCGACTCTATGGACATACTCACGGGAAGAATTAGGCAAATCATAATTAATAACATCAGTAATGGAAAGAATATCAATCCCTCTGGCGATCAAATCAGTGGCCACCAAAAATGATACCTTTTGTTGGGAAAAATCTCGAAGAATCTTGGCCCGTATGGATGTCTTATTATTGGTGGAATTGATGTAGGCAACATTCAATTGGGTCGAAGAAAGTTTTGAGGTTAAAAGTTCTAACAATTTTGCTAATCTCATCGAGGCTTCATTGGATTTCGTGAAAATTAATACATTGGAAAGCTTATTATAATGGATCAAGAATTTAGCAAGAATCAATGGTTTCATAGATGATTTGGCAGTACCCAAATGGATCTTATGTTCTGTTAATGTGGATGGAATACTAAACATTTCATTGACCAATTGTTCTTGTTCATTAACAATAATTAACCTTGGACTCTGAAATTGGAGCGCCGATAATTTACCAGCGTCAGTAGTCAAAGTAGCAGAAAAGATCAACTTCTTGGTAGTCAATCTCCAAGATTCAGAGATATTGCTTTTTGTTTCTAATTTGCTGATCAATATATTACACCAATTTTGAAACGATTGATTCAATAATCGATCAGCTTCATCAATAACCAAGTATTCCAAACATTTCAAATCAATGGTATTATTCACAAGATGATCCACCAATCTACCAGGCGTGGTAACAATAATATCGGGAGTATTGGTATTCAATCTTTCCCCTTCTTCTTTTATGGAAATATCATTTTTCAAACTAATAATAGACAAATTGGTTTCCTTCGACAATTGTGAAAGAGTAGACTTGACTTGATTAATTAATGGTTTGGTCGGAACCAAAACTATGGCTCGTACTCTAGGCACAACTCTTGAATGTAACTTCTCCACTATTGGAATCAGATATGCCAATGTCTTACCTGAACCAGTGGCTGCGTTCACCAACAAATCTCCCTTCATATCGGGCTGTAATTTGTTTTGTTTGATATCTCCCATGAGAATATTGATTACTTGAATTTGTACGGAAAATGCATCTACAAAGCCTCCTTTTTGAAGATTCCGGATCATGAATGGTGACAATGGAAACTCACTGAATGGCTTGGTATCTTTAGGTGATGAATATACCGGATTAGCCAACCAGTCCAAATTGTGCAAATGTGTCGAGGTCGAAACCAATCTTTTATCTCTAGGCAACTCTGGTTGTGGCAAAGGTGCGAGATCTTGAATTTCTACATCTTCTTCCATATCTTCGTCTTCTTCTGGTTGGTTTGATGGCTTAAGCGATTTGTTGAGTTTCAGGAAAACATGCAGATGCTTGGATATATAATCTGGGTCTTGTGGAGCTTCTGGATCAGAAGCATCATTCTGAATGAAGTCTTCTCTCAGCACTTCGTCCACTTCCATATCTTCTGGGACAGGGGAGGAGATGGAACTTTGTTCAATGGAAGGTTCCTCACCATTGGCGATTGAAATTTCATTGTCGCCGAAACTTTCACTGTCACTGTCACTGTCACTAGAACTTTCATTATCACTATCACTATCACTGTCGCTAGAACTAGAACTATCACTGTCGCTAGAACTATCGCTAGAACTATCACTAGAACTGTCGCTATCACTATCACTATCACTTCCACCATCACTCTTCACATCTTCCTCTTCCTCATCGTCATCCTCCTTGATGGAGGTGTCGCTCAATCTTCTTTTCAACCGAATAGGTTCCCTTTTTGTAACAGGCTCATCTAAAGCGGTGGGATCAAATCTGGACACAAACATTCGTTCTTATCCCGTTCGAATATTTAAACTTTCAATCTATCTCATCTCTTGGGGACCTGATTTCTAAAACCCCAAACCAAAAATATTCTATCACGTGACCGCACTACAAAAAATCAAAAATTCGATAATCGACAGAAATTTCAACACCACCAAAATCTAAAGACCATATATCTGCCACACAAGAATCATTACTATGAGAGCTGCCATAACGCTTTTAAGAAGATCAGCTTGGAAAGGTCCTCACGTGGTCCCGTTGCCAATTGCAGATGCCATAAAGAACGGCACTCCCATCAGAACCAACGCCAGAAGTTGCACCATCTTGCCGCAATTTGTAGGTTTACAATTCCAGATCCACAACGGTAAGGAGTATGTGGAGGTTGAAATCTCCGACGATATGGTGGGCACCAAGTTGGGAGAATACGCTTTGACCAGAAAGAAGTTTATCTATAAGCACACCAAGAATTAGAAGTAAACTATAAACTACAATAAATTCAAAAAATGAAGCATCATTTTTACCCACATTGATCATGGATCTACATCTCGTCCACTAATCTTATTACACATAGTGCGGATTGTTCATGTTCTTATCATTCTACTGTATATATATATCTGAATAAATATAATCCCTGAAGGAGCCAAGTAGTAGAGATCACTAGCCTTTATTTGATCTTGGATTGTAGTCGTTCATTCTGGCCTGTCTTAATTCACCAGTTCTATCGTTCAAAGGCCAGTTGTCCCAGCCATTCAACCGGACCACCAAACAGGTCGCGTTGTCGTCTCCTCCAACGTATTCCACGAACTTGATGATTTCCTCAGCACAGGATTGAGGGGTGGCATGTGGAGTACCTTTCATATTGACATGGGTCATCACGATATCGGCAATTTCTTGGTCTGTGACGATATTAGTTACTCCATCACTACATAACACAAGAAAGCCTTCGTCTCCACCTAATCCATTGATGGTGTATTTGGAGACTTCCTCGGGCGTCAATTTCTTTTCAATGGTTTCATGATCTCCTATGATGAGCTGGACTATATCTGGTTCGGAGGAGACTCCCATTTCTTTGAAATCCACGTCTCCAAAAGCTCTAGTATTGGCCAAGGCCACAAACCTCTCTTCACCAAATGAATCGGTCATAAAGAAGTTGGCTGCATACTTGCGCAATCTCAGAGCTTCCATTGGATTTGAAGGATGGTGGTTTTGGGTCAACGGATGGGCGTCTCCATTCTTATCAACCAAAATAGCCCGGGTGTCTCCCACATGTGCAATTGTCAATTTAGAAATAGTATTTCTATTGAAGTAATAACTATCATAATGTTGATGAGTTTCGTCTTGATCCGAGTAGATAGTCTCTATTAATGCCGAAGTACAGGTAGAACCAGCCTTGTTGTCTTCAACCTCAAAAAACTTATAGTCAGTATTGAGAAATGCCAACGGTAACCTCAAATGGATATCGTCCTTGGGACATTCTAAATTGGCCAACTGGATCTCATTTGTGTTTACTTCCATCGCCTGGAAATTCTCCTTTCTATACTTGTACCATCTCTTCCAGTATCCTCCAACGTTTTTCCAGTACTTTTTCACCAACTCATTTTTATTCTTATCCTTGGGATCCTCGACGAAGTTGGTGGCGTCTTCCATCTCTTGTGCCAAATGGCCAGCCAAATACGTCGAGCATTGGTCGCCGCCATGGCCGTCGTATATCCCGAAATTGAACACGGTTTTCTCGCCCGGCAAGCTCAACACGTTGGCACTGTACTTGTCTTCATTGTACAACCGGTTCACCCTCGACGTAAAGTGTCCAAAATGAGACGGACTCTTGAGCATCGGCACCCTCAACCTCCCCACGTTCAGTGCCTTGGCTCCCGACTTTAACGCCTGAGAAGCCTGATTGATGGCAGAAAAGGTTATGCAATCAGAAAGCCCCCGCCGGCCAATCACCCGCTGTTCGTAGCCCCACAATTGACGTATCATTGGTGGACTGTATGGTGTTCTGAATATGTGGAGTATTGTCAAGTTCTCGCGATCATCAATTTGCTATGGCACCAAATTCCAGGGCCAAAAAAATCATCTCCATGTGCCTATCGGTTTATGCGTATTTGAGAACTACTTTGCACAACGCCTTACTACAAATTGTACGACTGGAAAAATCGGCTCTTCCTCCCTCTATCTCTCTCTCTCTCTCTCTCTTTCTGGTTTTGCTTCTGGTCTCGTCCTTCTCTGACTCTTAATTTGTAGCTCATGTATTATCCTTTCTAGTCGCTCTATAAAACCAAATTATCATCGGCGTCGTCGTCATATTCGAAATCTATCGGATCGTCCCTATACCGGGTGGTGTCGCCTGAGAATCGCCCAGAAACAGATTTTTTGATCCCATTCCATGCCCCTCCAAGTCTGCCCCAAACGGTTCCATTAGACGACGATGGCTCGTCCAATTCCAGATCTGAAGTTTCTGTGTCATGGTATGCATCAATTCGATTTCCTCCGGTAAGTGACTCATGGAAGCTCCGTCTGTTTTGTTCGTAGTTGGTATTGGCAGCATTGGCCAAGTTGAATGGACGAAGATCAGTCCCTGATCCGGGTTGTTGGCGTGATTCAGGATCCATTCCACGTTGTTGACGTTTTGTCATCTCACGATTGATAATTCTCTTTGCTTCAACAATCACAATATCTTGACGTTTATTACGTGCGTTCTCAATGTCTGAAGGTTCGTTTTCTTCTTCATCATCAAACAAGGCCCAGGAGTCATAAAGATCCGAATTAAACCCCAACTTTTTCTTCACCTTATCATATACATTAAAAACTGTCATAATAACCGGTATTAATAAGAAACGCGGTAACCAGTTATTCAAAAGGTTAAATAACCCAGTCAAATGGATTGACTGTCCAAACCACGTTTCAAATATAGATTCACGAGAAATGAATAGGGTGATGAAGTTGTAAGATAAAGGAATTGTTAAACGGGCAATGTACGTGGTATAAAAACAGGCAGATACTGGATCTGAATTATGTGGCACTAAATGGTATTTGTTGAAGATTTTCAAATGTGTTAATGAGTTCAAAGATGCAAATAACATATATGAAAAAGTCACAGATGATGCAATAAGTTGTAATAAGTTGTGATGCTTTATCCCGGTCGAATAAATAAGGACATTAATTAATGAAAGTTTGGTGGAATGGAAAAATTCAGACTGAAGAATGATGATGGATGCAATGAACAACAAAATGGATGTTACTCTGCTTGCAATCGGTCTGACATAGTAATAATAGTAGAATGCATACCTAGGCAGCATTAATGGCCTGTAGGTGTGTATTCTGAAGGTCAACTCATTGGAATATTCAGAATTATTCGACGACTGGATGGTATCTTCTAACCGGATGATTTTGGTTAACAAGCTATCAAATTCAGATTGATGGGCTGTTAACTTATACAAATTCTGGTTGAAGCTGGAAGTCAACTTCTTTAAGAATCTTGTAGTTTCTTGGTCTGAATTTTGTCCCGAAACCAGGGTTGGAAGTGGTTCTGGTTGGTAAGATCTCTTCATTTCGTCTATCAAATCTTCAGGAATATTACCATACAATTGTAACATCCAGACACGGTAATTTGAATGTTGAGGGAGGTTTGATACCACCAAATTCCATACTTTCAAAGCATCTTCTTTGAAATCGATTCTTGTATCCTCCAAATTTTCCACCAATTTAGGTACTTTAAGATATAAGGAATTCAAATGTTGATGAAGATTACCCTCGGTCCATTTCACTCGTGGGATATTGATCAAGCCATGTGCCATTAGCCATAAAGCCAAGATCAAAGAATAAATATGCGACACGGCAATGATCATCAATTTCAAATGGCTCAACGAAAGACCCACTTCAAGAATCAAATACACCAAACATACAATTGAAACACCCAAGATGATCAATTGGAACTTCAAGTTTTGTCTCAAAGCATCTTTCAATTTCTGCAAGCTATTGAAGTAACCCGATCTAAAGAACTCTTGCAAGATAGGCAAGATCAACCACGTCAACAAGAAAGTGATCCAATAGTTTGATTTCCACAAGTATAAAATCACGTCGTCTGGAAGTTGGAACCACGTCAAAACATCGGAAGTGTTATGACTGATGTAATCCACCGGCAATAGGAAGATAATAGATAATGGAATATACACCGCCAATGTCAAGGATATCAGTAGATACAACGGATACTTGAATAAATTGATATATAGCTGGATTCCTAGTAGGGCCACCACAAGCGCCAATACATAGCTTAGGACCGGTAAGAGCCACATGATATACTGAGAGTACTAAGGAAGAAGGTACACACTAGCAAGGATACGATTGTTATTAATGACACTCTAAGCGCCGCGCTTGATGTCAATATTCAAAATTGTGATCTCAAATTATCGTGTAAGAGAAACCGTGATCTTTCTATCTGAGATCTTTTTCACGGATATTACATTTATTTTGTTTCTGCTTACCAATTAAAAAGAACTGAAACCCCTGTTACCAATAGACTTCCATCACGTCGATAGTGGCCTACAAATTGGAAATCTTCCGTATAATTTTCGATAAGCACAGCCGATAAAATATCATCATCCGCTACAGCCGATATGTCTCCACCTAAAAAGTCAGTCGGATTTGCTCCACCACCTGAAGAGGATTTGAAGGAGCATCATGCTCAGTTGGAGAAGATTGAGAGGGAAAAGGCCAAATCGAATCCATTCCACAGAATCCCTCCAGAATTGCTGTACTTGGAAAAGAAACCCCCTGGACCAAAGGCAATCATTCGTAAGGAGTTCAAGCCAAAAAACGTCAAGCAACCAGCAGGCGGTTTGGGAGATTTGAGATACCTGTCGATCAAAGATATTTCAGTTCAGAACAAAGAGACTGAACTCAACTTCAATTATCCCAGAATTGATTTATTTGTACCTCCACATAAGGTTCTTGTAAATATTAAGTATGCATCACTTAATTCTTTTGATTTGGCCAAAATCAATAAGTACTTGTTGAACTTGAGTAATATCAAGTTGGGATTGGGATACGAGTTCTCTGGAATAGTCGCAAAAGCCGGTGAAACTTCTGGGTTTCAACCCGGTGATTCCGTGGTAGGAATTGTTGATCCTTGGGATAGAAAAGGTTCTTTATCAACAAGTTTATTGATAAATCCCGTTAAAGATGCCATTCTCAAAGTGAGCGATGAATCATTGAAGCAATTGGAAGATATCAGCCTAGATTTGAATTTCGAGAAGTCTACCTCCACAAACGAACTATTTGATATTGAGGATGACGACTCCAATTCTGAAATCCTTGAGGAGGGCGTTTTAAATGATGGTATGGAAGATATCACTTTAGATGACAACGTCAAGAGAAAAAGTACCACTAAGAAAGATACCAATGAGGATAAAAAGGTGGACGAAAAGGTGGAGGAGGAGGAATTGTCCAAGAAGGAAGTAGAGCCCAAGAAAGAACACGATAAGGACCACGAGCCAAGGAAGGAAAAAGAACTGCCTACAACAGAAGAAGTGTCCAACAACGAGATCAATAATGGGGATAATGGAGATACTAATAAAACTGCTGGTGATACCAATGAGGACATTACAGAAGAAGATATTGAAGGCAGCAAGGATATCGATATTTCCCTGGAGACTGAGGCTATATCGCCTTATTCTCCAAATGAAGAAGATGAGGTTAATAAACCAACTAGCGGTCAACCGGCCAACATTAAAAAACCTTCTTTGAAAAGAGTCAGCGGATATGAAATCGAAAAGGAATATACCCCATTAGCCAAATTATCATCATTTCCAACATTGTATTGCAGAGCTAAGCAAGTGCTTTGCAATATTAATCCCGAACAGGAAGCCAACATTTTAATCAACGGTGCTGATACCAACTTGGGATTCACGTTGGTTCAAATTTTGACATCACCAATCTATTCATTAAAATGCTTGAATTTAATCTTGATCATCAGAGAAAGCAGTTTTGAATATATGGAAAACTTCATAAAACGGTACACCGAAGGAGAATTACGCGAACCTTCAAGAATTACCAAGATCAGCTTGGTAACACATGATATGATGGATGAGAACATACTTTTGAAAGGAGATAAAATATCCGTCAATTACAAGAAGACCGATTTCTTTGCTTCTCAGGTGATAGAAAGTTTATTTAAGACGCAATATTATGATGATGATCAACTTGTGAATAAGACCAATATCAATAATTACAAGTTGGATTTATTTGTGGACATTGTTGGTTGTAAGAAATATTTCCAAACCCTGTCGGTCAACTTTGATCTGTTGGATTCCATCAAGTTGCCAATTCATAACCATGTCAGCACCACGCTTAAAGAATTATTCAATGGTGGCGTCAAGGAACCATTTTTGGTAAAACTTATGAAGCCCAAGAAATTTGGATCTCATTTCGTTTCATGTTGCAAATTTACAGTATCGGAACCTACATACAATATTGACAAACTTTCGTATTTTGCGGAATCTGCAACGGTAAATCCATGGGCCAATAAATGGACCAGCAATATCTTGAACACTTGGACGACGTACTACTACGTGGATGAGATTGATTTGAAGATCTCCAAGAGGTGGGTGGAAGAAGGATTAGACCAGTTGCTTGATGGAAGATTGCAATTCCGGATCGATCATTACATTGATTGGAGAAACGATTTCAAGACTCATATTAGGGCTTTGAAAGAGGACGACGGAAAGATTATTTTCAAGGTAGAGGACTTTTAAGTAGAATTCAAACATTCCTGAGCGTATCAAATTAGGCAAACACCAAATTCCGGTGGATTTCAATTACGAACAGTATTTTTTTGTGTATAGAGAAGAAAATATGTCGAACCATATCGATAAATTATTACTAGACTGTAGGGAAAATATCTGTGATGACTTTGGGGGAACTCCGTACTAGAAGGTAAAAACCGGAGAAACCCCAAACTCTGCATTACCTGCAGAACAACCGTCATTCTCCGATGGGCATAATTGACAATAGGAATCATGCCATGTAGTCACTAAAAATTAGATCGCGGAACGGGCTTTGATTATCCGCATTTGGCTATTTTGATGGAGTTTGAAAAACCCCTACATAAGATAGAAACTTTTTAGCATGGACTCCTAATCTCAGCTTAGTCATCTCATAATATACACCGTCATTTAGTCGTACAAAGTAGGATGCATATGCGATGGCAGGAAAACATGCGTTTATAGTAAAAAAAAACCGACTCCTAATGTCCAATAGAATGCCAGCTAATCAGCCAGCGTAATCGGAGTCGAAAATGTATTTATACCAGCTGTTATCACCTTAGAAGGTAACCTGAATTGTCATATCAGCAAATCAAGATCATTACATCAAGTAATAACCACAAATCATGTACACCATTCAAGAATTAAGTAAGCCACAAATCGAAATTATCAAGTCTACTGTTCCGATTTTGGAACAGGCAGGAGAAGCCTTGACTGCGAAATTTTATGCAAATATGCTTAAAGATTATCAAGAAGTTAGACCATTCTTCAATGAATCCGATCAAAAGACTTTAAGACAACCAAAGATCCTTGCATTTGCATTGTTGCAATATGCTAAGAATATCGAGGATATCTCTGTGTTGACCGGGTTTGTCACCAAGATTGTTTCCAAGCACGTTGGTTTACAAGTTAAGGCTGAACACTATCCGATTGTCGGGAATTCTTTAATCAAAACAATGGGCGAAATGTTGGGACCAGAAGTTGCAACCCCCAGCTTCGTAGAAGCATGGTCTATTGCTTATGGTAATTTAGCTCAGATTTTAATCAACATGGAACAAGAACAATACGAGCTTCAGAAATGGAACGGATTCATTGACTTCACTGTTACCAGAATCGAACAAGAATGTGACGATGTAAAATCGGTATACTTTGCTCCTGCCAACAAAGAAGATACCATTTCTATTCCTGAAAGAGGCCAATACGTATGTATCAGATGGAAATTACCAGGCCTGGACTTTGAAACCAGCAGAGAGTATTCAGTATCTGAATTCCCAAAGAACAACGAATATCGTATTTCTGTTAGATTGGTTCCAGAAGGTAAAGTATCTACACATGTGCACCAAGACTTGAAGGTCGGAGATAAAATAAAGGTGGCACCACCATGCGGGCAATTTGTTGCCGACAAGGGAGACAAAGACGCCGTCTTTTTAGTCGGAGGAATCGGTATTACCCCTGTGATTAGTATTTTGGAAGAGATGTTGGCTAAAGGAAGAAAGGCAAAGTTACTCTATTCCAATAAAGGACACAACTATCGTCCATTTGGGAAATTCTTGGGCGACCTTAGATCCAAATATAGTACCCAATTCGAGATGGAGGAATACTTTTCACATGTTTTAGAAAATCAGGAACATGACGCCAACATCAAAACTAGAAAGTTACAAGACACTGACTTAGACTTCATTCATCCAGACAATGAGGTTTATTTATTAGGACCCCGCGGATATATGAGATTCGTAAAGCAAGCCCTTAAAAGTAGAGGAATTGATGATGTCCGTATGGAATACTTTGGCCCAATTGAGGTTTAGATGTGAAGAGCCAAAGTGACAGTTTAGTTAGACGTGGATAGATCGGCCTCTAGTCGATAAATATGCTTTATTAGATATTACTTGTATATACAGTAAGCAAATCTAGAATGAATTGAATGAGAAACCGGACAAGTAGACCATATACAGGGATCTCCATAGTAAAGGGAATTAGAAATTGATTGACAATATGAGTGTTAAAAATGAGAATGTCAATAAGAAAATATGCTACAGGGGAAAGAAGAATTGGTGAACGGTACCAACGGGTAGACTAGACTACTGCTATAACAGTATCGAATCATAGTCAGAATGGCTCACGATTACGTAAGCGATAACTGCTATTGGAAAAGAGGGGATGCAAGCTGGGTGAAAGACACATGCAGTGTTCACATTGTTCAGACACGAATCGCTACCGCTACTCCTGTGATACAATCAGCACGAAGTCTGAATGTGGGAAGGAGGCAGACTGATAAGAGACGGGCTTAAAATTGGGGTAGATCAGGTAGTTGCGGGTCAAAGGTCCTCGCTAGCCAACGAGGCATGTCACCGAGGTCTAGGGAAGAGTGGATTTTGCAACTACTGTACTATAGTAGAAATGTTCCATGAGGCGGTGAATTATTAATATGCAAAAGACGAAAGAGTCTAGACATTTCCGTATACGGGTCGTTTCCATTACATGAATGGAACTGAAAGGCTGACAGGTGCATAAAGCGCGTATATGTAGGGGTGAGTGTGAGATTGTAATTTTTTTAGTAGGGGATTATAGTAGTAGCAGAATTGAATTGGCAGTGCATCATTAGCTATTAAACTTGCGTGGCTATAGCCAACTTTGCCACCGAAGCCGTATCGAAACTTTATGTATATTGTCTAGAGGACGAAAAGGGGGGCATGCTAAGCAAAAAAAAAAACAGGAGATATGATGTGTTCAACCTTGAAAACTTCAGTAGTGCCAGATGCGTGTGGTATATCAGTTGAGCCCTGATGCGTACTTTAATAATTGCATAAAATAATAGACGGGTCGGCCAAACGTTGGTAATGTTACGAGTCTTCGCATTCTCCACCCCTACCATCTTCACAGGCAATTGAGGTGTGGCTACACAAACGTCCTACGTAGTCTGGTAATTTTTAACTGATACCTCCATGGATTCTAAATTCCGTGTGATTCCTGCGTTGTCTAAACTAAGTTCCCTCAAGGAATGGTAGGAGTAATTCATATTAGCATGAGCTAGATAGATACTTCCATCAATATTGTGTCGGATTTGAAATTGCAGCTACAATAGAAGCTACAATGGAGGCTGCAGCTGAAGTTGATGCTCCTCCAGTGATTATTCGATCATATCGTAGATAACCCGGAAGAAACTAACCACGTTTGTATCGTCGATGTTGCCATTGATGTTAAGATAAACAGGTTTGTTTAGCTTCTTGTTGAGCAACTGACTAAGTGATACCACGCTGGACTTCGTACCATCGGTGGCATTCAAATACGCATTGCACAGCTGTATCGTATACACATAGTCCCCTATTGCCGAGTTATTCTTTTGGTTGACATATACGGTCACCGGCGCGTTGGCAAAGCTATTGGAGTATGTCACCACTACCGTATAGGAATCCGAATCTATCTCGACAGTGTCTATCTTTTGCAACATGTTGAAAGTGAAAGTTATGGCGGGTATATAATAGGATGGGGACGGAATTAACGGTGGTCTCTACCTATTACTTGAATTGAATGTTGTCAGTCCGATGCAGTTAGTGTCGTTGACAATTTGATCGGTTTTGAGACATGATATTTTTAAACTCGCTCTATTTTATTTTTTCTGTGTCTCAGGTTCATAGTAATGCCTCCCTGGCGAAAAAGGTGGGGTCGAAGGTGAAAATCAAATGAAAATGAAGAGCCAAAGGGCAGTAGTTCATTGGTAGAAGGGGATATACGACCCGTGTATGAAACAGGGAGGGGATCGTGGGAGTTTCGATCTCAATGTGCTGGTGTTTGTGCATTCGCTTTAGTTTTTGGGTGTTCCGAGACTAAAAGAAAGTACTAATATGTGCCATGTGAATTGGCCGAATTGGCCGAATTGCCCCCCAACTCCCCCCTCCATAATTTAGCATAGGACATATATGTAGGTGCTATATTTATGATTTAGGATGGCCATCCGACGACTGTTTTCACTTTTAACTTAAAGAAGCTGTTTTTTTAATATCTGTTCTTCTTTCGCTTACACATATTACTTTTGAAGCGACGTTCACTCCACTGAGTCCAAGTTATATATTTGAGAACCTTATTTCACTCCTTGTCCAACATTCATAATTTGAACCTTACGGATCCGAGAACTCAAAGTCACCGTTTGTAAAAATCCGATCTTCCGACTTCCTTGTTTTTTTTTTTTTCATTTTAGAACATAACACTTGAATTCTAAAACCGTCTTCCTTACCATTATTTCATAATAATAAAAAAGTGATTTGAGTTGAATTTAATTGCATTGTGTTTTCAAATCAGATCAAATAATTTCCAATTGACTTCCTACAGATTCAAATCCAGTTGTTTTCCAAAGATTAAACAAGAAGTTAACAAGAAGTTAAAAATAAACAAAAATTGAGATCTTGTACTTGCAAATGGGTGTATTTTCTCCTCCTTTAATGAAACCTGATACCACGATAAGTCCTCCTTCTGGATCCCCATCTCCTCGATCCGAGCCTGCTGCAGTGCAAATTGAGCCTACATTGTCTTCTTCAATGACTGCCACGGATCATGCTGATGAGGATCTTATTTATGAAATCAACGAATGTCTTTTCCAAGATTGCTCTAGCCCCATAAAATCTTCGTCATTTTCAAACTTCCCGTTAATATTAACTATTGAATGTTCAGAAGAAGCTCAAAGATCCAATATTCTAAAATTAATTAGATTGGTAGACGAAAAAATTTTGGACTTTTCCGATACCCCAATTCCAAAACCGTATCTAGAAGATGAAGATTCCCTGTTATCTACAACCCCCAGCAGCGGCAGCAGTACTAGCAGCAGTAGTACCACCGATACCACTACTCTTCCAACTCCCTCTCAAATCCAATTGAAATGCCTAGATGAACACTCAAAACAATTGTTGGAATCCCTCATCTATAAATTACATGATTTCAATAATTCTAATCACGACAAGAAAATCCTCTTTAAATTGGACTATGCCAACTTTATTTCCCATCCAGGGGTGTTATTCATAAAGAAATTGTCGCACTCGCTAGTCAATAACTCTGACACATGCAGCATAGTGATATCGAAAAATGATCCTAATGCGACTGATAACGATCTTTACAATTATTTGCTTGACGCGAGTCATTTTAAAAGTTTGAATGAAATCAAAATCTTCACGAACGGTGGTGAAGCCGAAAGTTGGTCTTCTTCTTCTATTTCCTCGTTTGCTTTGGTCAAATTTGATAATTATTTGGATGTGGATGTTCTTATCGAAAAGATACATAAACAAGTTCCCAACCATTTTAATCATAACAAATCAATACCTCTTTACTTGAACAAATATGTTAACAAGAGGGAACGTTCATATCTTACTTCATCTTCTTCAAGTGTCAAATCTAGTACTTCTAGTACTAGTCCAACCACGGGAGGCATACCACAGACTGGTGCTGGTGCTAGTAAGCCTTCTGCGGTAAACTCAATTTCTCCAAGTAATAACTCCAACTTTGATGTAATCATATTTGAAAATTTGAATCGTTTCTTACCAAAGAATTTATTGGTCTCTCAATTTGAAAGCTTGATTAAAAAAATTAGTGAATTTGGAAATGAAATTGAATTTATATATTTCCCAATGGAAGATACTGAATCCAATCTTTTTGGAATTGATGTACCTTTAAAGCAACTGTCAGAAATTCATCTTTTAGATTATGGTTACGTTAAATTCAAGCCTGGACCTCACATGCAAGATAACACCTTACGAATTTTGTATTATTTGAACAATACCATCTTTTCCAATGTTTTGAAGTTTGACTTGAATAAAGTGGACCCATTGTTCTTTGATAGCGTAAAGGATAGTGCTAAGGTCAAGTCTGGTTTGAAAGTCAACATTGCTCAATATAAGCATAATAATTACATCTATAAGGATGGTAATCAGAAATTTTTATCATTATCCCTGTCGGATGAAAGTGATGAAGATAATAATACGAGCTCAATATTAGTATTAAAATCTCCCAATTTAGGCTTGGTCTCTGAATTGGTTTCTAAAAGTGTCAACTTCCAAGAGACTAACCTTTATGTTAGTAACTTACCAATTATGTTTTGCAACAATGATGAGCTTTGGGAGACATTCTGGAGACAATTTGGACATATCAAATCTGCAAAAATCATAAACCCTCATTTTTATAGAAATGAAGGAGAAGGTGATGACAAAAAGGGAAAACAGGGTTATGGAAAGATAGGGTTTGTATTTTACACCGAATTCAAAATGGCAGTGAAGGCCATTTTGCTAACCAATAATAAACTAGTCAATAATAATGGGAGTGGCAATCCCATTTTAATCCAGTCATCATTTGCTCTTCAAAAGCCAAATTCTGGTTCACATTCTGGTAGTAGCAATACAGGACAGAGGCATTGGAATAATTATTATTCTCAGCATGGAAAAAACTCACATGGTCTTTCAGCAAATTCGCAAGCTCCACATCCGAGCTTTATGTATGCAATTGTTGGAATGCCACCAGGACAAATGGGTACAGCACCTGCGGGGCCTGTACCATTCTATAATCCATATTATGCTGGATCATACCCAGGATCTAGACACCAAACTCCGCCAATGTATTATCAACCTTCGCCTCAAACCCCACATCATCAACCCCAATCAGGTTATAGATACAGTTATGGCCAATTACCTGCGGCGAACATCGAACAGTCACCTAATGGAAATCCTCAAGAATCGGCCAATTACGAAGATGGCAGAAATCCATTACCTACTTATGCCCATATGGGATATCCATTCGCATATGACCCGATGATTCCGAATTACTATTATGATTCGTATGATAATCATGCGAATGAAGAAGAATGATACGGTAAAAAAGTTCCTTTAAAGACATTCAAGTATAATTCCCTAGACCTGTTCACTTTGACTATTTCAAAGTATATTTATTTTAGTTTAATTATTTAGTTCCGAATTTAATGATTCCTGAAGAAAATGTAGCAAGGAAGTTTTTGCAATCGAGTTGCAGCCAAAAAGGTGCGCGTATATTTTCAGGTGATCAAATAGATTATTTTTATCTGATAATAAAGATTTGCAATCCCGACGATTTTGGATCTTCTTTTACAAGCGAACTGTACATAACATACCAGTCTGTATTTGTAATAGCATTTCCTTCAAGGTTCGGTATTTTTTGTATTTCCTGCAATAGATTCTTGATCATATTCAATTCATTATACGTTTACATTCAGTCCATTTATCCTCTCCAACCCTTTCAATCCATTATTTTCGTTCCTATTACTTGCTTTTATTACAATTCTTGAAACTCATCTATACAAAGCCTCAAAACAAATTATTTACAAATTTGGTGGTGTCTCGTCTCGCACTCTGGGAGTAATATGGGCAGCAGCTTCAAATTTGACGTCATCTTCAGTTTTGGAGATGGTCACTTCATCCACCGTATCATCCACTGGCTCTACCGATTGAACTTCCTCGATATAATGCTTCAACATACTTTCAATTCCATTCTTCAAGGTGACAGAGCTCGAATCACAAGACCTACATGCACCCTTCAATCTTAAAAATACCGTTCCTTTCGATTCTTCGAAGCTGACAAACTCAATATCCCCACCATCATCTTGGATAGCAGGTCTAATCCTGGTGAAAATTAACTCTTTGATCATTGCCACGATTTCATCATCGTCATCGTTTATTTGCATATCATTAGATATGGTATTATCATTGATTATTACAGGCGTACCATTGGTAAGATACTCTGTCAAGATAGAAAAGATTTCAGGCTTCAACAAAGACCAATGTGTTGTAAGATCGGACTTTTCAACAGTTATAAAATTCGACCCAAACATAATGGATTTTATCCCATCAACACTAAATAACTTAAGTGCTAATGGGGAACATGCAGCTTCTCTTCCACTCAAAAACTCTCTAGTTTCATTCTCTTCAAGAATCTTCATGGAAGGAAGAAACTTCAAGGCCTGCTCGTTAGGAGTTTCTGCAGTTTGGATAAACAAGTTACGCTTGTAGATGGACGCGTATTGTGGTCTGGTAATACCCCTTAATGATCTCCTTACTAAAAACATACTGATAAGGATTATTGATGATTCACTCTTTCATTTTTGGGTTGTAGTCTCTAAAATAATTACAAACCGCAACCCGGTCACGTGCGGGGAAAATTTTCAAAATTTATCAGCTATTACCATTGGGTGCAACTTTTCTGTTGAGTCGTTTCTTTTGAACTATACAACATTCAGTATTATTTAACTTTGCTATTATCTATACATTTTTAGAATCCAATATCAAGTTCTCGACTATTGTTGCGGCTTGTTCTTCAAACTTGCTATCCGATCCGTCAGAAACACTTTGGTCTAATTGTAACTTATTTTCAGCCAATTGAAGAATGTTCTCTTCAATAGACTTATTGACAATCAATTTGTATACTGTCACCTCTTTCTTTTGCCCGACTCTATGGGCACGATCCTCAGCTTGTTTGTCATCATGTGGATTGAATGACTGGTCAAAAACAACCACATTATTTGCAGCAACTAAATTGATTCCGAACCCACCAGCTTTGGTGGATAATAAAAATACAGGAATTGTTTCGTCTTCATAAAACAGATCTATGATATCTTGTCTTGTTTCAACAGAAGTGGCCCCATCCAATCTGACAAACTTGTAATTACCCAAACTCAACACCTTTTCCAAAATGTCAAGAACTTGTGTAAACAACGAAAAGATCAATAGTTTCTCTTTGCGACCATGAACAATTGTCTCTAATAACTTGTTCAATTCTGTGATCTTACCACTCTTGTTATATACATCTTGCGGTAACTTATACTTAGTCATAGTTTTTGGGAATTTGCCACACAAATTGTCTAATTCAAAATCAGACATGACTTGCATATCTTCAAAGATATATGTTGAATTGGCTTCCACATATTCCGGCTCATTCATAATAGCCTTGGCCATTTTCTTCAACATTTCATCTGTATAGATATCTCTGAATAATAAGGGATGTAACGATGCCTTTCTTAAGGCCATCAACACATTGGTGGTAGAAGGAATAGGATTCATTTTGGCCTCCTCGATTTCAGCTTTATTGGTTAACAACTTTCTTCTTTCTCTCTCCATCTTGGTAGCTTTCCCTTTATTCAAATTTTCATTATAGATTTTTCTCTGTACATCTGTAAGTTCACATTTAATGATTTCGTGACATTTGGCTGGGAGATGTTGCAATACCTGGTCCTTCCTTCTTCTCAAAACAAATGGAGTCATCATGGTCTTTGCTTTTCCAATTGCTTGAGATGATAACAATGGATTATATTTACTCGTTTGACGATCGCTAGTCGTACTGACAGTACCCAACTTTTGATTGAATAACCCTTCTAGATCCTCCTTCTTTTCATTAAATAAGTTGGGCAACATAAAGGATAACAATGATACCAATTCTCTCAAATTGTTCTGTAATGGAGTACCTGTCAAAAGTAATCTAAATTTTGCTGTTAATCTCATCAATTTCGTGTATCTATCTGTACCAGAGTTCTTCAAGAAATGGCCTTCATCATAAACAATTATATCGAAGTTTTGATTCTTCAAGAATTTGAAATCACTACTGGATCCTGCCGCCAAAGTATATGTAGTAACCAATACATCATAATGAGCTTCTTTCAACTCGTATCTTAATTCTTCTCTATCTTTCATCGAGCCATAATAGGCTTGAACAGTTATATCAGGACAAAACTTGTTGAATTCTCTCAACCAATTCTCGATAGTCGAAGCAGGAACAACAACCATATGAGGACCATTGTTTGGTTGAGTTTTCTTTAAATGGGCCATAAATGAAATTACTTGACACGTTTTACCCAATCCCATTTCATCTGCTAAAATACAAGAAAGCTTATTTTGATAAAGCATATTCAACCAATTAATACCAACTTGTTGATAATTATTTAATGTTATCTCTGGGGCAAGAAGTTCTGGTTTATGTTTGATATATTTCAAGCCCTTCTTCTTCTTTTGATGTGTTATCACCAAGTCCTCGTCTTCATCTTCGTCTTCATCTTCATCTTTTATCGAAAATACTTCAGCATCCTCATTTACAGGATCAAGATCCGTCATATTTAATTCTCCTTGTCCAGTTACGGTTACACCCCATTCCTTCATTTGCTTAGAAATAACATCTCCATATTGTGAGCATGTTTTGATCAAAGAATCCACAGCCTTATAACCCTTCAAACTAGATTCAGTGCTTTCGATTATTCTTAATCCTAAAGTCTTTCTCTTTCTAGAATTCTTTGCATTTGAATTTTGTCCTGGTAAAAAGAAGTGGTTCTCCGAGATATCGTAAATAGTGCCAAATGGTCTTTGTGAAATCACAAACTCGGCAACTTCTGGCTCAAGCACACAGATTTCACTCAAGTTTTGTACAGAGGCAGTGTTCAAGAATTCAACAATTTGACTATCGATCGATGTAATTCCGGTGTGGAAGTTTGATTCATCATCTTCTTCAGACATATCGTCACTGACGATGTCATCTTCCAAATCATCATCAAGAGTTCTTTTCTTCTTGGATGCTCTTTTATTTTCCTTGATCTTTTCTTCTAATTTATCTAAATTATCATCAGCCATGGTTCTGGAGAGTTTTGCCTTTGTTTTGGCATCTACAGTATAGCCATCGGTAACTTCTGTCAGCACTGGAGTACTTGGAGTGCTAGGAGTGGTAGACGTATCAGTATTAATACCTGCAGCCGTTGATCCACGTACGAGCTTTCTTCTCTTAGGTTCAGTTTCTTCGAGCTGGGACTTTTTGAAGTAATCCAACGTGGCTTGCGATTTCGGCTTGAATTTATACTTATCCAATATAGAGATTTTGGCTCTTTTGAATTCGACCTTCGTTGATCCAGATTGATCCACTGGAGCTGTAGGTTCTTTCACAGGAGACGCAATCGACTTAATTCTTGCCTTGCCTCTTACTTTTATAGGAGACTGGTCTTCATCGTCGTAAACGGAAGGCTTAGGTTCATTAATGACAAGGGGCGACGATGACGATTCATTTGATGTTTTCTTTTCTTCGGCCTCTCTTTCCAATCTTTCCTTTCTTTGTTGGTACTGTAATTTCATTCTCTCCTCTATTTCCTTTTGTCTGACACGTTCATGCTCTTTCTTTTGTTTTTGTTGTTCACTTTCTAATGCTGATAAGATATCAGCCTTATTATAATTATCAGCCAACCATTGGGTGATATCTCTCAAGTTACCTTTTCCTTTCACAAACCCCTTGAAAATGTCACTTTCTTCAAGATAGTAGAATCTTCGTCTTACCATATCGAAATCCTTATGTTGTCTTATGGCCTGTCTTTTGGCCTCCAATGCCTTCTGCCTGTCATCGTCAAGCAGGTTGCGATTAGTCGCTCCGTTCCCGGTATCGGCACCCGCTGAGGGCGGAGACGTATTGATTCGTATAGGTGACGACGAAGGCACCTGGACGTAGTTCTCAGAAGATTCGTCCATACTGATTATTTTGGGGTTCTGTTTCTGGTACCAACTCATCTTGGTAGATATTGGATTTGATAACGCGAAAATTTTTTTGGAACGCGTGAGTAGAGATCAACTATGGGACAAGAGGAACGAAAGAAGGAGATGGGTGGCATCGGGAACATAAGAAGATACAAATGGGTACAGTGTGTGTTTCTTGGTCTTATACAATACAATACAAATTCCATGGCCATCTTTCCGTCTTTAGAACATGATTAGGGTCCGAACCAGAATGGATGCAAAAAAGTTGCAGCCGAGACTTGATCACGGCTCACAAGAAAGCAATAAAGGAGCATATCGATAGTGCTAAAAAGATAAAGAAGAGGGGACCATAGTCACAAAGATTTAGAACTACCAGCATGCCTAGCCCGTCCAAGCCGTGTTTTCTGTTCTATATACTTCCAGACTCATCATTCATATCGTTTCAAATGACAAACTGCTCAACTTTCAGTGCTGAAAAATGATGCTGGCGCTAACTCAGGGAGCGCTAAATATACGCCACGCAAACAATTGTTCTCTACGCCTATTCTTGATTGACCTCTTCAGAACCAAATTTGGGGCATTTCTCTCCCTACATCGTTCCATGCCTCCCTACCAATCTGGCCTGCCCTCTCTAGAAACGACACCGTTGTCGGCCTAACTTTATCGTAGTGCGTTTGCTTCCATGTTTCATGCAGAGGAATCTGCGCCCTGCGCCGGGCCACCACACCAGTTACCGCATTTCTGATCACATGTGCGGGTAATGTTTGGCATCCAAAATGCCACCAGCTAATCACAGTAGCGAATATCGCGATGTACGTATCTCCCAGGCACCAGCACACCGTAACCTCTGACGCCACGTATTCACAACCCCGTTAGAGTTTGCATCGCTACATCTGTTTTTCTCACTCTTTGCATCATCTCCCCCACCACCACCGCATTTCATGTCTGATTGGATTTCCACATTTCCCGGCTACACACAAGCACTAACCGCCGCTAAGAAGGCGTTCGGCCAGGTGATCCAAACGTGTCCCACTCCGAACCATGTGGGGATCATCATGGATGGTAACAGAAGATACGCCAAAAACCACAATATGGAGGTCAAGGAAGGTCATAACCTCGGGTTCCAGAGCATGGCCAGTATTTTGGAGCTCCTCTACGAATCGGGTGTCAAATGTGTCACTGTGTATGCATTTTCGATAGAAAACTTCAATAGACTGAGTTATGAGGTCAAGTCGCTCATGGACTTGGCTAAGCTGAGGTTCCAACAGATAAGTCAGCATGGGGACCTCTGCGAACAGTATGGAATAAGTATCCAAATCTTGGGTAACACTGCCCTTTTACCGAAAGACGTACAACAAATCCTAAACGAAACGGTGGAGATGACTAAAGACAACTCCAGAGCCGTGCTAAATGTGTGTTTTCCTTATACTTCGAGAGACGAAATCGCACATCTGATCAAATGTGTAGTAGGAGAGGCTGTCAAACATGGCAACGATTATGTTATAGATGAAGACACCATCGACAAATTTTTATACACATCCAATTCTCCTCCTTTGGACTTGTTGGTGCGTACATCTGGAACCTACAGACTATCAGACTTCTTACTATGGCAATGTGTATCGAAGGAATGTTCGATAGTGTTTTCCGAAAAATTATGGCCCGACTTCCGTCCATGGGACATGTGCAAAATATTGGTCAACTGGAGTTTTAACCGCTACTGGTACGGCCATGGAAACGGATTGACCACAACCATGCGTGAAATAGACCCCTCTTCCTACAAAGTGAGGAACTCCGTGGAATCGTCATCGTCCAGTGGATACGACAAGCATCCCCAAAACACCGATAATGACGATGGAGAAGAGGAAGACGATGAGGAGGAAGAGGAAGATGAGGAGGAAGATGAAGAAATCGAAAGCGATCTAGGTGTGACTGATGAAATGGATACTGTCACATCTGAAGAAGAGTCTGTATCCAAATGAATAGCATACCTTAATTTTACCCCGTACATAAATACTGCATCATTACTAATACCACCAAAATTATGAACGAACTTTATGTAGAACTTGAAAAAGCTGACGCCAATATATATTCACCTTGATATTCCATACCATTTTCTTTCTTCGCATACAAATTCATTTTCCCTGTATCGCTCAATCATTGTACGCGATTAAATAATGACATTGCCCCATTGGGACAGCTGCAGATCACGTGGGCTGACTTGACTCATAAAGTAAATTGGCCGGTTTTTCAAAATCTATCGATATTGAAACTAAATAATTCTTCTACAAAACCAGTTAAAATGGATTTAGTTAACCACCTTCCAGACCGTCTATTGTTTGCTGTTCCTAAGAGTAAGTACCGTCTGGCCTATAATATTGCAGGGATATACCCGTTACCAAAAATAAATCATTTTATACTAACCGAATCTCAGAGGGCCGTCTTTATGAAAAATGTTGCAATCTTTTAAATGGTGCTGATGTACAATTCAGACGTTCCAACAGATTGGATATTGCCCTTTCCACCAACTTGCCTGTTGCCTTGATCTTTTTGCCTGCTGCCGACATTCCTATTTTCGTTGGTGAAGGTAATTGTGATTTGGGGATCACTGGTTTGGACCAAATAAAAGAAGCCGATATGTTCGACTCTGTTGAAGATTTGTTAGACTTGAAATTTGGATCTTGCAAATTGCAAGTCCAAGTTCCTGCTGAAGGTGATATTTCTACCCCAGACCAATTGGTGGGTAAGAAGATTGTGAGTTCCTTCACCAAGTTATCCACTGATTATTTCCATGATTTGGAAAAGAAACAATCCGGTCAGGACTCCAAATTGAGTACCAACATTAGATACGTTGGAGGTTCTGTAGAAGCCTCGTGTGCGTTGGGAGTTGCCGATGCTATCGTTGATTTGGTTGAAAGTGGTGAAACCATGAAAGCTGCTGGATTAAAGGCTATCGAAACCATTTTGATTACATCTGCCCACTTGATCTCTTCCAAAAAACCTAAATTCCCAGAATTGGTTGATAAGATCCACCAAAGATTTGAAGGGATTATGGCTGCTCAAAGATACGTCTTGTGTACATATAATGCTCCAAGATCTATTTTGACCAAGGTATTGACTATCACTCCAGGTAGAAGATCTGCTACCGTGTCTGCCTTGGAAAAGAAGTCCGATGAAGACGAAGAATGGGTTGCTGTTTCTTCGATGGTTGAGAAGAAACAAATCGGTAATATCATGGACGAATTGAAACAAATAGGTGCCTCTGATGTTTTGGTGTTCGATATATCGAATTGTAGAGTATAAGAATATAAATCTATACATTATATATAACTTTGATAGATACTCATTATAGATTATAAGCTAACTAGTTTACTACTATACAATAGTGTAATAGGGAAAAATCAAGACCATCAAAAGAAGACAATCTGATCACAATGAAATTTATAAAGATGTTGATGATAATGACGATGATTTCTTTCACATAGATCAGCTGTTCTAGCAGCTTCTATCAGTGATTTATCTCACTATTACTTTCCAACCAACTTAAATCTACTTCTTCATTTCCTTTCGTTCTTCTTTTTCAGTCTGTTCTTGTTCTTGTTATTGTTTTAATTCTTGTGCTTTTTTTCCTTCTAATTCTCCACATCTCTGATTCCGTTTTCATCGACTACCTTCACGTAAACACCCTTGAAGTCAATAGGCATTCTGGTCTCCAATTCTTTCAAACACATGTTCAATAACTTCATACCTTCGTCGAACTTCATGTCCTTCCTATAATGCTTGTCCAAAAGAGAATTGGCATAGAAAGCCGCATATCCATGAGCACCGTATGGGATCTCCACCTTGGTTCCCAAGTAGTCTATCCAATACAACGATGGCTTGGTCTGCCTAGTATCAAAGCCTCCAATCAATACATTTACTTGGTATGGTTTTCTGGATCTGATCGATGTGGCTAATTGGTTTCTTACAAACGATGCAACCGCCTTGGGACTCAATTCAAGATCGTTTTCACGCATGGTATTCAATTGAATGTTGGCCTGAATATACTCAGCAAATTGAACTGTGTCACCGGATTCTCCAGTGTAGGCAACCAAATTGTGTGTGTTAAGTTGGCGGGTCTTGTCATCGTTATCCTTCAAGACAGAAATACCTCTGGTGGCAGCCTTGGAGGTGGCGAGTATAGTACAGTCTTGGACTTTGATACCGAGAATAATATCCATTGTGGGTGTTGTTCGTTGATGAAGGATTCAGTAGCGCTTACTTTGGTCCCACTACACTGAAGGGTATTTGCCATCCACCGGCGTCGTGCGCGCACCCAGTGCAATAATTACTGTATCACCAAAAAATGAGGCTACGCTACAGTAGGCACTTGCAAAAATGTTTCTAAAGCCTCTATTTTCTGTTCATTTGTTATATAACTACTACTTCAAATCACTCTCTAGTCATTCAATTGGGTTGACTCCTTTTTGTTTTCTTTTCATTTCAATTCCTTGAGCTTCTTATCGATCAATGAGCCAATCAACTTACTCAACCTACTGTCTTGATTATTGATCTGGTTGGCCAAATTGACTTCGATCTGCTTTTCGATCAATTTCCCGGTCAAATCAACCTCAATGTTGACGGTATTGCCCGCTTCCTTTAATGGCATGACCACTTTGGCTTGTGTGTAGCTGACCATCATGATGGAAAATTCAGCAGTCGAATCGTTAACATCAGTAACGGTTAACGATGTACCATCGATGGAGATGAATCCCTTTTCAACAATATAACTCATGTATTCTTGTTCGCGTAACTTGAAGGTGAAGGTGATGGCATTTCCGTCGGGCTTCTTACCTACAATGGTAGCAACAGTATCAACATGGCCCTGGACAACATGACCTCCCAATCTGACATCAGAAGTGACGGCTCTTTCCAAATTGACCTTAGATCCCGACTTCAAATCACCCAAGTTGGTTTTACGTAACGTTTCTGGCGCGACACCGACCTTGAAATGGGTCTTTTGAGCATCAAATTCGGTCACTGTCAAACATACTCCGTTGGTGGAAATAGAGTCCCCCAAGTGTACGTCGACGAGAATAGAAGCGCAGTCACCAATTGTGATTGAAACACCGTTACCTCCGGAGGAAGAAGTGTCGAGGTTGTTGTAGTCAAGGACGGTCCCTATGGTTTCTATCAAGCCAGTAAACATAGTAATGAAAGAGTAAGATGGTAGGAAGAATCAGTTGCGAATATCGGTAATTACAAATCAAGTGTATAGGCGGGTGAAAAATATGGGGGGAGTTGTAGCACTGAGTCACCGATCAGATACCAAAAATGGAGATAAAAGGCGCCAATCTCTCGCTAGAAACCTGGCGACAAATTGAGGAATTCACGAGACGACTTTGAAGATTCTAGTGACAGATCTATTTTTTTTTCGCACCAGATCCCCCCTGTCCAGATGTTAATTTGCACCGCAAATCTCACCACCACTGCGAGCTCATAAAAAAATAGTTCACTGTTAAAAATCCACATTTTCGAAAGTCGTGTCTTTCCTGGTACGTTCAATTTTCATAAATAGTTTTCACCCAGTCAAAACTACAGACACCATAACCACAAAATGCCGTTTAGATTTCCTGTCCGTTTCGAAATCCCAAAGCATTCGTACGTCAATGCCAGAGTGATCAGAGACCAGTTCAAAAGAGTCCAATACGCCGAACATGAAGTCACCAGAAATGCGTTGAAATACATTGCCAGAAACACCGAACTCCCACCAAGAGCCAGATTAGAAGCCCAATTACAACTTGCTGCCATGCCTAAATACACCGCCTTCAACCAAATCAACAACAGATGTGTGGCCACTGGATGCAACAAGTCCGTGATCAGCGACTTCAAACTTAACAGAGTACGTATAAAACAAAATGTCATACAGGTGATTCGAAGATATCAAAAGGACCATTCCATGTCTTCGAGATTACTTGATAGGGAACGCCCGAAATTTTCCGTTCTATTTCCCCCAACACTACTAACATCTAGACCGCTTTCAGAGATAGAGCCAGAGCCGGACTTCTTCCAGGAGTGAAGGTTGCATCTTGGTAGACCAATAGGATCCTTCCAAATACTGATTCCACGAATCATCTATTGTACATAGACTGTAAAATAAACAAATAGTGAAATCGATGTAGAGCAAGGAGCAAACGCAGCTATAGAAATCCAAAATGACGTGCTTGACCGTTAGCCGACGATATTTTCCTACTACCAAACCATAACCCACCCCTCCACGCTCAGTGGCCTCAGGGTATCCTATATCTATTGAGTAGTGCGGGACAGAAAAATTTTCCATCAGTCTTCTTCATCATGATTGGAATCTTACGTCGTCAGCCATCGCCCCACAGCATCATGTTGCCTCTGGTGAGGCGCATATCGTTGAAGCCCGACTTCTCGAAGTACAAGATCATCAAACAACCTCCTGGTTACGTGGTGGGAACCGTCAATGAACCATACATAGCACCCCATCCAGATTTCTATGCAGGTGGGTACCATTGGACATACGAAAGAGCCATCTCGGTAGCCATGGTCCCGCTTGTGATGACTCCGTTTGTTGCTGGTGTCGAGTATCCCATGATCGACTCCGTGTTCTCCGTGTTGCTTTTATTCCATTGTCATGCCGGATTCAAGTCCTGTATCATTGACTATATTCCCAAGAGAGTGTACAATGCCTGGTATGGGGTGGCCAGCAAGCTTCTTATGTTTGGTACCTCGGTTGCGCTCTATGGGATCTACGTATTGGAAACCTCCAACAACGGGATTTTCGACTTGCTCAAGCACGTCTGGGAAGGCATATAACTATGGCCACATGCCGCCTCGAACCATCTGTATATATAACGCACTCCTATATAACCTGCCAGTCGTAACTATGTCCGATACTCTGATTGAATATACGCAGTACATTCTCGCTAAATCCTCACTGGAAAAAACAACCATAGCTAGGGTCGCTATTTTAGCGCACCCCATGATCAACCCGCCAATTGCACACCACCAACCACCCATCATACCCACCTCCCCCGACATAGCCACCACCTCAATTGTATAGCTATGAGCGACCAAGAACGTGAACAACCCCTCCCTTCGTCCCATAGTGAGGTCGACCAGGTGGACCCCGTAATCTACGACGTCAAGCAGGAACTGGAGTTCCATGTCACCAGAGCACTTTTCATCGCCAACTTACGCCGTCCGTTGAATGCTAGCCATTTCCAAAACTACCTCAAGTCCTTGGCCGACGATGCCGGCAAGTTCTTCATCGAAAGAGCATGGCTCAACAGACACAGAACCCACGGAATTGTCCTTGTGGATAACGAGGATGGCGCTACGTTCATTCGTGGCAAACTACTTGGATCGTTGTATCCTTCGGCCGAAGACGACGAGGCAGAAAAGCAAGACTACCAGAAAAGAGAGCAAGATCGCTTCGACGCCGAAACGTCTCTGTATAACGATAAATTGGCCCAGGCCGAAACAGAGGAGGAAAAGGATCTATTGGTGCCTCCCACTGAACCTCGGTCGTTGACTATGGAAAGACATCCATTGTATGTTGATTATATTCCGGTCAAGGCCATCAACCAATGGGTGTTTGAAGAGGATAGAGGTCCCAGAAATGGTCAATGGCGTATCGACTACGAAAATAGAGGCGAAGAAGTCATTGCCAACCATACTCTATTAAATGGAGATTTCATCCCCAGGTACAACCCCAACCATGGCACTAGAGGTCGTTATGGTGGAAACGGATATCCTAGAAGATCAAGAGGTAGAGGCTCTTACGGTTATGGCTACAACAATCATAATGGTCCAAGACCATACAACTTATATCCACCACGTCACGATGGTTATAGACGTGAAAGAGATTCATATATTCCTAGTCATAGAGCTGGACCGCGTACAGACTCCTACGAACCAGGTCGAGACCGGCCTCGCGATGAAGGACCCAGATCCAGATCCAGGTCCAGGTCTCCCGTCAGACATGACAATTAAATTATCACTGATATCTTCTAGTATACAATCAAGGAGTATTTGACGATTTTGAGACAATTATTGAGATATTAAATATACCTTGTCTTGCTATTTGAACACTTCAAAGTACACGCCACACCCCAAAAATGCCATTGAATGACTAATTTATCAATACTTTAAGCACAAGGTAAAGCAGTTGCACAATCTAGATCACAAAAGTAGCACCGGCTGTTGTTCACCTTAAAGAAACAAGTGGTGGAGGCCAAATACAATAAAATTGATGCCAATGAATGTACTGATATAACACATTACCAAAATTCTTCGACTGTAGTCCCACCTTTTTCTTAATATTATCATTTATAACCATACCCCTGCCCCTATTCCATCTGCTCGTCGGTATCTCTCTTTCGTATGTACTGTTCTGCCAATGGAGAAAGATTCTCTGAAGAGTCAGGAGGATTTGGAGACGCCAATGTATCTTCTATAGTATTCGTTGATAGGTCCATTTTATCATTTTCCTCATCTTCCGAATGGTTTCTAGATGGCGTACTGGGACTAATAGTCCCATCCGTCTTGAGCTTTTTGGGAGCAATATCCTGAAGATACTTATCATCGGCATCTGGACCTTCTCTTCTCCTTCTGGGAGATTGGGGTACCTCAGATTTAGGTTCTTCTATTATCACCATTTCCAGATTTGGGGATACTTTACCATCCTGAGCTTCTTTCTCGTCACTTTCAGCCTCTTTCTCGTCACTTTCAGCTTCTTTTTGTGACTCTTCCTGCTTCACCCCCATCGTTTCATCTTCCTCATTGGCCTCCTTCTTCTCCTTCAACCATGGAATTTCCACTAAAGAAGCTTTGGCGCTTTGAGCCAATACCGGCTCAATTGCTTCTCCTTCCTCGTCATTTCTGCCCAGGAATGTCGTCTCGGGAAAGTCTCCAATGCTCGAGGATACAGACACAAGCTTGGAAAGAGAGTTCAAGTACTTTAAAACCTGGCCACTGGTGTTCAATTCGTAGCCTTCGTTTTCGGGACTTAATATCACCTCTGCTAGCCGCGGAAGCGTAAACGGCGGAGTGTTGGGGAAACTATCATTCAAATTCCCGACTATCTTCTTGTGTACTTCTCCTATCGTTTTGGGAAGATCTATGCCTTCTGGCCTCGTACTAAACTGTTCACCAGTCCGGATAGACACATCCACAATTGTGCCAATTCGGGAGATTATGATCGGCAAAATATCCCCTGACCAGTCAACAAGTTTGTGTGAGACAGCGTTGCGTAATTCGACCTCTTGTTTGGCATCTAGCGGGGGTATAGAAAGTGTCATCGATGTTTGTCTAGGTTGTAAATATGTACTTTGTGGTAAACTTAATGACATGGAATGTCGTGTCATCGAATGTCGCGGATTATGTCAAATGTCGTGAGGTACCAAGAACTTTAATACCCCTACAAAACTACCATTAATTTCTATCATTTTCCGAATTCTTATTGGCCCATATTAATCTCCAGATTCTAGTACAACTACTCATGCTATAACATCTTCTAATTTCTCCTTCGTAGTCCTATTCCACTGACCAGGCAGTACCTAGATTTACTGCACTAGGTAAATTTTGTCACGCACCTGAATTACACAAAACAGAAAATTTTCAACTCACATTATCATTTTTCAAGCACACCAAAATTGCATTCATTTGAACATACCTTACCACCCATATCATGACCATGTTGAGATTGTGCTCAACCAGAGTGTACCAAGGTGTGCCAAGAATATGGCCTAGAATGGCTGGCTCTCCATTGGTCAGATTCAACTCTAGCAAGGCCAAAGATGTCAGCTTGACGGCACAAGTATTTCCATTGAACAAGGAAACCATAGAAGAAGCCGATGTGGACGAATGGTTAAATGCCATCAAGGTTTTGAAGGCAGGCAAAATGACCCCAGAAACTAAGCCAGAAGTGTATCTTTCTACCTTGGCAAACCCAGAACCATTTTTGGAAGAGAAATTCGAACCAACTGAACAACAACTTGCCGAAGTTGAAGAGTTTTCTAATAAAGGAATACCATTGAAAGAAGATCCAATTGTAGAGAACTTGACCAACACCATCATGAGACATGGAAAGAAGTCGAAAGCACAAAAAATCATCTCCAAGGCATTCTATATCATTTATCTTAAAACGAGAAAAGATCCAGTCGAGATCTTATATGAAACTTTGGATAAGTTGGGACCTTTGGTCACTACTAGAACACAACTCACTGGTACTGCCAAAAACAAGCTTGTTCCAGTTCCATTAACAAAGAAACAAAGAAACAGATACGCCATCAACTGGATCTTGGAAAGTAGTAAGAAGAAGAAGTCTCCCGATTTCTCTGTCAGATTGGCTGAAGAAATCATTTCTGCTTTTGAAGGAAAGTCTGCCGGATATGATAAGAAGGCACAAATGCATAAGACCGCCATGTCCAGCAGAGCCAATATCCAACTTTAAGCATAACTTGTATATATAAATAAACGTCGAAGGAAGAAATACTTTGGAGTATATAGTAGTGATCTTGTAGTCATTTTTTAACATTGCAGATGGGGCCTTAGTCTTATTTGACCATTTTTTTTTGTACATATTTCGCGAAAAAATGTAGCAAATTATATTTTGCGGCAATTGTGTTCACAAATGGATCACTTAGTGTTTACTACTAGATATGCATTCTTGGAATTTGGCTGTACATAGACTACGGCATCGGGTCGACTTTATGATCGTCGATTATAAACAGCGGTACTATAGTAATAACCGTAATGCTAGAATTATCCAGACAAAATTGAAGAACCAAACCTTACTCTCACTAAGAACCTGTCCACAAGACCATTACGTTCTTAAACCTGGTGAGTTCTTGAGCATGGGTCAGAAAGATCCGGAGAAGTATACGGGTGTTAACTTCGAAGTTCTTGACGAGACTTTTCCCCCCATTGATAGGAAGCAGTTAGCACTAGATGAGTGTGAAACCTTAGAGTTATTTAATGGAGATTCATTATTGGAGCGTTCCATAAAAGGAGAAGAAGACCACCAGAGGTGCTCATGTGCTTGCCACGGGGAATCCGATATGACGAAGTCCAATTTAATTGATATCGATGAAAGCCAAGAAGTGCATCATAGTAGACCTTCTAGTATGTCCAATCAGATCCAAGAGTCCTCGGCAGTTGATACAAATTGTAAGTTATTAGACCCAATGAAAAGCTCCAACCTCAAAAGACCAATGAGCAGCTGTCTTCCACGTCGGAGTTTCTCGCTAGATGTACTTAAAGTGCCATCCTTTGTTTCCAGTACCAACGTGCCACCTCTTAACCCAAACGGAGCCCGGAAAACCGTCTACAACAAAATCTCGGAGCCAAGAGCACGAGTCTCCACTGACCATAGATCCAGAACAGGCAACGAACTCAACCAATCAAGTTGTGACTTTGTGGATGCAAAAATCAATAATGAAAATGAGACAGACATGTTTGCGGCCAATTTACACTATGCCAAAGTGAAATTTGCCATGAATTCGATTCGGAGTCATTCCAGAGGACTTCAAGGAAATTTGAATTTGTCCTCAAGACCTTCCTCTGCAGATAGTACCTATAACGGTCTCTTTTCTCTATACACAGATATATAGGAGGACCGGGGCCAACTACCACTCCATTACGTAAGCGTAGCTAATAAACAAGTATGTGAGTAACAAGACGACATATATAGAAGGTAGTCAATTACCTCAATAGTTACGATTTTTGGAAGCTAATTTAATGGTAATTCAGAAATCATCCATATTTTCCATTCTCCGACTTGCATTCGCCTCTTCCCTCGTCCATTATTCACCCCCACACCTTACCCTATCTACTACTACCTCATACTCTCCATTTACCCATGGTGTCTTTTTTTTTCGCACCTATTCCCACTGCCTGCATATAAACCGTAATTCCAAGTTCTCTAATTGGCCCACGAAAATCAAATTTTCAGTTGATATACAATCCAATTGAGATATACCACACCAGTTACTCAAAACATTCATCCTATTGCAACCCAACAATGATTCGTGGATCCACTGTCCGTGCCGTCAAGAGCTTGGCCTCTCGTCGTTTTGTTTCTACCGCAAACACCCCTACCAAGTACACCACCTTGTCCAATGGTGTCACCATTGCCAGTGAGCTCAACCCTAATGCCACTTCGTCCTCGGTGGGTTTATACATTGGTGCTGGTTCCAGATCAGAACATCCTTACAGTAACGGTATCTCAGCCTTGACCACCAACATCTTGGCCTCCGGTTTAGAAAACGGGGTCTTGTTATCTTCCGAAAACACCAAGGAAATTAATGGTATTGTTGCCCAATCCACCAACGCCAACATTAAGGAAGCCGGTAAGTTGATTTCCAAGATCGCCTCCAACCCTGCTGCCATTTTGGAAAAGGCCGACTATGCTACCGCCAAGGCTGCTTTAATTGGTCAATCCCAAGCCGTTGAAGCTAACCCAACTTCCAAGATTTTGGAACACTTGAATGCTTCAGCTTTCCAAGGTTACTCTTTGGGTTTACCAACCTTAGGTACCAAAGACTCCGTCAAAGATTTGGAACTCCAAGACTCCGTTCGTTTATTGGAAAAGCACTTGGTCGGCTCCAATACCGTCATTGCTGCCTCCGGTAACTTTGACCACGATGCTTTGGTTGACGCCATTGAATCTTCTTTGACCATCACCCAAGGTTTGAAGCCAGAAGCCAAGGCAGCTTCCTTCTTGGGTTCCGAAGTCAGAATGAGAGACGACACCATGGATAAGGCCTACGTTTCCATCGCCGCTCTCGGTGAAGGTGTCTCTTCTCCAGCTTACTACGTCGCCAAGGTTGCCTCTGCCATCTTCGGTAACTTCGACCACAATTCCACCATTGCTGGTACCACCAGTGCTAAGTTGGCTTCTATTGTCCAAGACTACCACATTGTCGACAAATACTCCCACTTCTCCACCTCTTACTCTGATACCGGTTTATGGGGATTCCACTCTGAAATCTCCAACGTACACGCTATCGATGACTTCACTCACTTTTTGTTGAAAGAATGGAACAGATTGTCTGTCTCTATTACCAACGCCGAAGTTGCCCGTGGTAAGGCTGCTGCCAAGACTGCCTTGTTGAGAGAATTGAACTCTTCCAATGCTATTGTTTCCGACATTGCATCCAAGATCTTATTGGCTGGTTACAGAAACAGTGTTAAAGAAGCATTGGAAAAGATCGATGCTATCACAACCAAGGATGTCAAGGCCTGGGCTCAAGCCTCCTTATGGGACAAGGATATTGTTGTATCTGGTACCGGTCAAATCGAAGGTTTACTTGACTACAACAGAAACAGAAATGATATGGCTATGTTGAGATGGTAAGCAGCTTGATATGCTGAGACTCCCAATGAAGGACTCCTTTCTCCACCTATCCAATTGCATCATATATACGAATAAAGAATCGCTTTCATTTCTTAACTTTAGACTTGTGGTCTTTTCCAATGTCTCCGTATATAATGTCTACATACAACCATTATAAATAAGTAATTATCAGACGTATCATGTATTAATTTCAATCAACAAGTACCAGAAGTAAAAATCAGGCTTATTGAAAACTCTCCAAAGCTGTATACCATTAAATGCTGTAAACTTAAAGGTGTGTCATTGCAAAACCTACTAGTTTCTTTGCACTCGTTTTCAATTAGCTTCTCTTATCACTCCAATTATGCTAAATAATTCCACTTCTCCTCAAGTTCTGTTGTACCACCAAATCAGTCACTGCTGATAACACAAACTTCATGGATTGGGTATCAGTTGCGCAGGTTCTGTGTATATAGATGGGTTTATTTGTACGATTAAGTTTCAAGAAGTTCTTTTCAAAAAACTTTATGGCTTCATCAGCATCATCTGCTTTCCCCTTGTAATCTGGGAAATAGTTACTCAAAGGTGATTTGGAAAGCTTCTTTTCAAAAATATCGATTTTGTTCAAAAAGAGAATAAATGGGGTATTGACAAACCATCGAGAATTACACAAGGAATCAAACAACACTATAGATTCATGCATTCTGTTTACTCTCTCATCTTCAAACAATGTTTGATCATACTCTGATAATGCCAACACAAATAACACTGCCGTGATATTATCGAAACAATGAATCCATTTCTTCCGTTCAGATCTCTGCCCACCAGCATCCAAGACTTTAAAACTAAATGAATTAATGGTAAAGTTGGTTTCAGTGATTCCCGTAGTCTTTATACGTCCTTTCAAAATATCTGTATCGTCACATAAGTAAGTTGAATCTGCAAACTTATAAATATTGTCAAAGTAATATGCAGCCGAAGATTCGAATTGGAACTCATGGGACCTTTCATAACACTCTTTGACCCCACTATCCAACCTCCACAATTCACTAATCGCCTGTGCAATCTGATACCTTGAGACGGAATTCAAAGAGGTATTATTATTTAAATATGTTTTGGAATCTAGTTGGGCATCTGTAACAGCCACTAGAGCATTCGTACCAGAGGCATTTCCTTCTTCGAAGAAGGTGGACTCGACGATCCCCGTGCTATCAAGTTGCCTACTATTCTTATTATGTTCACTATACTTCAAAACGTAATCATTTAGGAAGTTGGTTCCACCGGCAGCATGAGTGTCAATTTGAAGGAGGACATCGGATTTCATAACAATGTTCATGTACTTTTGAAGAGGGCTACCTGGTACCTTACAATCAAGAGGAACCCCCAAATTCTGGGCTTGTCCAATTAAGATCTTCATCGACTGGACCACATCACACCAAATGACCTGGCTATATTGAATTCTTTCCTTCTGTGTAAACCCACCTTTGTGGAGTAGCTTCATCTGTTTCAATACGGTGGACTTTCCACTTTCCCCAGCTCCCAACAAGAGGAGCTTCAACTGATTCTTAGTCGACTGTTTATGCTTCGATAGGCCCTGGTCTATCAAATCATTTAGACGCTTGTCCACAAGAAATGGATCGGTCTCTTCGTGCTCAGGCACACTGGCTGCACATCCCATATTAGCTGCAAAATAAATTAGTCCTAGTACGTGGGGATCGTATGATAGTACAAAGATGACTTCGAGTTGGAGTTAGACTTGGTGGCGAGTAGGAATCTGAATCTGGATTCTCCTTCTAGAGTGAACTGTATAACGTATTGGCGCCAACATTTCTTTCTTGGTCATATATGGTGGATGTAATATGTGGGCGCTAATCAGTTTGAGGTAGGGGTGAGCCGCACCAAAAATGACACACTTGATAATATGGCTGGTGGAACAAATGGATGAGGGTAGTACTAATGCAGGGGTTTAGTGGAATGCTGCTAAAAAGAGCGTGTTTCAGGATAGGCGTTAGGATACTCATCAGTCTTTCAGTCCTTCAGTAAGCGAAGTGTGGTCTTTCTTACTGGTTGTTGTTTGATGTGTCCACACCCGAGTAGATCAATCTTATTCCTTTGAACTACCAAGAGGTAGTGAGCATAATAAATACAAACGCCTTCCGTATTATTATCGTCACGCTCTGTTGGTTCTTGCTATACTTTTCGAAGTCGTTACCTCTACATCTCTTATCAGTTCCTTGTTCTTGTCTTTTTTTAGGTGCATTTATCTATCTATCTATACAGTGGCGCAAAACAAATAATACATTAGTATCACCAACAGTGCTAGGACTAATGATTGTTTCATAAATGGGTAAAGGTTCCATTTGCGCGAACGCATGAGTAACTTGGCCTTCATCGACTTGTAGGGACCGCGGATATATTTCGACCATGTATCGGTAGGACCCAATGGATTGGTGATATAGTTTGATGAATATAAATAGAATGACGATGATGATGTGTTTGTATTTCCATTGGGTGATAAATCCTGGTTATCTTGTTCTTGTAAAAACTTGGAGATCTTTTTGGCATTTTCGGCTGGCGATTTGACTTCGGAATCTGCCATAGGTAATATTGATGAGTAGAGGTATCTTGTCGATCTTTGTTTGAGATTGAACCAAAGAACCAATAGTCCACTAGCCACCGCCAATACAACATAATGGACAACGTTCACATATGGTGTAGGTAGGTAGCAAATGTTCGTATTATAATGGAAGGTGTCTTTATTTCGGAAGCTTAACAACTGCACAGCAGGATACTTTTTACCCATGGCCATACTGATAGTTTTGACGGTAATTTCTCTATTTTCCATCCCAAGCACCTCCTTATGGACCATATCACAATGGTCATGATCGTCGCCCGAGAAGATAAGTTTGGGATCAAGCTTCTTCAATAAATCAAATGATATTTCTGGATCTAAGGAATTCTTATACTGATATCCATGACCATTTACATCAAACAGCGCCGACTCGCGGTATTTTCCACAGCTGATGGAAGGATCTCTGTATAAGGGAACATGTGTTAATAAAATGCGAGGTTTGGGGGATGAAGGATCCATACTGCTGATGAATTTATTTGTATCGTCACTAACACTAGCTGTTTTGGCACCCAAGGAAAGCGAATCTATGGAAATAAAATCGACATTATCGATGGTGGTAACGGAGTTTGGATCTCCAAACGTCGACGTAAACCTTGCTTTGGCATCCAGCACAACACCATCTCCATATCCTATGTCATGGTTCCCTGGTAAATTGGCAAACCAATTTTTATCTTTGACATAATCGGCAACATATGGGTTGTAAAAGATCTTATTAAACCTGGAATATTCTTTATTGAAGTACTGATTAGTAGAACCCCTACCATTATCCAAATAATCTCCCAAGAAGAATACGTATTCTGGTTTCAACTCATTAAGAAGAACCTTATAATTCTTCTTCATATATATGTCCACTGTGTGTTTTGACAACGACAACAAGAGCTCATTTCGACCCGGATAGGTGTGGTTATCGATTAGTTGTGGATCTGCCACCAATAGAACGGTTGTCATCGGATCAGTGTTCTTTCCACCAGGAGCAGGCCAAGAACACGTCCTAATTGTCAGACGGGGAATAATTCTCTCATGGAGTAGAAACGTGAAGGCCCATACCAATAGCAACAAGACCAGTAGTTGATGTATACTCCTTAGTTTAGGTATGAGTATTCGATTCATATTCTCACCAGTTCGAAGTACCTGTAATAATTGCTCCAGGCCAATTTCATGTCTTCAGGGTCGTGGTTGGATGCGAGTACCGTGTTGGTCGCAGTCACGAGACTACTGACAGATTCTGCTGAGAATTGACGCTAGCGGTTAGGTACAAAAATGGTCAAATGATGTCGCTTACGTAAGCACAATATAAAGTGCTAGCCTATCAAACCGGCTATCAACGTGCTTGTTTTGTTCAAGGCTTCTTTAAATGTGCACCCCGGAGTCCAACGTAAACTGTTGGGATCCTGCTGACCCAACAAGTGTGCTTTTATCGTGACCTTCATGGTTGTCAGTTCAGAATAATATGCCTAACAAATGCGACTGATTAGAGATAAAGGCTGCATTTGTCCACCTCGTATAGCGTCTAGATTGTACGACATGCGTAAAGAATTGGCCCATAGCTAGCGAACAAATTATTGTACTATTGTGGCACTCTCGCTAGGTGCTATAAATATCAGAGAAAAAAGGATGGCAAGCGGCGGTTAAATTTTATCCCTACCATAGTAGTGATGGTGTTACTGACGTCTATCGCCTTTTCTCATGATTGTATTCTTCTTCGTTCCCTATTGGGTGCCAACAATGTCCCTACTACCATCTCTGTTTCACGATTGTTTTATCTCTCCCATCATCGTGTCTACCCCTCAGAGGGGATCTACACCTCTGTAACAATGCATTCTAGTGCATTATTGTTTGGTTTCGCGTCAAAGTCAATACTCTGCGAAAAAAACTTAGCGTCATATTTATAACACCATTCTACGAGTCCTAGTTACCGAGAAGGCAACACATTCATCCGTACTTAATTATCATGATAGACCTTAACTCCATCGTGATAGCTATAGTCGCTATAGTCGCCATCAACTATATATACAACCAGTACATTGAGTCCACCAAAGACGTCAGCGACTTGTACCTTTCCCAACAATCGCTTATTGACCCTACCAGGCTCCCAGATGAATCGGCCATTCATAAGAGTAACAAATTGGACTATTCTCATGGTTTAAGAATCGGACTTGATATTAGATACGACCACTACAAAATCCGCCATGGAAACCTCTGTGACGTCTGGGAAGTGCTCATGAATTACGTCAAATTGCATCCAAACAAGGAGCTCTGTATTGATCACAAGGCCATTCCCTATGGCCAATTGAACTATCGGGTTTCGGAATTGTCCAAGTATTTGATAGAAGGTGAGTTTTCGCTTATCAGAATCGAGTTCAAGTTGTTCCTTACTGACTTTAATGCCTTTGCTGTGCTTATTGCCGGATTTGTGAACCAGATTACCGTGGAGTTGTACGATGATATTTCCAGCTTAACATACGTGGATGACTTCGAACAGAAATCATTATTTGTGGTTGACCAACAATCCTTATTGAAATTGCCTGAAAATTCGACCGTTTTCGACGTAAATGATATCTCTGTTTACAATTCATCCTCAACTATCCAAATTAATGATTTTGAAAACAAGTATTCTTTTGTTAAAGATAAAGGAATCGCCTTAAAGATCACCAGAAAACTTAACAACAAGGTTTTATCCTCCATTGAATATACCCAACTTAATCTTATTAGTTCTTTGGCCTCTACTTTACGACATCTTCCTTTGAGTAAGGAGTTAAATGATCGCGACAGGATATTGATAGTTTCAGATTCAGAAAACAAAATACCTTCAAATGAACACCTACTCAACAACTTGACTAAATTATTATCTAGTTTTATAAGTCATTCAGATGTGATTATTATGACGAAGCCAATTACTTGGAACACCATTTTTGAAACCAATCCAACAGTCTTATCAATCAGTGAACATCTGCTTTCTAAGTTACCATCATTACAATCATTCATTGGTTGTTTAGGATGGTTTCAAAAGTTCAACTTCAACCAGAAGTTGAAATTCTTATCAAAAGGTAAGCTTTCAAAGTTCAATAATCATAAATTTGGAACTCAATTACGCCTAATTTATGTCAATAAATCAATGAAAGCTCCATCGAAATTATCGCTAGTTGATTATAATCATTTCAGATGTTATTTTTCATCAAGATTAATAGTTGAATCTGGATACTTTAATATTGTCAGTCCCGTGATTCTTTCCGATTTCTATGATTATAGGTTGATTAACGTTAACAATTTGAAATCCTTTGGATGTATTTCACAGGCAATAGAAATCAAATTAACGAATGTTAACAAAGCAAATATTGGAAGTTTAACCGTTCGTGGTTATAGTATTGGAAAGACGTCTACGTGGCTAATTAATACCGATGGAACAATTGTTGCTCATGATGAAAACAAATCTGTGATGAAACTGAATAAAGGTTTCATGCCATTGAATGAAGTCAGAGGGATTTGGGGTAATGATGGCTGTATGTACATAGTGTAGGTATAAAGGATACCAGTAATAATACAAGACAAGAATTTATGAACAGACTAGTTCCTAATAAATATTGAATGTAAGGTTTCATTGCTGAAGCGTGGCACTGATTGCTATTCAACACAACTACACTTGTCTCTTTATGGAAAAGAATAAGCCACGATATAAGCCTTTATAGAGATACCTATTTTAGCCATAAAAGTATTGTGACTGAATATTAATCTCGTCATTAGACACTTGTATAGCATTATTCAAAATTAGAGATAGAAAATAGAGGGTATTTTAAAACACTTTAAAATCTTCATAAATCTGCTATAAATATACAAGAGGTAAAAAAAAAGATGTAATTGAATTACATTCAATTGATTGTGTTGACCCTACAAGGACTTCACTCTCTTAGCATCAGTATTCAAATCATTACCGTATGATTCTTGATTAACTTCTTCAAAACATCTTTTGGAAGAAGCAGCACAGTGGTTAGAATCTTGGAAAAGCGATGGAATTGTAGAACCAGATGGAACTTGGTTGTTAACAAGGATCTTAGTTCCTAATTGGTTCAAATAGTAGTTATTGAAATTAATCTTGATTAAATTCAAGTTGTTTAATTTAAAATTGTGGTTAAAGAAATTATCCCACTTGATCAACTTTTTAGAAACTTTGGAAGAATTCATCTCCCAAAAGATTTCATTATTTTGACTGTTGTTGACCAATTGAAACTTGATGAAATCATAACCAAATATGATTAAAATATTACACCAATTTTCATATTTTAAATCATTTAGGTAAATATCAAAATTTAATAATTTTAAACATTGAAATTCGATGGTTTTTAAAATCTTCAAATTGAAATTCCCACCTTTTTCTTCTTCTTTTACACCACAAATTCTGAGCCAAGACTTAAAAGAATAATTATAATCTTGATTGAATTTGGATGCAACAATGATCAAGCCTAAGAATAACTTCTTAGCATCTCTGAATAATGGATCATTGTGGAATTCCTTCAAGTTCAACTTGATTAACTTAACTAAATAAAAGCAAGTTAATTGTAATGTTTGAATTGAAGTTTTAGATCTTCTCAAGATTTCAACCATGAAAAACTTTAATTCTTTTTCATTGATGATATCTGCTCCATCTTTATCCAGATACAAAATTTTCATCAAATTGATACTGCAATTGAGTAAGATAGAGTTGAATTGAATTTTATTCAAATGTTTGCTGTAATATTTGAAGTTGTTTGGAAGTAGGATTTCTTTAGAATGTAATGGAGATGATTTGCTAGTAGGAGGAGGAGTCAAAAGATCATTAGCAGAAGTGGTGGTGGAGGTATTGGTCTTGGAGGTGGTTGTGGTAGGAACCGAGGTTGAAGACTTTTCAGGGATTTTTGAATCCGAGATAAAATTAGGTGATTCTGGTGATTGTAAAGACATTTTTCAACAATTATAATAGTACAATAAGCCGAAATGGAAACAAAAACGCCAGGAACTGAAACCCAAAAAATAATGATCAAAAACCGGTAATTGTAAAAGATTACAGAACTTAAACGCCAAAATCAAATAAGCAAGAAATCAAATTGATAATGACAAAATGAAAAGAACTGGTAGATTGATTTTTTCTTTTTCTTTTCGATTGGAAATCTTTATAGTTATTAAGATAAACGATAAAGGGATTTCAGGATAATATAAAAATACTTGTGTTCAACAAGAATTTATAGATTGTAACAGGGGATATGGTCAAACAGTAATTAGCGGGATGGATAGGGATAACAGGAACACAAAAAAATAGGGAATCAATAATGAAGGTAAATAAATACAACAGATTCCTATTCTTTTGATTAATATGGCACGATAACGTGATATAGATTAGTAAATGGAGAAAACCATTTTTAAAACACTATGACTGGGAAAATTGAAAGAAGTAAAGTAAAGTTTAAATGATTTTTTTTTCTTTTTAACTTGTGTATCTACCCAAGTGTTGGACTTATGTCAGGTTCAATGAAAGATCTGATATAAGGTATTAAATAGTATTGAATATTCCAAGCCTGTTAGAATAAACAAATACTTTGTGAGATTGAAAAGTGGTTACAGTTATGAAAGAACTGTTGTGTGGAGTAAGTTAGCAAAAAAAACCCAAGTATGAAACACCGATAGGAACACCAAATGAAAGCCCTAAATGAAAAGATTAATTAATTGAAATGGAAATAAATTGTGACTGGATACTTTATTCAGGACACTCAAACTCACAGCTATTGAAACAAGTACAAACTGTGGATGGAATAAATCGTGTAGGAATAAATCGTAAACTGAGGGGGTTGGGGGGTTTGAATAAGTACTTGATAAATGAAGCTCAGTAGTACTTAACTATTTGAGACGATACGGAAGTCTGAAACAGGAGAATGTGAAAGTTGGTTGTTGTTTTGTAAAATCAAAGGTAAAGGTTATGTGGTATTTAAACGTGAATGTTAAATGTGTAAAATAATAGATTAGTTGAGGGTTCTGGCTGCCATATATAGTTGTGTTATGGGTCATGGAGTGGGAAAAGTGCGATTACTCACATTTCCTGCATGGAGCCACACATCGGCTGTATGGGTGAAAAATTTGGATACTTATCAGTTAAGGGGTTGGAATGAGTCAGTGAGTGAGCAAAAAAAGCAATTCGCAATCGTCCGGCGACTGCCGATCGGAATAAGCTATACTATACTTGCGGTCATGGTCACGTGAGTTGGCCCAATGTCGGCGCGACCTTCCAATACCCTACCGGTTTGGATGACAGTATTTCAGGTGACTTACGTAAGGCTTGACTCACCAGGCAGTTGCAAAAATCTATGCCGTTAGCGGATGGTGTATAGTCACGAGAGCGACAAGCAGTGAGTCAGATAGATGTCGGTGGAGTGACTGAAAGCGGGCATGACATGATTATGTGTCTAATAATCGTGACATGGTATTATTTATCATCATTTAACAAGAAGAGTTATGACCAAATATTAATTATGATGACGTAGTACGATCGTTTATATGACCATTTTTATCGATCCAAGTAGTCAAGATGACTTTGTAATAACCAACATATCGATTAGTTTTGCTAGCATCTCTTTGGATTTGTCTTTAGATACTTCAATTTCAGTTCAGTGTCTCATGGGGTCATGGCCTTATGTGACTTCAACTTGCCACCTGTTATTTTGCTATTGACATTGCCACTGCTATTGTCACTGCCTCTTTTCAAACTTGATTCACTTTTACTTGCTTCTTGCCACCTGTTGCCTCTGCTCCTCTTGCTTATCCTATTCCTTGCCACCTTTCCTACAGTCTACATCTCTTACTATTATGTGTAGTTATTATCACCCTCTGGTTATATTCCGGAAGATGGTGTCAACTATATCTCTAATCTCCTTATATGATACTATGATACAATTCTTCTCGTCCCGACTTATCAATAAAATCTTTTCATCTATTCCAGCATCCAATTTGTTCAAGTTGATTAACACTCTAGAAAGATCAGTAATTGGTTTCCCAAATTCATTATATTGAAAAAAGACATAATCACGGAACAACTTGATTACATATTTGTTCCCATTTTCATTCCAATCCTTATTATCTGGTCTATCCATAATGAAATTCAACTTGGATAATAATCTGAATAATCGAGCATTCTCTAATTCACTGACTAATTGTGCTTCAACAGAATCAGTGGAATCTTCAAGACTATTCATTACCTTGAATAACCTACTGGTTAAATGGACTTGTGAAAACCGGCTTAAATCAAATTCTTCCGAATCTTCATTCAATCTACTCAACATTTCAATATAGTCATCACTGAAGTTGACAGATGATGAAGTCCGCAAGACTTGAATTAGTTCCAGTTTCCCTTGGAATCTCATACTATGTGCTATTGTCATAACACTTAAATCAAGTAATATTTTGCCTAATTTCTGAATATCTTGTCTTTGTAAACTCCTAAGATAATCATGAGACCTGTAAGCTATTTCTTCTTCATCCTTCTCGTACTCTAATATGTTACTGATTCCACAACTCGATAATCTAATACGACTCTTATTGGTGACAATGATCTTGCTCAAATCTAATGATGATCTTGCAGCTAAACCCTTTTCATGAATCGATTGAAGTGCGTTCACCAATTGTATACAATACGCCCATAATAAGTCTTCGGTAATAGGTTCTGTACGAGTTCCAACCTTCTTATGATATTCAGATAATGTGACAGAATTAGGGAAATAATCATAAATGATGATCAAATTAGATTTTCCAAATGCCATGGTGGTAAACGCTTCCTGAATTTGCACTATATTGGCATTTTTGATCGATTTCCAACGCTTGATAGTCTTGAATGGAGATTCATTAATTATGGCAAATGGATGGTCTATCTTTCTTAAAACATAAGGATTCCCATCAGCATTAGAGAATACTTTATATATTGATGTTGGGATTCCCCATACTTCTGAAGTGGGGTTATAAGTTCGATCAATAGGCACTAATGAATGATAAGCATCAATATGATCGGGTAAGTTAGATCTCGAAAGGGTTTGCAATGTGGCTTCATTTTTCTTTTGTAATGATTCTCGTAAGTCGTTTGGAATAAACATGGTGTTGATATTAGTCTGATGAGAGGGCAATGGGATGGTCATTCTAGGAGGAGGAGCAGGCGCGTATAAATGGTACTGTAAGGGATAACTAGATCCTTGTTGTTGGAAGTATACATCAGATGCAGAGCCAGGAAGTGATTGGTTTGATGCACCTGGTAAATAGGGATTAGTTGGAGGGTTCGATATAGCACCATTGGTGGAAGAAACAGATGGAATCGAAGTATCGGTACTGTTTCCATTTGTATAATCGGAACCTCCATACAATGAAGATGGCATGAATACAGGAGTTGCAGCATTGAACTTCTTGGATCCAATTGAGGGTTCATTTGGTTGTTCATTTAGTTCTGGTCTACCAGAACTGGTTGTAGAATTAGGAACAAAAATCGGGATTTCTTTGACTCTAGGTGACAAATTGGCAAACTTATTAGTAACCGATTGGACATTTGAAGGCTGAAATGAAGGAGTATTCAAATTGAATTTCCGTTTAGAATCAGGGGTCATTGGAGAAAATGAAGAAGCGGCAGCAGCAGAATTATGGATTGCGGATGGGGGTCCAGTTACTGATGGGGGTCCTGATGCAACACTCGTTGTTGTTGTTGTTGTTGTTGATGATGTTGTTGCTGCAGTACCTGCTGTTTCTGATGATGGTGTGAGCGAGGGGTTAGAGGCTGATGTTGTTACTGTCGGATTCGTGGAGCTGGTTGTTGCAGACGGCGATTGTTTAGATGCCTTTGCTCCAGTTGTGTGACTGAAAACGCATCCTTTATTCTCGTACTTGCAGTAGCCATAAATGAGGATATTTTTACAAAGGGTTTCCTTTGCAGTATCTATATTGATATTCATAACCAGAAGATGTTATTTATGGGAATCATACAGTATACATCGACAAACGCCTAATTAATTGGTATTACCCAATATAACAAAACAAATGGTTCAGAAAGTGTGATTCCCGCTTGGAGGAGGAAAACGGGCTGGTCGTGTCCTTTTGACGGAAATTTGTCAGTAATCCAAAAGTGTGATCACGGGACCTATTATCAAAATATGCGAAACGAATCAGAGTTGTTCACATAGTAAAGACAGGGAGAGATATTTCTAGATCATAGAGATAAATTCCCCATAGTTTAAAAATGGGATTAGCTTCGTCGACACTTTTGGATAGTCTTATGGAAGGCACCAATTTCGATAGAGATGAAATCGATAGGTTAAGGAAACGGTTTATGAAATTAGATAAGGATGGTTCTGGAGCAATTGATAAGCAAGAGTTTCTTGCCATTCCAGGAATATCCTCGAATCCTTTGGCCACAAGATTGATGGATGTCTTCGATGAAGATGGAAGTGGCACTATTGATTTCCAAGAATTCATCACCGGATTGTCGGCATTTAGTGGCAAAACGTCCAAGCTTGATAAATTAAAGTTTGCATTTAAAATCTACGATATTGATAGAGATGGGTTTATTGGTAATGGGGAATTATTCATTGTAATGAAAATGATGGTAGGAAAGAATCTTCAAGATGAAGAATTGCAACAGATTGTAGATAAGACCATGATGGAAGCAGACTTTGATGGTGATGGAAGATTGAATTTCGAAGAGTTCAAAGGCGCTGTGGATTCCAAATCAGTGGCCACTTCCTTAACACTTAACATGTTTTAATAATAATAAACTATAGTCAGTATAGACAGATATGGGAATTAAAACAAAGCAAACGCAAATGAAAAAGAAAATAAATATTGCTGTAGAAAAGGACGTGAATAAAACATTGGGAGATCTTGTAAAGTACTCTAGTAGTCCCTTGAACGAGCATCGTGAATCGTTACTCATTACTCAATAATTTTTATTGAAAAAGAGATCTTTTTTTTATCTCCTACTTCAGATGTCTAAAATAACCCAATTACTAGAATGGATCAAGAATACTCATGATGAAACTTTAAATCCTTCATCCCAATCATATGTGAATCCAAAAATCGAAGTGAGAAATGACGAAGATTCCGGTAGAGGTATCTATTCCAAATCAACCATTAATCGATCTGAATTACTCATAAGAATACCTCCTTCATTTCTATTAAATTCCACTACGGTGATTCGTCATGTAACAAGACATAACAAGAGTATCAAGCTCAAAAATGCTTGTTATCTCAATATTTTCGTACCTTATATTAATCACGAAGATCAATTTACTGAAGTGTATTCATTATTCTCATTGGAAGAATTGGTAGATTTATCGTCCTTCCAATTACTTTCATTATTCATTACTTTCGAACTGCAACGATTGAATGTTTCGTTTTGGAAACCTTTTCTTGAAATGTTGCCAAACTCAGACGATTTCCGATTCTGTCCCTTAGTGTGGCAAGTATTGAAAGTCGATAAATATCAACAGCTTTTGGACCTATTACCAAGATCAACTAGAAATCGTGCCAATAAAGTATACTCAAGATTCATTGCGGACTACGAGCTTGTATCCAATCTTCTTGAAGAAAAGTTGAACAACAATACTACAATTGCTAGTAAAAATAACGTCTCTGTATCTTCATTATTACCATTAGAATTGTTCCTTTGGTCTTGGATGTGTATTAATTCTCGTTGTTTATACATGGATTTGCCTCAAAGCAAAAACAACAGTGACAATTTCACCATGGCACCTTATGTTGATTTCTTGAATCACTCTTGTGAAGATGAATGTAGTTTAAAGATCAATGGGATGGGTTTTCAGGTCATTACCACAACACCTTATAAACCAGACCAACAACTCTTTTTAAGTTATGGACCTCATTCAAATGACTTTTTATTATGTGAATACGGTTTCATTCTTCCTTCCAACAATAAATGGAACGATTTGGATCTCACACATTTGATCCTTCCTTTGCTTAAACCCAAACAAATTGAATATCTTCAAGAGAGAGATTATTATGGAGATTATACTGTAACGGAATCTTCCGGCATATCATTCCGTACTGAAGTTGTTTTAGCAGTTTTGCAGGAATCATCACCTTCGATAGAATCAAGGCGATTGAATGGTCTAATAAATGGAAACACTGATGGAGGAGTATACCGCAAGAATGCAAATATACTTTTGAAGAAAATGTTGGAGAAGATTATACATGATTGTGACAATAAATTAGCGTTTGAATATAATGATGATCCCCATCAGCACACAAGGGAAAGATATAGAACCATTGGCATCTTGTATAAAAATATGAGTCAAATAGCCCAAAAGATATTGATAGATCTATAAGGAATTTAAAATCGTAAAACAGTAATAATAATAATAATAATACACAACACTCGAATCATTAAGAATTTAGTAGATCCCGTAAGTGAGCTTTACCCTCTAGATATTATTATTATTATTCATTCATGATTGAAAAGTTAGCAGCATTTTCATCTATAGCTCTGGAAATGCTCAACTTACTCTTCACTAAAGATATCAACATTTTGTTGATTGGTGTTGATATCTCATGCTTATGTCCTAATTTGACAATATAACCATTGATCCAGTCAATCTCCGTCTGGTTCATATGCTTGACATCCTCTCTCATGGAAGAGCTATTTTGTGCTGTGGATTTACAAATAGCTAATGTCGAATGCATCAATCTTTCATCCAGTAAGAATGTTCTGGCTTCAGGAAGTTCTTGTAAGAGAGGAAATTCGGCAAAAAACACTTCAATAGCCTCATGGATCACCCCTCTAAAGATTGAAGGTACCATTGCTCCGTGCAAAAGATTCCCGTTGAAACAATCCAAAACTGCAGTCAATGGATTGATGCATGCATTTGCTATTAACTTCTCCATTTGTACGAGAAGAAAGTTCTTATAAGAGCCATACGATGCATTAAGTAGTTCTGTCTCGAGAATTAGAGAAATCATCTCCGGAACCTCCACCTCTAAATCTATAGGTTCTCTTTTTGTGGGGATATATGAAATGGACAATTTACCCAAGGCAGCGTGCTGTACGGTACTTGGCGAAGACTTATAAGCTCCATGAGTGCTGATGGCTTGGAACAACCGAGGACGGTCCATTTGGGTGGGCCAGAATTTATCACAGAGTTGTGAAGCCATTCCCATTCCATTTTGTAAGATCAACACATTTGATTGAGGTGTAAGATGAGGTATATATGGTTCGACGGCACGTAAAGTCTGGTAGGTCTTGGTGGAAATAATTAAGTTATCTATGGTCGAGATTTTTTCGTTTTTTGGAAGAGGAGGTTTATATTGAGCTGCCAAGGAAGATTTGGACGTGGATAAATTTCCATCCTTTGACCTTATAACCGTGATCTCTGAATTGGAATCGAGAAAACTATTCAATCTACTCTGATTTCTTAGTAGCAAAATGGGCTGTATCCGGTGAGAGAACGCTAAGCTAAGTTCATGCCCCAATAGACTCCCCATAGACCCCGCCCCAAGAATATATGCCTTTGGAAGCGACATAGTTATATACAGATATCAAACAGTTACTAGTCTATATATCTCAAAATATAATTCATTTCGCATTTGAAAATTAACGCTATCAATAGGCTATCAAAAAAAAAAATGATTATCCCAAATTGAGACTATCTTATACTTAGATATATTCAGTCTTGTATTTTTCTGAAAATTTCATCTTCTTCAACATGCTTATCGTGGGTCTCACCGGTGGAATTGCTACTGGAAAATCATCTGTGTCTAGACTACTTCGTGAAAATCACAACCTCGTGATCATCGATGCCGATCTAATTGCCAGAGAAGTGGTTTATCCTGGCCGTACAGCTTATAATCAAGTCATTCAGACTTTCGGAGATGATATCCCTGATTTGGTCAATGAATCCGATAAGTCGCTCAATAGAGCAGCCTTGGGAAGCGCCGTGTTTGGAAATAAGCAAAAGTTGACTCAATTGAATGGAATAGTCCACCCAGCAGTTAGAAAGGAGATATTGTGGCAAATCTTCAAAGCGTATATTTCATTCCAGAAATTAGTTATTTTGGATATTCCTTTACTATTTGAAAGTGGACTCGATAAGATTTGTGGTGTCACGTTAACTGTGAGTTGTTCTGATGAAGCACAAATCGACCGTTTAATGAAAAGAAATCCAGAATTATCAGAAACAGATTCCAATAAACGTATTGCAAGTCAAATGTCAAGATCAGAGAGAAACTATAGAGCCGACATCATTATAGATAATAGTGGAGACTTGAACAAGTTGGAGAATGAAGTGAATTCTGTAGTCAAGGAAATAAGGCCAAATTGGTTGATTACCATTTTCGATTTGTTTCCTCCATTTGGATTCCTTTCAGCTACATTCACCTTCGCTATTAGAACTATTAGAGATCGATACAAAGGTAAGAAACCAAAAACTGAATAAGTCTTACGATTAGCTATCTATGAATATTAATACTTGCAGCCCAAAAAGCTGCAAATTTGGCTCCGGTTACTATTTTCATGCACGCCAATATTGGGCTAAACTGTGCAACCTATCGATCACAACTGGCAAGAATGCATTGACACTATCATTGATCAAGTTTTGGAAATGTAAAATAGCCTCTTCCTCTGTCATTTCCAAACAGAATTTCTCTTGGACCTTTTCAACTGCTCTTTTTGGATCGATTTTAATATCAGGAATGTTGGCATCCAACATCAATTGGAACAAGTTCAAGATCAAATTGCTATTTTTCCTCAAGGTGGTATAAGTAATGAAACAATAACTTTTAAAAATGTTGAAATTTTCATGGTTTAATCCTCCCATCCCATCAATAACTTGAATTGGTAACTTCATCAATGGAGGAAATGGTTTAGGATCTCTTCCTAAAATATATCCATAATCAGCGTGCCAGAATTTCCCATCAGGAGATAACAATAAGTTATCAAGATGTCTGTCTCCAACTCCAAGTAGGTATGTAATCACACAATACCCAGCACATGATTTGACATAGTTGTCCATGACGACTGTTGACACGCCCAAGTCAGAAGTAATAGTGTGTTCAGGACGAGAAGAGAGCTCATGTGAATTGCCATTAGTACTGGGTGCAACATTAGTAGCACTTGATGTCGTACCACTTGTTGATGCCGCCGTTTCTATTGCCTGTTGTTGGAGTCCTTGACTGTGTAATTTCATATAATTCAAAATACCATTGGCTGCAGCAGATGTAGGATCACCAGATGTTAAGCGATCGATTTCAACTGGATAAGAAGTAGCCAAAACCGAATCCAAAGTTTCATTTGGCACAAATTGAATTAATCCAGCAATGGGGCTGGTGGCCAAAATCTGATAAGGAGTTAACTTCAAATCAAGGTTTTCATTCTTCAATAATTGATCCATTAAATTAATGATTTGAATCACCAATTGATCTTGTCTTAAATCATCCCCGATTTTATACATCAAGGGATACTTGCCATATTTCAGGGACTTTTTACCAAATAACTGTGAGGTTGACGAATGGCTTTTACTAATGATAGTTTTGAAAGTGATTTTCAAGGGTGCCAAACTTGATTTGAAAACTGATGATTCTTCCGGGTAACATCCACAGATTATTACCGAAGGATCGAGAGGTAATGGGAAAGGTTCTGGGAATTTCAATAATTCATTTGAAGGATTTGAAAGATATTCCTTTAAGAATTCTTTCTTCTTTGCAGTTGCCTCATTCTTTTTGAATGTAGTTCTCAAAAGCTCCACCAAACTAGTCAACTTTTTGATAAACCAAATTTGTCTTTTTAAATGCTTGTAGTAAGGTAATTTATTGGTATTAGAATATTTCTTGAGACTCTCGATATACTTGTTCAAGACAGCAGTATAGATTCGAGAGTTTAGTATAGGACTATTCAATTGGTCTTCATTTTCTACTTTCACATACCAGTAGAAGAAATTACCCAATTTCTCATTCTCAACTGACTTTTCAATAAGAAAATTGGCTAATGGAGCTTTCAACATATCAGTATCGTCATTCAATTCGTTGACTATTTGGAAGTTCTCAGAAGCATCCAAGTTTGGAGGTTTATGTTCAAACACTAGTGATTCATACTTCAATGCTTGAACTAATTGTAAAAGATACAATAAGAGCTCTTCATTGTTTGCTAATTTTAACCGATCAACGGCAAACTTACGCAAGAATGTAACGTACTTAAAAACACGGTACATTTTGGACTCTTCTTGTTTTTGGTTCTTCAGTTGTTGCAGATTGTGATGTTGATGTTGTTGTTGCTGTTGTTGTTGCTGTTGTTGTTGGGGTACACTTCCCGTTGGAATGGTTGATACTAAAGTATATGGATTGAAATAGTCACTCAACAATTCCAATGCATCACCAATCTGAATTTTATCTACTGACCAGTGATTAGGTATAATTTCTTGGAACACATGATTCAATTCATTATCGTTATCCCAGTTTACTGATTTCAAAAACTTAGGAAAGTATGATTTGGTTGTGGTTATACTTGCTTTGGTTCCTGCTTCATTGACTGAATTGTTCTTGCTGAAATAATAACGAAACTTCCAGATCAAATTCTTTTCAATATCATTGAGTTCTATATTGGAAGGTTTGACGAGAATTCTTAAAAGCTCATCTCTCAATTGTGGAGAGGGTTTCAATTCCTTATCAAGAATAGAATTATTGTGGATGTTTCTTTCTAGTTTATGATACTTCAACTCTACGGGATCAAGCAAAATTGGGTTATTTTGAGTATTATTGGTGAGGGTCACATTCTGGAAATCTGGATCGTATACTTTCAAGCTTTGTGACTTGTTCATGGGGATATCAATTGAATTGATAACAACGCTTGAAGTCAAGTTTTCGTTAACTACCTCGTTTTCTATTCCTGAAACATTACTTGGGATTGTATAAATAAAATCAGAATAGACAATTGGAAGCTCAAAATTGGGCATCTCAACATAGAGGTAGTAGTCATGACTCTGATTCAAATTCCCAACTCCATCCGTAACTTTAGGCAATGATAACTTATCTAACCAAGCCAAATGTGGATATTCTCCATTATAGTATTGGATTATGGCTTGTTCCAATTCTGTGGCTCCAGATAATGAGCCATACTCAATATGTTCTAATGGATCATTTTGATATATGGGTACCTTCAAAGATCCCCTCCGTAATGCAGCGGTTTTTGAATTGTACAAAGATAAGTATCCTACCCCAAATTGGGTTGGTTTGGTGTTGACAAGCTCATAGATAACGAATTTCAAATATGAGTCTACCGAGACTTGACTATATGTATGTGATAAGGTTAAGTATGCATTCCATGTTCTTTTGTTATTCACAAGTGTCTTATAAGGAGTCTGGACCGGTACTGATATCAAGTTGTTGTTTTTGCCGTCGTATATCCCTACAGTGACAAATAAATCGGAGTTTCTCGATATTTGTGACAATGTCTTGAACACCTGAGGATTTTCAAACTTTTGTGATAAGCTGGCTAGTTCCGGATCTTTAGTACTCTGGAGATGTCCTATTTTGACCTTGATCGGTACCGTTAGCTCTTTGGAAAGGGAAAAGGTAGCCGTATTTGTTTTAGAGTTCAGCATGGTAGTTTAGGTATGGCAATTAAGGGGGTAAATTAGTGATGGTTCCGAGAAGCGAAATGCGATTGCGTTTGCTCTGTATTTTGGAAAGTTAGAAACGAGTTTGAAACGAGATGGTTCTCTTATCTTTGGTGTAATTGTTTGTCCTTCTAGAAAGTGCTATCTGCTATATGTGACAGTAGTGATAGATTACTGGTCGTTCGCAAGGCAAAATATTGGAAGGTTGTATAAACTACCCAAGTACCAAACTAGAGGCAGTAGATAAAAAAATTACCTTCGAGAATAGAGCCAGGCAATTTATTCTGTATACAAGTTGTCAATAAGAATTATTGAGGGGTTTCAATAAAATTCTATTTGTTATTATTTTCATTTTCTAGCTATAGAAGGTTTGCAACTCTTGTTAGCTACACCCTTCGACTACTAAAACATATACTCTTATATACACAGCCAGTAATTTCGTTAGCTTCTATTTTGTCCGAACCAGTCATATTGGAAACTTCCTTGGGAATCGGTCGAGTTGTGGGCTTTTGACTCCCCAGCACTAGCATCCCTAGGAATAGTCTTTTTGACTTGTATTTCCTCGGGTCCCGCATCAGAGTCAGAATCATCTGTTCCACTATCATCGGAATTAAGATGGTAGAAGATACTCTTCTTTTTCACCAAGCTCGGTCTCAGTATTGCAGTAGGAGCATTGAGTGTGGTAGTCGTGGTGTCTTTGGAAGCATCGCGTGCAGGTGAGTTACTGGCACTTTTTCTATCTATGTTCAGTATAGAAGGAATGAACTTAATAGAATTCCTTCTAGATCTATGCGGCATTGGAGGTGAGCCAGGTGTATGGTGACGATGTTGATTATTGTGCTTTTTGTTGTCTTCGTTGCTACTGCTACCGTTGTTGTTATTCATAGAAAACGAGAATAGTCGACTATTCAAGTTTTCGTCACTTCCATCACTTTCAGCATGCTGGTGTGCCTTCTGATATTTGGCCAAAAGTGATTTGCTAATGGTTCTATTATAGTTCAAGGATCTAGACCTATTGAGCTCTCCTGCTAATTGGGATTGGCCTGGTGGTGGTGGGGGAGGTGGTGAGCCAGATGCAGATAATGCAATCACTCTATAATCATCACGATGAGAATTTTTGTGGCTGCCACTATTAATTTCGTCTTCATTCAAGACTAATGGTTCGTTGTTGTGTTCTTTTATAATATGAAGATCTTCATTTTGCTCATTGAATGCTGAATCAAGTGAATAATCTGATCCTAAAGATCGGATCTTACTCACAGCGGTAGATGGGAAGTAAGAATCTTTTGGATTAATAACAACCATATTAGCTGATGGATTAGATAACGATCTTTTTCTATTCTGCACTGAAGTAATGAATTTTGGTAAATCTACCGTAGAACTATCATTAGAAGAACCATAACCATTTCTTAAGGATTGTGCTAAATTGACTTGAGAATTGACTTTTGAGTTCAATCTATGAATTGGGATATCCGAAGCCGAAGAATATTTCAATTTCATTGGTTTATAAATATCATTATTACCGGTCAATTTAGATAGGTCAATCACTGAATTAGATCTGGTAGGTTCTGAGTTTGGAGATACTTCGGGGCTGATAGGATGTGTAGGATGATTTTTAAGATCAAACGATTTCTTGAAACTTTCATCGTTCATAACTTTCAATCTGAAATTTTCCTTGATCTTGAATTGTTTGGCTTTTGCAGGAGTCCAATCTTTGGCCGCAGGGCATAATGGATTATAATTACGGATGATTTGAGGATTATTAGCAGGATCATTAGTCAGCTCTATTTTAAATGAAGGCCTAGGGTTATCAAATACTGGAAGGCCTAAAGCAAAAGCACCAGTGCCAGTAGCATGACCCACAATATCATTATGATTCTGATCGGAACCAATTTCATCTTTTTTAATAAAATTGGTTTGATAATAGACTATATCACTTTCGAGATTCAAAGTAGTATCAATTGATCCCTTGAATAAATTTAAAGAATCTTTCATTAATTCCCAAGTATATAAATCAGATTCATACGAATTATCAGGATCAGTATCAGCTTCTTTTAATACCTTTTTAGCATAATTTATGGAGGCTTCAGGTATTTCTTCAAATATAGGATGATTAATAAAATACGACATGAAATTATTAATCACATAACCATGAGATATAACAATGATTATGTCTTGATTTCTTAAATAGGTTGGTTTATCATATGTTGCTAATAATTTTTGGAAATAACTTTTACACCTTGCTTGATAATTTTTGTAATTAAGATCGGGACCATTAAATGGGCCTAAAGTGTTAGTCGGTCGGAAATTGGAGCATGCAGATTTATTCTTCAACACTTTGAGATTGGGAGTGTACATATTATAAGCATCATTGGAATCTATGAATGGAGGTTTATCTCTCATTCCGTCATGGATCCATTCACTTAGGGCAAAATCACCCAATAATTGAAATCTCACTTTATAATTAGGGAATTGTTTCAACAACTTTTCCTTCAAATCGGTGATCAAAAGATCGGCAGTTTGACAGCATCTAAGATAGGGACTGAAATGGATGAAGATGTTCTTTCTAGTGGATGTCAGTGGGTCGGCATTAAACGCCTTGGTGCTGGTGGTAATGTCCTCGGCTACTTTGTTGATTTGACCGACGGCAGAGGTTGCCAACGATGGATCATATGTTTGGTAGGAATCTATTAGGGGGGTCGCATTGGGATCCACACTGAGAGCATGGTCTATTCGCTGGCCATGTCTCAAGAAGTATAACTCAGCCATTGGATTAGATCAGGGTGATCATAGGTGGGATGAATGATATTTACCAACAATGGAAAGAAGAGGCGGGTGGCGGTTAGGGTTTGTTTTCGAGTTGACGTGACGAAAAGAATAGATTCGGTGAGGAATTAAGCTGGTCACGAGATCGTTGATAACTAGAATAGGATGGAATATTTGAAATCTGATGAGTATTTGACAAAGTTAATCTCATGCTGTTTAGACGTCAGGTGGAGCGAAGCCGGTATGTGTTGGGCTGCTTTGTGTTATTAACACAAAAAAGCAATTAGCACCAGGTAGTACGTAATCCTCCATTAGGGAATTTTTTTTCTGAATTATGTCATATATGCAGTGGTTATGGTCATGGGATACTGACACACGTGATTACAATCAGAGAGAAAAAACGATCAGTAGCCAAAGCTGCCTGCCCCACTGCATGGGCACAGAGTTTCTTAGCATATGTACAGCATATGAATTCATGCTACCATGTATATGTATATGGAAATAGCTACCTTGCCAGCGATTGCGAGCGTCGAATTGAAAGTCATTTGCCTCTCTCCTCGAAGGTTTGTAATTCCGGTGCATGAAAGCTGAATTAGTCAGACACACCTGATCATGTCTGACGTCATATGCGATGAAAGATTGGATGTTTGATAATCGGATTTAATTGAGTTTTGGGCATCTTTCTGGAACTGTACACACTACCGGAAATAGCTCTAACAAGATTAATAGTAAGGTACTGTATATGAGGGAGGTATGTACAGAATAAGAGGTGGAATGTATGGCATGACAGAAATGTAAACTTTTGTGGGCCACCACGTGATGGGTTTAAAGGTGTAGATTTGGAAAAGCTGTCACTGTCTTGGGATGTTCAGGTTCATACTAATTCCTTAAATGAAAACAATAAGTACCCTGCTGACTCATATAGTTATGGACAGTGGGTGACCACAAAGTTTATTCGAAAAAAATAGGGGGTGGGGGGGACTTACTACAATGTCAGAAAGGTTAGGGAATGTGGTATGGGGTACGGGGTCTTCGATGGGTTTAATGGAATGGTAGTGATAGCTCTCAACTGTATTAGAAGTAGTACGATCTCGTTCTTGTTTAGCGAGCCCTTTCCCAAAGTTCCTCCCTAATATAGTTTTTCTGCTAGGCAGGATTCTAGATACCCCCTCCCTAAAATGTCGCATATTTTATTCTACATAGTAATCCCTACACCATTATCTCAGCTCCTCCCTGTGATGACCTGCAACTCTTAAGATATAACATGCCACTCTTACCTAATTCTTGCATCAATTCTTATATCACTATCCTCTTCGACTATCCAAATAGCAACCTTTCACGATTCTCTCTGACACGCTGTTTTCTACACTAATCTACGCTATCCGTATCGATCCACGGCGATTGCTAAACCTTATCTTCCTCCGGCCGCACTGACCTTTGACTCATACCCTACAAATACTCACTGATTTGCCGTTAAACTTCAAACCATCAGATGTCCCAAAAACGATCAAGAAACGGCTGTGTCAGTTGTAAAAAGCTACGAATAAAGGTATGTAAAGTAGTAGGGCCCCCTTTGTGATATGCTCCTTGCATTGCCTCTTCCATACTAACATGTATCAGTGTGATGAAGCCAAACCTGCTTGTGAATACTGCTGCCATACCAATCGAGAATGTATCTATCCAACTTCATTATCAAAAAGTCGATCCCGCAAGTTGTCTCCTGGTGACAATTCCTGCTCTGACTCCCCCTCGTCTTCAGCTACTTCCTCCATATCGCCAGGATACTACTCAACTCCAGAAGAATCAATGCTAGAAAACATTGTCAATTTGAAATCCACAGAAAGTCTTCAATCGCTCAATAGTATCACTAATCAACTCCAAATCTCCACGTTTGAATTGCGTCTTCTACATTTCTTTAATATCTTCTGTGTTCCTCTTTTCTCCTACGGTGTCAACAGTACCATTCACAATACCTGGATGACAGAAGTTCCCAAATTGTTCCCGAGTCCCTTGGTTAGAAATAGTATCTTCTCGTTTGCAGCACTTAACATGCTCCCATTGTGTGATTTGAAATTCCTTCAGGCTAAAGATAATGAACATTACACCTTCTACCAACACAGAATGAGCCATGCTTCTACTATGTTCAATACTAATATCTCCCCTGATGTTGGTAGAAATCTTTATACCACAACTACTGAATATTTTATGAAATCGATCCAAGATACAAACCTAACTATCGAGTCCGAATTAAAAGGAGGCAATTCAAATTCGCTTGCAGAAAGAACATCAGGGGAACTTGTCACTTCTACAATATTGATCTTTTCATTTCTCTGCATTCACCCTCATAGACTTATTCCTTTGGTATCTTGGGAAGAAGAACCAATCAATGACTTGTTAGAAATTACCAGAGGAATGAAAGCTACCCTTATGGCTTGTGTTCCACAAGTCCGTGTTTCTAACTTTAAAGGGTTCTTAAACCATCATGGAGAGTTAGAAAATGATCCCCAATTCGAAAGTGCACGGTTTCCTTTGGTTGAAAAGTTAGGTGAACAGTTGTCGGAATGGGTGAATAGTTTCGAAACCTTGGATTCCACAATATTGTCCCAATTTGAGGTTTGTAAACAAGCTATATTGCTCTTCAAAACTTGTGTCTATAAATGTGTCGAGATGAACTATCCAATACCTATATTTCGATGGATCTTGTTGGTTCTGAATGAGTTATGTGATTTAATTCGTATTAAGCATTTCTTTGCCTTACGTTTATTGTTCACGTTTTGTGGATATGCTATCGTTAGCAGATTTCAATTATATAATGATTCGAATTGCTGGATGGATTTCATGATATGGTTCAAGAAATATAATTTTGACCTAAACGGAGACTGGATGTATGCCGTTGATGGTGCATTTTATCAAATCGCCTTAAAAGACGGCTATCAGTTTGTTAACATGAACTATAAACCTATAGGAACCTTGGATCCAGAGGCAATAGCTCAAGGGAAGAAGAGTTCAAATTCGCCTCAAACAAAACGAGTTGAAGACTAGTTTTGAACCAAACACAAGTAGCTGTGTAGGCATCATGTGTGAAGTGACAGTACTCATCTAGGGGTATACTAATTCACTCCAAATTTACGTCCACCTATCAACGTCCCAAACTAATAGACTTACTATATTACGATTATTTAATTACCTTACTTTCTGTTAAGTTCCAGACCTTATTTATTTCAAAATGCTCTAAAAAGGATGTGTGATACAATGTTTAATACAGCGTTTGATACGTTGTGTGTTCAAAGCTTGATAGAATATCCACACTATGCATGCTTATTGATATATTACATTTCATTTCAGTGTTAGTTCTGATCTATGTAGTTTCTTCGTAATCAGCAATGCCCAATTCTTCAAGTTGTTCGTTCAACTTCTTATTTCTTGCTTTATTGATTCTTTTGGTTCTGGTAAGATCGTCTGCGAAATGTCTGTGCTCAATGGCTTCATCAGCATCATACAGAGCTTCATATTCATAAGTGTTTGGTATTTCGAACCCATTTTCGGAAACCCTATTCTCCAATATCTCTTGGATTCCTGTATTGGCGACCAATTGACTGTGGAGTCCGAAACTGAAACACCACTTTAAATTCCTGAGTCTGGCATGTAAATACCAGGAATTGATTGGTAATGCCTTATACTTGGATAATTTGAAATTAAAAGAGTCCATTATGGAAGCGATAAGTTCAACCCCTTCTTCGGATTTCCTATATATGGCAGTTCTGGTAGTTGGATCAGTATATGCTTGTAATGTGCGAAGAATGTTTCTGAAGATGGAATTGAAATCCTTTTTATCCTTCTTAGATATTTTCTTCGATGATAAATTGGCCAATCTTTCGAACACTGAAAAAAGCGATTCTTGTTCATAATATGGAGCATTATCATTATATTCGGCATCTTCTTCAAAATCTTCATCGTCCTCTTCATACACGTATAATTCATATACCAACGCTATCACTCTTCCTGCGGCTTTGGAAATTTCTCTGATGACATCATTATCTAACAATGGGACTAATTTGGTCATCAAATCTTGACATAAATCATTCAAATAATCCCCACGTTTCATTAACGTTAAAAGGGCAGCAACTCCATGTAAGGCAGACACAGCAACCACCACTTCACCATCAACCTTATCCCATGCTTCTGCTATCAATCTCTTGTCAGTATGATTGTCCATAAATGTTGAATGGTCTCTATCACCAGATTCCACTTGTTTGGTGGAAGTAACGGCACTCAAGCTATAACCTTCAGCTATCTCGATCAACCAATTCACCTTTTCATCTACGCCAAAGCTTGAAGAACCATTCTGTAACACAAGTGTTAATGTAACGTAACCAGAAATCAAATTTGCCTTATTACTATTGGTCACCACGCTATTGGTTGATTCTTGAATCAACTTTCCAACATGTTCCAAAAAGTCAGCGGTAAGAAATTCACCGAAGTCATCGATATTACTAGCCAAAATCACCACTAATGATCTCCATAAGTATAAAAACTCGCTGGCAGTTCTATAATTTCCTCCAGTGAAGATATTGACCAATTTCTGTACATTGGCCTCATCAACATAATCGGGAGTACCCATGCATTGTTCATTGTAGACGGCCAATGGCTTGGAAGTGGCCAATTTAAGCAATTGGGCCAAAAGGAATTCACGGGACTGGGTAGACACTTCAGTACGTGGGGCTTGTAAGGATTCGATAATTTGGTTGATGGTCGTAGTTTCAGATTCGATTCGGGCCTTATTCAAACTCAAGGCATTATATTGTCTTCTATCTTTGGCTTCGGTTTTGTCGATACTTCCATCTGTTTCTGGTTCTGCTGCTTTTCTCAACGATTCTAATTTGGCATTTAAAAAGTCTTGGAGCTTCTGGTAGTCATCTTCGGTTTCCACCTCATAGTCAGAGTCATCTTCGGTCATTGGAGTCCGGGATTCAGCTCGGGACGTGGCATTAGACGGAGTCCTGTCCTCACGGGTCAATCTTTTTTTCACAAGATTATTTCTTAACGGCATTGTTTTAGTGAAGATGCAAATGTAATTTGACAAATGTGGTAGTCTTTATATAATTTGACTATTCCAGGTCATGCCCACGCAAGCATCACAAAAAGTCCGGCCGAAACGAGTTCCGAGGGTGTAATCTCTCGGCTGCACTATTACCGTCCATTATTTATTTTGTAAGTTCCGACCGCCTCAATCCGGGGTTAGTTCCCTTTTCTGACATATAGATTCCCCGTACTTAATGAGTCACGACATGAAAGAATACCATGTTCTACTTTCTTGAAAGGAGTCAATTGATAACTCCGAAGAAGGTGTTGTTAATTCATCTATTACTTTATCTATTACTAATACCTGCTGTTTGAACTCCGCCTACGTCTTCACCAAATCACTTCCTATTTTTTTTCTACTTCGTGTTCCTTCTGATTCGATTCCTTCCATGACCATTTATTTCCTAAAACACTACCTCGTTCGGTAACACATTGACCTTTTCACCATTCTCTCGTATAGTTGCATTCTTCACATCCGCAGGTAACAGCTTACGCATGTCGAATGCATCGATTTTGTCATCGACCGAGTTCCGGTCCATAGGCATATCTCGCCCATAGTACCCCACCACTCTTCTATATACACTATACCCAAGCTTGCCATACAATTGTAGGGCCAATTTATTGGTCACCTTCACAAACAAATCCACAAAGAGTGTTTCATAAGGCTTGACACTGGTCAATTTCTCCAAGAACAAACACAACTCAGATGCTAGCCCCAATCTCCTATATTGGTCCTGGACCGTTACTGCTGTGATATGCGTATGATATTCCATCTTGGAAAGCTTCCCTTCGGTCTTCCCCATCATATAGCCACTTAACTCGCTACTTTGGCCGAAATCCAGATATACTTCGGACGACTTAAAGAAGAGTGATGGCCATTTGGTGAGATAGTCGGAATAAAAAGAGATATTAAAGTTTTCTGTCAACGGATCCAAATTAACCGCATTGACTTCAAAAAGGTCATCCAACTGAAATGGCTTAATGGAAGTCATAATAGATATATAATATTTCAGTATTATGTCGATATTCTTCGGATGACTATTCTGTATATTGGTGTCTCAAATTTGGTATGGTCAGATGGGAAATCCATGTCCGGGTAACTTCGGCGACTATCGTAGCTTTTCGAAAAAATTTTGTGACCTCAACAAGCAACGTAATATCTTAAATTATTCATTAACTATAACTTATCAAAATGAATGCTCCACAGGGTGAAGAAGCTCAAAAGGTCCAAGAAAAATACGTACAGGAAACCGTCAAATTCTCCGGTCTTATTGCTGGTGCTTTATGGTTGACTCCAATTGTTTACCACTTGATTAGAAAGCAATTTTAGGTGAATTCATGTACATATCTTAAATATAAATCGATCCTAAATTGATGTAGAGAAAGAAAAAGGAAGAAGAAACAACCGAAAACAAACAATGAAAGGAAAAATATCCAGAATGAAAGAAGCATCATGATTAATCAAGCTATTGATGAATAACAAAATAAAACCCTACTGATAATGAATCTTAATATTTATTAACCATTACTTTAACTACCATACATTGGCTATTGAAACCATTATAATGACAGAATGTTCAAAACAAAAACACTTGTGACTAAAAAGGGTTCTTTCAAAGATTTTTGCCTTCCTACTCTTCATCACTTAAACTGATCAAGTCTTCTCTCAATTTCCTTATTTTACCAGCCAAGTTCATGAACTCCATTCTTTCTGAAATCTTAGCTGCAGCTGCCAATGCATTGTCAGTCTTGATCATTTTGGCAATACTTAAAGCCTTGTTTAGGCTCGATTCTTTACATGCTTCCCCAAACATCTTCAATAAAGAACGATCAAAAAGAAGACTATATTTGGTGAGTCTTTCCATGATCTCTTCGTGTTCGTCCTTGGAGACCATATCGTCTTGTAACGAATCATTGACCAATTTCCCCATTGTCAAGGATCTTAAGAATAATTCTTCGGGGTCATCTGCATCTACTGCATTTGCATTTTCTTGTTCTTCATCGTCATCCTCTAATTCTCCCAAGATATCGTTCTTCTTCTTGGGTTCTGGTTTCTTCGGTACATGGATTGGTAGTCTGATTTCAAGCTCAATTGGAAGTGGCAATGGAAATCCCGGATATTGTTGATGTCCATTTTTTAATATGAGACAACTCATTTGATCTTTATATAATCCTAATGGCCAACATTTCCAGTTCTTCTTATTACTGTTATAACCATAATCGGTAACGATATCCGAACAGTTAAGAATAGGAATCCACTTCGAATTGTTCTGTTCTCTCCATGATTGTAATACCACTAATGTATCATCACTACCTGCAACCATACATGGATCATTATATTCATTGAAGAAAATTCCCTTGATCAAAGGAGTATCCTGGTTTGTTAACGATTGTTTCAAAGGTACTAATACGTTTTGCTGAATGTATTTGTAATCTTGATTGACATCTAATATGGAATAATTAAACACGTCTCCGGATACCTTGTTAATCATGAATAATACCGAGGAAGATGATGAAATAAGTGTCACGATTGGCGATGTTTTCATGATATTAATGCATACCCCAAAGACGTTAAAAAACCGTAAGTATCCAAAATTGGTTCCCACAATAATCAAGGCATCATTATTGGATTCCGTCTTGGAAGTATCCGTAATACTAACAGACGTCATGAACTCATTTTTCATCAACGGAATTTTTTTCTCCCATGATCCTTGTTCTGAATCATGATTTCTGTAGTAGATCTTTCCGTTATCTCTGATCTTACGATCAGAATGCCCCGAGCTTCCCAAAAGTATTCCTTTTTCGTTGATGGATGCTAAATCATATGAGAAATAATCAACGAAGTGATAATCTTTCTGTATAGAACGATCGAAAAACGATACGGTGATACTTTGCTGATTCATGGAATCAGCATCACTGAGGTTTTTCACGGCCCAAGCATACCCAATTGAGTTCATGAATAAATACCTTCTGTCGGCGCTAGATTGTTCTTTTTGTTGCAGACTCCATGGGGTAGAACCTGGAGAATATGGTCTAAGGTCTTCTCCTATAGTGGATAATGGTAATGAGAATTGTGAGGATCTAGCCTTACCATTAGCATAACCATTTGGCTTATGACGTTTTCTACTGTCTCTCTGATGAATATTGTCACCATTTATCTCTTCTTCTTCAAAATCGTCTTCATCATCAATAACCATCGAATCTTCTTGGTGAAGCATATATCCATTTTTAGGTTTACCAGATTCACCATCTGAGTTTCTGATCAATGCATCAGTTTCGTTTCCTTCGTCATCAGAATCCTCATCAGCTTCGTCCAAAAAAAGACTATTAATTGCTGATGTGTTATTATTGTTTGCTGACGGTTCTGCAGCTGTTGCATTGAGTAATTCTTTGATGTTTACTACTTCTCCGTTTGTTGTTCCAACATAAACTCCAGTAGTTCTCCATGCAAGGTTCAAGGGGTAGTTTCCTTCCAAATCAAGTACCGTTTCCTTCACCATTTTCTTGGTATTGAAATCGTATAATTGAACACACGAATTGATCATAAGAATGGCTATATGTTTGCCATTTTCAGAGAGTTGGAAATCGACGATTTTCTGGTCGAATGGTTCAAACGACTTGGCTGGTTCCAGCCAATTAGATCTATCATATACATTAATTCCATTGGAAATGGTAGGAACAAGCAAGTACTTACCATTGGCCGACCATTGGGTCTTCGTGGACACCAATTCATCGTGGTGGTCTTCATTGTAGTCGATTTTTTCCAACGAGGTATTAATTTTGGAAGGTAATACGTTCGGAAGAGTTTGAATCAAGTTTGGTTTCTCGTTGATGACTGAATAGATTTGGATGTTACCGTTTGCAAGACTGGTAGATAACAATTCGCCCGTGTAGTTATAGGCAAGATTGAGTAGCTGGTCTGGAAGCGAAATCGTCGATACCGAGCTGTTATTCTCGGTATCCACCACTATTAAGGTATTGTCATCCCCACCGGCAAATATACGTTTTCCTTCATTGATGAAGACGGAATCCCTCAAAGGTAATTCCGATCTGAAAATGGGGCCCTTTGAGGAGTTGGAGGACAAGTCGATCAATTCAAGATTACCGGCAGTATTAGTGATGGCCAAAGTGTCTGAATAATTGGAAATGGAGGTGATATTGTCTGAGATATCGATGGAGATCGGTTCTAGATCCGGTTCATTTGGTGTAAAGATTTTGATGAGACCTTCGCTGTTTCCTATTATGAGTCTATCGGAAGATGTGGAGTAATGTACAAGAGAGTTCCCATCGGGGAAGGCTGTGATTCTGTCTTCAAACATGGATGGTGACAAAGTGAAGATGAGTACGCGACGCGTTCAATTTGGACGGTGTTGATAATTAGCGACTAGAGCGTGAAAGGAAGAGCACAAGTATCCAGTGGGAGTGCACAGTAGTAGAGGATAAATTGCAGAGGCACATACAGCAGTACAAGTAGGCAACAGAACACTGGACAACGTCATCACATCGTACATTACTTCCTCTTGTACTATTCTTCTGGTTACATCCCCGTGTCACTATAAGGAGACGCCGCCCCCTAACCGCAACTACCCGAAGAACGCACCACAGATCCTCGTCATTTGAGCCTTAGGTTCTTTGACCTCTTTCGCATCACTCTAAATCTCTACTTGGGCTTCCACTACAAGCTTCTGGTTTGGACTCTGTTCTTTCTTTTTCTTTGTCTCTATCACATAGTGTTTCATAATACGATTTCGTTGCATGTCAAATTCGATGGCTTATAACTTGACCAGGTTACTTGTTATCATTCGATATTTTCCACCGATAACTGTGTGTATGAAGCTGCGTTGGTTCCATAAAGAGCCTATGCGGGAATAAGCTATAATTAAGGCAACCAGCGGAAACTTCAAATGCAAAATCTACCAGGCTCGAGGGCTACTTTGCCTAAAATAACAGAAAATGAATATAATGTTTAACTAACCCCGTAATCATGAGCTTGAAGGATATGATGTCTAGCGAAAACTCACAATATTTGACGTAGGAACATACGAAGAAGAGGTGAAGAATTATGAGCACCTTGTGGCTTCTAAAATGGGTCCCCAATACATTGAGTCAGGCAATCAACGATAGGTGGGAAATAATTGATAGGGAAGATCTCGAGACTGTTGTTACTGCTGATGATTGGTTGAATTAAGTTGTAGAAGGCATCAATGCCGAGGTTCAACTTAAGGGTAGAGGATTTGTACTATCAAAGGTTCAAACGATTGTTGTGGATGAAAGGGGCAAGAAATATCAGAGTTCTACCCTTATCTTATAACAATAAACTAGACAAAGAGATCTCCTAAACAAAGTCTCCTTGTGTTGCAGATGCCTGGGCGAAGAGGAAATAAGACTTACAATGAAAGCAACTTGTTACGTGTGTATTATAGTTGCAAAATTGTCTTCTCAATTTCTTCGCGTCACTACACTGTAGCGTTAGTAACATCGAGTTAATTGACCCCACCACTGAATTTAAGCAAAGATCCAAGTCGACATCGTACTAGACCGAGAAATGAAGCTGACCTTTAGAAGGGTCCTCTAAAAAATGCTGACCAGCACTTTCCATTGCCTAAGCCACCACTTCTCCCTGCACTGTGTCTCAATATACTATGAGGGATTTATGGTGCGAAATTTTACCTCATAATGGGGTACAGTGCAAAATTCTCAGTCGTAAATCATTGACCAATCCTGTAACCTTCCCACCACATGCCAATTATTTACATGCTTTGTATTGCGGTATTTATGGAGGGCTGTGCAAAGTTAGGGGCAAGATAGAGCAACAAAACACAACAAAGCAAGACACATACATCACTACTATAATTATACCACCCAGTAGGTATCAGACCTACGGCCAACCCAAGATCTCTAAGAAACCTAGAATTTACGTAGTCGCTTTGTTAGGTTTATCCAGATAGAATTATCTGAAGCTTAGCAGTAAAATAGCATTTCTACTAGGCCACTGGGAAACTTGTGTTTACAATTTCGTAATTTCCCTCGTAGCAGACTCCACTGATACTGCAACGATTTACTCCATATCGCCCCATGCACGACTGACATCATGTCAATGATCGTTTCATGCACAACCTAGGATAGGTGGATCAACTTTTCGCAGCTATTTTGTTGCGGGATTATTCTGGCTACGGCGCCAAATCCCAGCGATATCTTTCTTCACCGGGTGTTGGACTCGATTTAATTAGTTACATTGTAAATGGCTGGGAGGCTAGCCCTTATGAGGAGGCGCTATAAAAGGTATGGCCCGAGCCCCACTTCTATGTTTTGCCTTCTGCTATCTTTCTCTGTCAATAATCCTACTTGCTTAGCTATACATGTCCAAACCAAGCTTAAAGGAATCCCTTCGACGCGCCGAAACTAACCAGCACTCCGTATCCTCAGTTAACAATACGGAAACTTACCTTATTGACGGCGACATTGAATCCCGTAACTCGTCCCAGATTAACAACGATAATAATGATGAGGAAGCCACCATTCATACGAAGGAACTGGTAAAGCCTAATAAACAGAGTTGGCGTGAGGTCGCCATTCTTTCGTTCACTTCTTTGGGTGCCATATATGGTGATATTGGTACTTCTCCATTGTACGTCTTGAACTCAATCAAATACAAACACAACCCCCCTAATAGAGACGATATCTATGGCGGGATCTCCATCATCTTTTACCTTTTCACCATCATTGTGATCTTCAAATACATTCTTATTGTGTTGTTCCTTGGTCCCAACAATGGAGAAGGTGGTCAAGTCGCCATCTATGCAAAAATCGCTAGATACTTGAAAATTGGTCCTAAAGGTGTCCATATCCCTGGTGCTCCTGAAGTCTCCGATTTGGAACTTTTATCAAGACAAGATACTACTTCCTCTTTCAAGTCGGCAAATACCACCAAATCTTTCATCGATGACCTCAAAAATAATCCTGTCTTAATTAAGGCCATTCAGAGATTCATCATTTTTGCCTGTTTCCTTGGTTGCTCTTTGGTGATCTCAGATGGGTTGTTGACCCCAACCACCTCAGTTTTGAGTGCTATCGGTGGTATCCAAATCGCTAAACCCTCCTTCACCAACGTTCTTGCCGTTTCCGAAGTCATTCTTATTGCCTTATTTGTCATCCAACAATTCGGATCTCATAAGGTTGCCTTCACTTTTGCTCCCATTATTTTCATCTGGTTGATCGGTTTGGTCATCTGTGGTATCTACAATATCGCAAAGTACCATCCTGGAATCTTTAGAGCTTTGTCTCCTTATTACGCCATCAATATCTTGAAGGATGGGGGTATCGACGTGTTTTCTGGTGCCATGTTGTCTATCACCGGTACAGAAGCTATGTTTGCAGATATTGGACATTTTGGTAGACTTCCTATCCAAATTACTTTGACTGGAGTGGTCTACCCTGCATTGATTATCTGCTATTTGGGTCAGGGTGCATACATTGTTGAACATCCAGAAGCTTGGACTAGTCCTTTCTTCCTTTCCTTGCCTGGTGGAACCGGTAGTGGGCCATATTGGGTGATGTTCATTTTGGCAACTTTGTCTACTATCATTGCATCCCAGGCCTTGATTCTTTCAGTCTTCAGTATCGTCTCACAATTGATCAACTTGGACTGTTTCCCAAATATCAAAATTGTCCATGTTTCCAAACATTACGTCGGTAAGGTTTACATTCCTGCCGTTAATTGGTTATTAATGATCGGGGTCTGTGCTACTACTGCAGGGTTCAAGAACTCTAACAACGTCACTGCTGCCTACGGGTTGGGTATCACGCTTGATTTCTTGGTCACCTCTTCTTTGATTTTCATTTGCATGATTTTCGTTTATAATTTTAACATACTCTGGGCCTTGTTGTTCATTTTGATCTTCATTCCTTTGGAAGTCGTTATGGTGATATCAAACTTGAAAAAGGTACCTCATGGTGCCTGGTTCCCTATCATGATGGCGGGTCTTGTGTTCATCTTCTTATCAGTATGGAGATGGGCTAGATCCAGAAAATTCAATTATGACTCCAAAACAAGAGTCAAAATCGGTGACTTGTACCCTTCATTCAAGAAAACCCCCGTGGCTATCGATTTGAACCTCAGAGACGTCAACCAGCATATTGAACCCCAAAAAGTCGATGAAGACGAAGGTTTCGATGAAGTGAAACAGTTAACTGTCAACTCCAAATACGGTGAAACCACCTTGGTAAGAAACAACGGAATTGCAATCATGTACAATGATTCGTCCATGAACAATTTCAACTCCCCCAACACCTTGCCGCAAGTCTACGCTAAAATGGTCAGTTCTTTCACTTCCATTCCTTCCGTCTTTATCTTCTGTTCCACAAGAACATTATCTATTCCTTACGTTCCCGAGGAAGACAGAGTGCTCCTCGGTGCCATGAAAATCCCCGGACATTACAGGTGTATAGTGAGATTTGGTTTCATGGAAGAAGTTTTGATTAATCCAGAATTAAACAAACACATCTTGAACCTGGTACCTGATATCAGCAATTTGATCTCGGAAACATCACGTGACACTTCTTCCCCAGATGAAATACCTATTCTACACATTCTTGAGAATAATCTTATCAGATGCCATGATTATAATTCTGAAGAATACAAGACCAGAAACCCTTTTGTCAGTTTTGGTAGGGTGATCCGGAAACTTACAATTGAACATTTCTTCAGTCCTCTTGATTCCATCACCAGACCCTACGGACAATTTTTGAAGTTGCAAGACGAAAATGAGGAGGTCAATAAGAAGATACTCATTGGTGGAGTAGCTAGAATTTGAATGGAGTTATTTTATAGGGTTTTTGTTATGTAAATAAAGCTACAAACGATATTACGAATTCTTTATTATTACTTTTAATTGTACTTTCTTTCTTCTTTTGTTACTTGTATTTATAGTAGTACTTCGATTGTAGCTTTTGGCTCTGCCTAAGCCCATTCTGGTTTAGTATTGAAATCATCTCTCTTTGCTCTACCACCTCTATTGCCATTACCGTTTCCACCACGGCCACCTCTCCAGTTTCCACCGCCTCTGCCTCTCCAGCCACCTCTACCGCGGCCACGGCCACGGCCAGCTCCTTGGATGGAAGATTCTCCGAAAGTATCCATGTTAAGGTTCTTTTCTTCGGACCATCTCATAGAGCTTCTTTGCTCGGTCGAAGAGGAGATATTATCGAAAAAAGACGATTTCTTATCATAAACGGAATGGTCTGATTCGAGTTCGGCATCTTTATCCTTGCTGAATCTGGCATTGGAGGATTCGAAATCAAAGGCTTCATCTGGAACCATACCCAACTTATCTTGCTTTGGTTTGGCACGTCTTTCACGTTTCTGGGGTTTTTCAGCATCCTCGTCAGTTTGACCATCTGAAGGAGATGGGGCATATCCTGGTTGAGGAGCAGAACGGTCTTCGGTGGAGGTGGTTCTGGTAGGTTCAGTTGGGGTAGATTTGGTTGGTTTTTCTGATTCCTCAACCGGGGCTTGAGTTTTCGTAGCAGGTTCAACAGCAGCAGTACTAGTTGGAGCCTCTTGGAAAGATCCACTAGTTGCATGGGCAGGAGCACTGGATTGTTGGGTAGGAGCACTAGTAGGTTGTGGTTGGTAGTAATTAGGCTGGGCCACATACGGTTGGGGTTTCACTAAATCAATAGGATCATCCAACACCGACAAGTCCTTGACATCAGACCCTCTGAAAACAACATAATCATACACGTCCGTGCCCGGCATGACCTCACCTTTGGGGTTGCCTATCTCGGCCATCCGGCCTTCGGTACCAAACAACCGCACCGACTTCAAGGCCACTGTGGCGTCATCGGCGTTGATGTTGTCTAACAACCCAACGTAACGGAGTCCCTTGTTGGAAATCAACGAGATTGTCTTACCGATGTATTGGGACATTTGCCTATTCTGATTGATAACCCGTGTGTCCTTTTGGAAGATTGTTCTATTGATATTGAGAAAAATGCGTTGTGGCGAGGACACGACCGGGTATGGGGGAGGAGTTACCAGTAGTGGCAAGATGCGGTGTAGGTGGATCAATTATGGGGGGGCGGATATCTGGAGACATGGATTCTGGAGAAGGTCGTTTTCAGGGTGGTCGGGTTTCCTTTTGGGAGATCAATACTGAGTTTTTTGTAGGAATTAATAGAGCCTCAATATTGACTATTCTCATACTGTTTACTAAGAATGTGGAAATGTTTTGCAAAAAAGGACAAGAAGTAGAAATAGGAAATTTTCACATTGGTAAGAAGAATTTGGGCTTCTTTTCGTAACTAAAACATTGAAACAATTTTGACTTTCCTTATTCCCCTATCATTTCGTGTTCTTTATTGCCAGTTATCTTCATCATATTGGTGTAATTTTGCAACTGATGCGACATTTATGCGACATCGCTATTCGACATTGTCAGGCAACATCACACAACAAAATGAATATCCTCCAACACCATAAAGCGGCAGAACCATTAATACAGACCCCTCTAAATGTCGGACGTCGAAGAACACGGCTTTGGAGCCAACGAGCAAGTGGATTACAATGATGATGAGCAAAATGTTTACGCCATCAAATCACACAAGCTTACTGATGATGGAGACAACCGTAGGGAAGTAACCCAGAAGAAGAATGTCAGAAAGACCAAAAGAGCTAATGACGATGATATGTTTGGCACCAGTGCGCCCGTGGTGAACAATCACCGTGAAGAGGATTACGACACTGGTAATAATAACTTAATTGATTACAGTAATGAAGATCCTTTGGCCAGAAGAAGAAGATTGTTAGAAGAGAAGATGGATAGTGCCATAAAGAATAAGAGCACTAGACGGAAAAAGGCTGACGAAGATGATATAGAAAGAATGCAGGATGACCGGATTGATTTTTTGAAGGATCAAATGATCAAAGCTGCTAATTTGGATGTGGAAAAGAATTCACAAGGGCAAATTGCTACTGAAAAGTTGAAGCTTTTGAAAGAAGTTACCGATATTCTATCTCGTGCTGATTTGGCTATTTCTATTTTGGATAACAATTTGTTGGAAGCTGTTAGATTGTGGCTCGAACCATTGCCAGATGCATCGATGCCAGCATATCAAATTCAAAAGGAGTTAATATTCACTTTGGACACATTACCAATTAAAACCGATCATTTGGTGGCGTCAGGAATAGGGAAAGTATTGGTATTCTACCAACGTTCCACTAGAACAGAACCAACATTGAAGAAAATAGTGGACAGATTAATTGGAGATTGGACAAGACCAATTTTAAACAAATCTGATTCTTATAAGGATCGGACGATACAATTCAACGAATATAACAAGCATAAGTATAGTAATCAATTGGCATCACACAGAACCTCCAGACCCAAGGAAATCAAGACCTTGTACGAAGAGAATGCCATTAGAAGAAAGAGAGCAGCCATTCCAAGTGCTAGAACTGCTGCTTATAAGATTGCTCCAAGGGTTGATCCTAACTTATTGAGAAGACAACAAACTAGGAACACTGGAACCAATGATGAAAGATTCAAGAGAATCAACCAGAAATTGACCCTGATGTCGTTCAAGAAGAAGACGGTCAAGAAGGGAGGTCCTTCGATTGAGGGAAGAGGCTTGGGAATTTAGCTACGTTGTATAATACAAAAGAAAGATAAAGACAAAGATAAAAATAAAGAGAATAAGCATGAGAAAAAGGGAATGTAGAACAAGAAGAGATAGTAGAAAATGTTCCGATTGAAGATGTTGCAAAGTAGGAATGTATAACTATTGAAGTATTGAACCAGGAATCTAAGCCATACATTTCAAGTAACCACCATGTTAAGTATTGACGAGTGAAGTCAATGGAGAGCCCTAATCCGATGCTTCAATTTGATATTGGATGTCCAATTACTACGACTTAGAGAATCTCCATAGTTTATCCATTAAATCAGCGCAGTTCGGCGGCCAAGTTGACAACCACTAACTTTAGCAAGTTGTCCTGCTTGGGCCAACTCCTATCCCACGAGTCTCGACTTCGACTTCCTACTAGTTCCTAAGTTTTTCTACAATACTCCATTTGTATGATGTATGCATTTAGCCTCTACCCGAGGGAAACCATAGTTTGTTTCAATATACACATAAATTAATAACCAATAACGACAACAAAAGAAGATGTTTATACAAAAGTAATTAGCATTAGATCATAATAAGTAACAAACTTGAACTCTTTTGATCTTCTTTTGAATAAAAATGGGGGTAGATAACTTATGATCTTGGCTTTTCTTTCTTTTCCTTCCACAAGGCTAACAAGGAGACACCGGAAACCTTGACGACCTTGAATCTAACACCTGGAATATCACCCTTAGCCTTACCTCTTCTACCGAAACCGGCCAATAAGACTTCGTCATTTTCATCGACGAAGTTAAGACAACCATCATTTGGAACGAAAGCAGTAACCTTCTTACCGTTCTTGATTAATTGAACTCTGACACACTTTCTGATAGCGGAGTTTGGTTGCTTGGATTCAATACCGATCTTTTCCAACACAATACCTTTGGCGTGGGAAGAGCCACCGAATGGAGAGGATTTGAAAGCTGTTCCTAACAATCTGGCTTTGTAAGATTGGTCAGCCCATCTGTTGTTACGACGGTGGACTCTTAATTTTCTAGCGGAGTTAAGACCTCTTGGTTTACCTTTACCCATGATTAATGAATTCCTAGTTGATGACTATTACAAAAGAAGAAAGAGGAAAGGAACTTTTAAACTATGGTTCAAATTTTCGTTTTTTTTTTCAGTGAGGTCTGTCTCGCGCAGAATTGATGGTAGATTGGAAAATCGATCGTCGCACGTGACATGAATGGGAAAATTTTTTTGGCCGTGTAGGTATGAGAGGGAGTGTATATGAAATGAGGAGGCGCACCTCACGTGAGAAATACTCCCGGAATCGATATGTCGAGGGCTGGAGCCCTATACCACGTATCGAGTAAAGGGTTAACCCTTATGAGACACCTAATTAGGGATGTAGAGACTATTGTTTTGTTATTTGTTGATTCGATTACGTAAGAAGCGTCATGACCCGAAACGTCTTTTACCGCAAACGTCATACCAGACACGATTACATAACAAATGGGTGTACATAGCATCAATATCAATGAATATAATAAAGGTAAACTAATAAATATAAGTAAATATACAGACTCTAACGTCTCAACATTTTTTTATTCTTGATTAATTTCAACAAAAGCAAAAAGAACATATCAATTTGATCTTTGAACATAAACAACAATCCCTGTACAAATACACCCTTGACCAATTGTGGTGCAATACCCTTGTATAAACCCTTAAACTTTTCGGTCTTCCATAAGTGAGCCAAAGCTTGTGTAAAGTGGTCGAACTTGATATCTTCTTCTTCGTCGTCTTCGTCGTCACCGTGGTGGCGGACCTTCTTTTCTCCCTTTTCGTGTGATTTCTTTTGTAACATGGCCTTTGAGACGATCAATGGTTGTGTTACAATGGTAGCCATTGATTTGGCTAAAACTCCAATAGAGAATGATTCCACAGGACCCAAGAATTCCTTGCTTCCGTATAAGATTTGTTTCAATCTCTCGTATGAACCGTAGGTGATGGATGGATTGATACACAAGACCAATGAGACTCTTAAACCTTTCCATAAACCGGCTATTCCATCATGTTCCAAGATATCCTTGGTCAATTGGACAAAACCCCTATGGTTCTTATCGGTTTGTTGTTGGGTGGTTATAACCCCGATTGGCATTGTAAACATTTGAGAAATGGCAGCAGCCAAAGCACCAAGAAACAATTCAGTCAAAGTGGAAGGTTTATAGTTTACGATGTGTTTATTAAGATTGGCATGGACTCTTTTAACGATGGTATACCAATAAAAGTAGGAGAAGTTTTGGGCAGCAGTACCGAAAATGGAAGATAAAAGCCCATGGTACCATCCCAATATTCCCTTCTTTGCATAGATCTTCTTCAACACGTCCAAGGTGTTTTTGTATTTGAGTTCACCTTCCTTGGGAGACGTTGATGGAGATGAAGATTTGATGGAGGGGGTGGAGGAGGTCAGGTTGTTTTTTGAGTTGTCGGTCAAGTCAGCCACGGAACCAGACGGACTGGATTTCTTGACTTGGGTTTGAATCAAGGTTTTGCTTAGATCCAAAGGGTACACCAAAGTGTTTGCAATTACCGAAGCCAAAGCTCCACTGGCAGCTTTTTCCAAGGGGGTAAGAGTCATGTTGTTCTATAAGATTCTATGATGAATATGCTTCGGACTGAACTGAAAGGAAAATTACGTAAATGCGATAATGATTAACTTCAGCATGTTTATCAATTTCAGAAAACACCGTTACATATATATGGATGGATTTACCGAGGTTACTTTGCTCGGTAAATGCTGTGAGCGATGAACTAGACACATGCGTTTCCGAATGGGATTTTGGCAATTCCCCACAACAAAACCGATAACGAGGGGAATCGCCCGCTATTGCAGATGGGATGTTTGTGGATACATGAGATGGCGAGGTTTTGCGGTTTGCGGGAAGCTTTGCCAGTAGACGTGCGCTTGACATTTTAGGAGCCACTGGGCCGACATTTTTAAGAGCAGGGGGGTACTATCGGATCTAAAGAACCGGGGAAACATGGGTAACAATAGCACATATGGTTATGCTTCATTATTTATAGATAGGTGGTTAAAGTAAACATCCCATTAATTAGTATGTAATTAAGTAAGTTCCCGTTATGGTTGTTGATAGCTACTACGACTTCGTAATCTTCTTTTCTATTATAGACTTCTGTCACTCACTTCCAGATAATCACCTTCCCATCATTCCCGCTGGAAATAAGAACCTCTTGGGTCCCCTCTTGCATAGTAATCAAGTTTCGCACCTTGCTTTCATGGCCCAACAATTCCACTACCACACTACCTTGTTTAAGATCTATTCCCCGGATAAGCCCATCGTCCCCAAGAACCCAGATGCCGTTACCGTTGGTTCTCCATACGATCTGAGCCTGGCTATATTTGTCCTGCGGAGAGAGGGTGACTAAGTTCTGGACGATTTGGCCTCGCTGAATATCCTCTAGTACTGCGGTTTGGTATTGCTTTAACGACACCACTATCAACCGCATGTACGGTTCGTGCGACGTCCCAACCGCCACCACAGGCACCGAACCGGCATCATCCTGACATATCACCACACACCGGGGAGAAAAGCTGGTAGTGCAAAATTGGGCATCATTTAACGAAACTCTATACTTGATCAGCAATTCACCTTGGTGTAGCCTGATGACGTCCAATAAGGTGTTGTCATTCTTTCCAAGCACCACCACCAACTCTTTTTCTATCTCAGTAACATCAAAACATGTCCCCTGGGTTTGAAGCTTGAGCTCGCATACTAGCTGCAAATCATCACCTTCCACCTTGAACACCTTAAGCAAGAAGTCCCAACCTAAGGTCACCAAGAACGCCTGATCCTCGACGGTGATGGTCTTGGCCTCTACTACTAGCCGCTTATGTAACTGTGTTACACTCTTGATGACCAACTCAGTAGCTTCTCCATTAAACTCTCCCAAATGCGCCTTCCCATCCATTCCCACCAAGAGTACCCTCCTAGGCTCAAGAACCACGACCTTCTTCACCACCACTCTTCCAATCACGTTTTTTCGGTCGTACACTATACGGCTATGTGCTTTATCAAACACCACCAATCTACTGTTGTTGGTGCTAAAAATAACCTTATCATCATAATAGACACTGGACAACACTAACGCACCTACATCCACTTCGCCAGCCATGCCAGGGGTCGGAGGTTTCCAGTTTTCAACCGTTCTACCTATAGACGTCCAGCCGTTTTCATTCAAATCGACATTATCCACGGCATCGACCATCTCGTCGAACTTGTACCTATCGTCAACTATCGACTGGAGTGAATGTTCCGGCTGTTCTACAGGAATGGGTTTGCCATGCTCGACTTCGAAATGCTGTAAGGTCTGTTGGTAATTGTTCTCCCTAAGAAAATGGGCCACAAGGCTGTGGATATTGGTCATCTTGAAGATATTCCTGATTGATATCCTGTACGTAGCAGAACAAATTATTATCTCTCCATCTCTGCCTTTTCTGAAATGTCTGTTGTTCGTGATTGTGTACACTCCTTGAGGCTGTATCAGATCATCACTTTAGGAAACCTCCACACGCGCGGTGCCTCAAAACAGTGTCTTAAATTAGAACATTCTTCTAGGGGGTCCTTACTGGTATCAATAAAATATAGATATATATATATATATATATATCCTGCATTCTTTTTGCTTGAAAATCGGTATATTCCATAGTCCTACCTATCATGTTCCTTTTCCAAAGAGACTTCACCGATGACGTCACCAGTACCGCCAGCTCGTTCAAATCATGGGATACCTGTATGAATAACACCACCTGCAAAATAGTCGCCATAGTGGGTATAGTGTTGGCCGCGTTAGTGGCCTTATGGATAGTGTCCACGCTTGTCCGTTGTATATGTTGTGGTGTCTCGTGCCTTGAAGCACTTTGCTGTTGTTGCTGCCGGCCTGCCAATAGTCGTCAATATGTTGAAAAACAAGAAGTACATCCTTATAATAACCCCAATATGTATGCTCCTCCACCGATGCCTGTATACCAACAAGCCAGTCAACCCCCACAAGCACATTTCACCTCCAACCAAGGCTACGAGCCTATCCAGGGCGGAAACAATTACGACCGCAATACCACAGGCTCCTACTATAATGATAAACCTGGCTTTCCAAATGACGAGGGTCCTTTCAGCGATCCACAACCACACCATCCACATTCGGCCTACGGTGGCCACCAAGTTTAGTTAGTTTTAATGCACGATATAATAGACTTAGGTAACAATGTGAAAGCGACAATTATAAGTGGTATATATTAGAGGTCTACTTAAAAGAGATAACCAGCTGCAAGGCTAGGGCTTAACGAATTCTCGTCAAAAAATGCAATCTTGGAGGTTGAGTAATAGGTAAAAATGTAAACGCAAAAGTATGAAGAGGTAACTCCTTAATTTTCATATCCTTCTTTTTTCTGCATTCTCTTCCTATACACTTTGTCTACTCACACAGTACACAATACACCATTTCTATCGTTAGTCGTAAATTATAGCAATACATAAAGAATTAAATAAAAGTGGGTACTAGTTACGGTTATTGTACATTCCATTGGAACCATCTACGTAGATCACGTTATTTGGTTGCTGGACAGGAATACCTGAGTACAAAATGTTGTTGAAGGCCAATCTTTGAGGCTTGACTGGGAACGCCTTTTGAGGAGAATTCAGTTTGTTTAGAGAGTTTGCCTTTCTTGGGGATTTCTGAGGCGACCTCAACTTCTTTGGGGATTGGTTCAATCCCTTGGAAAGATTGTTGGAATCTGGACCGTTAATGACTTGGTTGGTGATTGAATTCAATGCATTGGACTTTTGAGGTGATTGAACATTCACAGGTGGAGATAAGAATTCGATCAATGGATCGAATTCAAATGGTTTCTTCTCCATGATGAAGAAACCCTTTTCACGTAAGAACATGGTAAGATCACGAATACCGGCATTCAAATGAGTATCGTTATAGTAACTCATCAAGATTTGATGGTATACTTCGTTGTTGTTGGAGCCAGAAATCGGTTTTTCATTGACTATTATTTCAATTCCCAATAAGATCTTGAAAGGAATAACAATCCGATTGACGAACTCGTTCAAATTTCTAAACACATCATCGAACTTGCCTGGCATGAAGGTGATTTTGAATTCATAGTTGTTTGGAAGAATGGAAGCCAATTGTTGAAGACATTGCTTTGATTTCAATTCAGAGCCTTTGATTTCAACAACAAGATCATTCTTTTCGTATTCAAAGCTATCAATGGATGTAGGAAAGTCAATGAAAGAATTGTTGGCACTTTCCAATACATTAAGAGACTTTAATTTGTTATTGTTAATAAGTAACAAATAATGACTCTTCAATAATTGGAACTTAACAGTATGATAATTTGTAGTGATATGGTTCATTATAGAACCAGTACTTGAACAACATTGTTGGACCAATTGATCTATTTCATATTTAACCAAGTTTATATTTTTACTATTTTTTCTTGGACATTTAATCAAAACATTATTGTATCTTTTAAAGGAGTAGAAATCCTTTCCTCCATCAGTGGATTCTTCATTTTGAACAGTACTTGAGAATTTGATAAAAACATTATATTTCTTCATAATGGATTGGATAATGGAACCACCATTTCCAATGATTGATTTATGAAAGACTTCAGGAATATTGAATTGTAATTCTGATGGTAATTCAAGTTCTAAAAGATCGATACCTTTTGCTAACAATGATAATTCAGTTCCTTCATAGATTTCAAAATCAATAATAAAATTATATTCATTAAATGGTTTGAATTTTATCATTGGATGTTGGTTCAATTGATTGATGATCTTAATAAGTTTACCATTCTTCTTACCACTAATAAAATCACGTTGTTCAATATTTAATTCAATACTAATAGTAACATTTTTGAAATTAACTTTGTTACCAGACATTGTTAATTTATTCAAAATTTCTTTGACTTCTTGACTATTACCATTGATTTCAATTCCAGTCTTATTGCATGAAATCACGCATGTCTTCTTCAATTGCATCAAATGAACCAAGAAATATTCATTGAATTGATTGGAGGATGAACTAAAAGTGGTTAATTTGAGGGTATAGTAATTGGTACTTAACATGTTGATCTCGGCAATTGCCTCATCAACACTGTATATGGTACTTCCTTGTACAATTATCTTGCAATTGTCTTCTTCACCCAAACTTGGCATTTGAATGAAGACTCCATGATTAAACATGATATTAAGGATATCAGACTGGTTGTAAAGAATCATGCTATCAAGTTTAACTTTTAAGAGATCGACTTCTTTAACAATAAATGCACCTTTACCTTGGGTGCTGCTCTTCTTCTCGTGGATTAATTTAGTCAAAATGTTTTTGGCTAATAAGACCAGTGCCACTTCCTTGGCAGTGATCCAAATCTTCAAGTTGTAATTGTTATTCAAAACACCCAGGTTGAACAAGTTTGGTAACAAGTCGGGTATGTAGATGTTTGAGTTGGATTGTTTTGCAATTTGGTTGAAATTGAATAAGTCAACTCCTCCAATAAGAGGAATCAATGATAATTCAATATCAATAGAATCCAAGAATTCCAGATTCAAAAGATTACTTATTAAGATTCTAATAGAAGGTTCTGTAATGGTGATATTATCTTGGTTACCCAAAATATGGATCCAGTATTGGTTAGCACCACCATGACCAGCAGAACCAACAGCGCTTGAATCAAAACTTGATTTTTCATTGTTAATAATCATTTCTACTTGGTATTGTGTGCAGACGTTGACCAAGTAGTCAGTGAACTTGGCACTGATAGCCAAAAATTCAGTATTCGTGATATTGATGGTTTTATGATACACTTGATTATATGCTTGTAAGATATCCCTCCTAGAGTTGTTGATGAAATCGGATGTTCCATGAATTGAAACTGTAATCAACTGGTTATTAGCTTGGGGTTCGGTTACGGAAATGTAATTGGATGGTCTATATTGTTGGGAGTTGATTTGTTTGGCAAGGGTATAAATTTGGGTGAGATTATCAATCATTCTATAAGTTGTTCCTTGATCATCAAGATATTCTTTCCATAAACCAATATTGGATTGATAATATGTGGAGATGTTGGGGTTGGTAAGAGTTGGGTCATTAAGGAAAGTATACTCCAAGTTGAGTACTGTCAAGTTTTCATCGGTCATAATAGTCTGTGATTATTAAAAGTGGGGGAAGAGGAGGTGGGGTGATTGAGGTCAAATTTGAAGTTTAGAAAATGATTTATATATTTATACCTTATATATGTTTTTGATCCAATTAGAAATTTAACAGAATGGGTAATTTTCTAGGGTTAATCAAGATTTAATTAAATGCGTTGAAACAATAAGAATCAGTTATGTTTATTTATGTTTGAGTTTGATGGGGAAAATATCCATCAATATCGATGACATCGATTGCCTAATTGAGTAATTTCAACAATACGAGATGCGGATCATATAGATAGTTTGCTTGCCTAGTTAGGCCATGTACATGAATTAGAGTCTGGTGAATTGCCTAATTAGGAAATGCCAAAAGAGCATGATTACGTTTCCGTTGGAATCAGTTTAATGATTGGAAACATCCCAGCTCATAATACTACATACATTTCTAGAAGTAGGTACTGTTTTCAGCTATATTTTTAACTTTAAAGTTGTCATAATATTATCAATGTGATGAAGCAATCACAAACTCAAAAATGTTTCTCTAATCTGTAGATAGGCAATCACGAGCCCAATTTAAGGTTCTATTATATACTCAGCAACTAATGAGTTTCATAATTCGAACCATCAGTAAATGGCGAATTTAGGGAAAGAGATGGCTAGACATTTTAAAAGTCCTTAGATAAAACAATCTGGGGTATTAAATTGCTTTGAAGGATTATTGACGTCATTTTTAATCTATGACATTACTTATTTTGGTGCTCTTCATCTTTTTCGGATCTTTCCATTTTTCTTGTCTTTCTACTTCTCTTTGTTGCTCTAATCTTATTTCTCCCATATATATGTATATACTTTATTATACCCTCTTTGTGTCCCAAATATGGACCATTTCATCCCACCCGGTCGTAGCAGCCCAACCTGGTTCTCCCCATAAACTGTAATCGCAACCTATCACAAACTCCTTATGACGAGTCATTGCTCCTCTACACCCTCCATGGGTATTGTTTAAAAACCGTGCTCTGTCATTAGACTCATCTCTCCATATCCGTGAAGTCATATCGTAAGAAACACTCATAAGCTCTTTTGCATCGTGGGGAGACCATTGAATTTTCCGAACTGCAAATTCATGCCCCAAAAACTCATTCAATGGCGTAGGACCTCTGATATGATATGCAGGCATCGGGGCATGGGAATGGGGTTGATCGATCTTGGTTATCATTCGCAAATCCCAAACTCTAATCGACTTATCAGTGCCTGCTGAAGCAACTATAGTCGACCTATACTTATTCCAATCACATGATAAGGTCTCCATACCTCCATGGGATATGAAATCAATCTGTAACGGGTGTGGTTCTCGAATATCCCAAATCTGAACATGTGATGACCCATTACATGAGATCAAGGTTGATGGTGAATGGGGAGAAAATGATGCATTATAAATACACTTGGTGGTATCTACTCCTTGATGTTGTTGTTGATGAGACAAAGGAGGTTTGGCAGTATGACTAACTGGAGAGGTTCTGGTAGTGTAATCGGTAGTGGCCGGATTCAAAGTCAATAGTGACTCTCTTCTTTGAGGCGACCATATTTTTATTGATCCATCCCAACTGGCTGATACGAAACTTGACTTATCAACTAAATTCCAATTCACGGAAAACACTTCACGTTGATGTTCCTTCCAATTCATGACTGGGAATTCTCCAACCGTCAAATCAAATAACTTGATCGACCCATCTCCACTTGCCACAGTAAGCTGGTTTTCATGTACTTCACTCCAGGCGACATCAAACAATCCATCTTGGGTTTCCCATGAAATCTGGTTGGTGATGTTTCCCGAAGGCTCAATGTTAAGCACAAATAATCGACCGTTTCCCACCAACCCGTAATTGGCAGCCGCGGCTACGGCTAGCTTATTATCGTAGAATGGAGAGTATTGTACCCCATAACCATTGTACCCCTGAGTTCTATAAGAAAGCATTTTGCAGGTGAAAGATTATGGGGTTGGTCAATTGATCATCAGCTCGGTCCAATAATTGCACGTGACCGAGAATCAAGATTAGTAGGAGGAAAAAACTAGAAATGGTAGAAGCCCATAGTATATATCTACCGTTTATTGCAACCATTCTGAATACATACCTATGTTGCATGTGTTTCTAAATTGTTTCTTGCAGATTTTGTTTTCTCTATTTTTTTTTGCTTTTATTAGTCTATTTCTTTTATCTACAATCTATATCTCATAAAGCGTACAATCCAAGGTTTTGATCAAGCTCCAGTACTTTTCGTCGATTTCATCTTTCTTCAATAATCCTAATCCAATCATGTCTCCAATAATGATGGCCACCTTTTGTTGGGAGTATTTCAAATAATCGAAATCATCATCAGTAGAGGAAATAGCTTCCTCGGTGGTGTCTGATTCGTCCAAAGTGGTTGATTCCATTGCAGTGGTAATATTGAAGGTACTATCAATACCTACCTCTGATTTGTCACGGATTTGGTTTGAGACTGGAGGAGGTTTGAGAGGACCGTTTTGGATTAACCCCCAAAGTCCCCAGTATATTTGTACAGCAGTTCTCCAATAGACACATTCATTATACATTTTTTTGATTTCAAATTGGATCAACTCTGCGGCGTCATTTCCTGGGTTGGTAGATGTCTTGACATTAGAGCTTGGATACTGAAACTCATACTCAACGTACGATTTGATCATATTCAATTGTTGTAATCTATTTGGGAATTGATCTTCGTGAATATAGTAGGAACGATCTGGGTCATGGTAGTCCCCCATCCATTCTGAAAAATGATTAGCCAAATCAAATGCTGGAACATTCGGACCGGAATATTCGAAATCAATAACTACCAAGCTAGAATCTTTTTTATTGGAAGTAGACATGATATTTGATTTGGAAGACATATCACCAAGATTGGAAGATGATCCTTTAGGGGTTTCTTCATGTTCAACAATAATGTCACTTGGATTAAAGGTTTCATGCATTAACAAATTCCCATATTGGGTGTCATTATGACAAAATTTGAAATTAGATGAAAAATCATTCGAATCCCCATACATTCCAAAAAGCCATTTTTTGTAAATTTCAATCAATTCCTTGAATCTTTCATATTCAACAAAGAAAACATCTTTTGTATCGAAATCATTGGCAATGTAATCTGGGAGATACTCAGTTTCAAAGATACTCAACCATTTATAGATCAATTTCCATGCCATTGGTAGATTCGTGTTAGTGTCCTTTGCATCCAACTCGATTTTATAATGTAAGTCCTTCATTCTACGACCTAACATTTGAGAAATTACTTCATCCCTAATTTTGTCTTTAGTTAATGTTACAAATCCTTCTAAAAACTGTTCAAATCTACCATTGGTAAATATCCCCAACAATCTAGGACCAATTTTCTTTTGAGACAATTTGATCAAGATTTCCAATTCCAGCTCTCTATCGATGATCGAATCCACATTCTTACCATACACCCTCAAAAGAAGGGCTGGTAATCTTAAATGTTGCTGTGGATCATGGTATTCCAATTGGTAAATAGAATTCGTTAAAGCTCCCGAAATTCTAGACACCGACATATTCGCCACAGTAAGCTGACGTTTGTGCCATTTACTGATCTTTAATGCTTTAATCAAGGCAATCAATTCAGCCTTGAAGAAATCTATCGGAAGGGAATTATCTAAATTTGCTTGCACTGTTGGCACAGACCTATCCACATCGATATTGGTCGGAGTAATAGTCAACTTATTGAGTGACGACGAAGATAACGATCTCTTACCACTGAAAGATGGTCTCCTTTCACTGATAGAAGGTCTTCTGTTACTCGTTGATCTGGAGCTGTTGTTCGATCTCTTGCTCCGGGATCTGGATCTAGACCTGGATCTTATAGAAGTCCCAGTGCTGGATCCACTGTTTGGGAACATCGAATCCTTAGAGTTTTGTAGGGCGCTGGTATCCATATTTTTGGTGGGTAATAAATTATTCTAGTGTGTGGGTTATTAGTGATATTTCAAAAACTACTCCTATCGCTCTCACTTTTGACCTCCAAGATTTTGTCTCGTGACCAAAGCTGATTAAAAGTATTGCATTTAGTCCTGTACCTAGCGAAATACGAGTACCACTTGGGTTCATACATAAAAAATTATGATAGACATCAGCATGTGATATTTCATCCTGAGATACCTAAACTGTGTGGATGATAGTATTATTTGAAGGTGTCAACAGAGAGTGACATTACATCACGATATAGTCTGAGAAGTCGGTCTGAGCTCGAAGTAAGCACATGCTATGGCGGAGCTATGGCGTTATTTATTTAAAGATTATTTTATGTCTCCTTCTAATACAATTAGTGGAGTGCACTCTTTTTATCACCGTAGTGATGATACTTAATCGCATGTTTCCTATTTGAGATCCCAACAGTTGTATCGTATATGTCTATTCTCGATATTATTTAGGGTGGGGGGGGGGGCCAGATTCTTACCAAGTCACGTGCTCTGAGAAAGGGTCGAAGCAAGATGAAATATATGCTGGGTGCAAATTAAGGATGATCTTGAAGATAATAATAATAATGAAATGAGTGTTCGAAAAAACTGTAATTTGAGACTCTTAGAATACCACTCAGTGCCCTTATACTATATCACTACCATGTTGGATAGCAACCGATGACTGAGCCTATTCTGAATCACGTTACAATCAAATGCAGTAGCTATTGTATGTGCGGGTTACACTAAGTTCATCGAGAAAAACATCCAGACCGCAACCAAAAACAGATGGCAAAATAGATCAGGTTTTGAAAAACTCTTCGTCTATAGCCTAGAAACTAACCGATCCGGATTTATAGGAACCTATTAGATCGCGATAATATAAATATATATATCTATATATCCTTTCATTGAGTCCTTATCGTATTTCTTCAATGGGTATTACCAACTATATTGCTGCTGCAGGATGTGTTTCCTCTGCCTTGACCTATCAATTATATCATAAAAAGAATATTGAGTGTGAAGCATTGCAGGCCGAATCAAGCGAGAAAGTGGAAGAATTGACAAAACTTTTGGAATCCAAGATAAAGGAGTTAACTGCATTGAAGCAAGAAACCAGTGTTTCTAAGCTGGCCCAAGAGAAGGACTACAAGTCCAAGCTTGAAAAATTTAATGCAAAGAGTCTTGAGGTTGAAAAATTGAATACAATTTTAAAGAATTCCAAAGATGAATTGGAAAAGGAAATATCAACCATTAGACAAAAATTGAACGATGCTGAAGTTGCTTCTAAAGATTTGGGTTCTAAATTGACTAGAAATGCCGAAGAAACCGAACAATTGAAAAAGGATCATGATTTCAAATTGAATTCTGAATTGGAGAAGTTGGTAGTCACCAAAGACTCAGAGATTAATATGTTAAAGGAATCCGTAACCTCTGCAGAGAAAGAAAAAGTTTCTTATGATTCTTTATACAAGACATTAGAGACCAACTCTGTCGCTAAAATAGATGAATTGAAAGGACAATTAAAAAATTTCCAAGCTAAATTGGAAGAGTCTAAAGATCGAAACTCCAAAGATGTCAAAAAAATTGAAGAGTTGAATAACCAAGCTGAAATCTACAATGGATCAATTAAAGAATTAGAACAGAGTAAAGTTGAAAACATCAATTTGGTTGAACAATTGCAAGCAGAATTGAAGCAGCTTAAGACAGACTTGGAAGGACACACCAATAAGTCATTAGAAAAGGATACAAATATCGAAGGCTTGGAGCAAAAATTGAAGACTCAAAAAGAGCAACTTGAAGAGTTAAAAATTAAGGAAGAAGAGGGTAAGGCATTGGTAGAAAAATTGTCTGTTTCTGAAAAGCAAGCCGAAGAATCGGCACAAAAGTTGAAGGAACTCGAAGCATTGGTTGAAGATCAAAATAAAAAATTGAAAGAAGCAGAAGGACATAAGGAGAATTCAGAATCTACCAAAGAAAAGCTTAGTACATCTGAAGCTATGGTTGAAGAACTCAAGAAGAGTTTGGAAACTTCTGAGAGAAACACTAAAGCAGCCGAGGAATTGGTTAAAGAACATGAAAAGAAATTAGAAGCATCTAGTGAGGAATCCAAGAAGTTGGCAGAAGCTGAGGAAAAGGCTGAAGCTGCTGAAGCAAAGACTAAGGCGGCTGAAGCAAAGGTTCAAGAAGCTGAAGAAAGGGCTAAAGCTCTCGAAGCTGCAGCAGAAAAGAAGGTCAAAGATGCAGAACAATCAATCGAAGAACATAAAAAGTCGGTTGAATCATCTGAAGCTAAGGTAAAGTCTGCTGAAGAAAAAACTAAGGTGGCCGAATCATTGGCTGCTGAGCATAAAAAGAAGGTCGTTGATGCCACTGCATTAATTGAAGAACATGAGAAGAAGTCGGCTTCTTCTGAAGAACAAAAAAAGAGATTAGAAGCTGCTGAAGCCAAAGTGAAGGGTACTGAAGAGAAACTCAAAGAAGCTGAAGAAAAGATCAAGACTGCAGAAGAAAAGGTAAAGCAATCTGAAGAAAAGGAGAAGGCTGCCCAAGCATTAGTTGAAGAACAAACACAGAAGTTGGAATCGGCCAAAGAACAAAAGGAACTTGAAGCCAAAATTGCAAAGCTGCAAGAGCAACAAAAAGAACTTGAGGAAAAGCAAAAGTCAATCGAAAAGAAATTGACGGAAAAGGAAAATGAGGTGGGAGAGAAAAAGAAGGAAATAGAAAGTAAGCAGAAGCAAATTGAAGACTTAACCGGTAAGGTTAGCAACGCATCCAAACAGGAAGAAGAGAAAACGAAGGACTTAAAGCAACAGTTAGAGAATGCCCAAAAGGAAATTGGAATTCTCAAGAAGCAACTAATGAAGAATTTGGAAATCACCAAAGAGTTGAAAGCTAAACAGTAGTAGAATTAAATTAAAGTTTTGAGATGCAATGTTATGTAGGCACAGATGTGGGGGTGTAAGGGATGAGGGCAGAGATAAGGAGCGCGTGGGGTATAATGGGGGGTAGTAGTTTTGATGGGAAGATGTGGTAGAAGGAGAAAGGGATGTAGAAGAACGTGTGACGGTTATGTAGAATTAAGATTGAGATATTTTGGTTACGGAGAATTTTCCTAAGGAGATATACTGAGAGATTGTGAAAAGCGTGGGGATAGTGAATAATTAATTAACATTCGTACTCCAAAAGGTGAAAAATAACATAAGTTATTTACACTGAACGGTGGAAATACTAGGAGTGCATATTCTACGGTTGAAAATAGATTTACAGTATATGATGACATCATAAAAAAGGGAGTTTAACCACAGAGCACATAATGATAATTAAAATCACGAACCAAAAATTTCGAAAGAATGTCTGGTTCGAAAGAATGTCTGGAGTAGAGTGGAGATTCAATTGTGCCAAGTAGTGTCGTGGCTCGAATCTTTTTGTTCCAGCAATAAAGAACAATCAAAAATAATGCTGTGGTGAAACTCCGAAAAATATGATATTAGCGAGACGGAAAATTTCAGTACGATAAGAATAGCACCTTATGTGAAGAGTTTCGAATGGGAATAGTAGAGAAGTAAGTGAGCAAATTTAGGGATTGAGCCAGTTTTAGCTTCAACTTGAGTTAGCTTTGTGGGAGTTGGGGTGAGCAAAGTCTAGTTCAAACTTACTGAACCAGTTTAGTCCCTCAAATTGTACATTTTATGTATGTTCCATAAACGCAACATACAGAATTCCGGCATGAATCATGTAATTAAAATCTTTCATCAAGATCTGGATTGAAGATGGTCCCAAATCCCATTTGTGTATCATTCCCTACATTTATCACACCTACATGCCAACTTTTTTTAACGGACACATTTATGCGCTAGTTTTTCTAGAATAAGTGGGACTAAGGGGACATGCCCAATGTGCTTCTATTAGATCAATTTTGGATCTTAGTTCGAGCTCGTGCTCGTTCCCGTTCGTGTTTCTTCTTATCTATGTGTCGTCTTTGGTGAGTTCTCGCTTCTATCCTTTGCCAGATCCTACGTCTTTTGCTCCCAATTTGGTACATTCGTGATATTTTGATTGTTCCTACAACTAAGCCACAGCACGCATCTGAAATTGCTCTTAACAGAATTGGGAGCAACGAAAAAAAAAAAAAAATATGAGTCCTCCATGGAATCATCATAACCTAATATTCTATGCTGCCTATCTTAGGCACGCATTCCGAACAATTCTTCAAACGCAACTTTATCTGTAGTCGTCCACGTTGATCATTCATGTTCCCTAGGTAATGAACTTTTTCATTATGGACAAACTTTCGGCCATAAACTTTGGCCCCCGAATTCGTGGTACGCTCCAGCGCGCCCATAATATAGTTCACGCCTTCCCAAAATATGAAACTGGTTTCCAAAAACGGAAAATCAGCAGGCATATGGTTCGTAGCATATTGCGTATTTGGTTCTGTTTATAAATAAAAAAAAAGCACCGATGATGCATACAACTATTTGTTTAAACCACATATTGGTCTAATCGCCCAACTTTCTACTACTGGCTATCTGTACTCCCCCTGCCCCTCCTTGGCCATCCCTCGGCCTTCTCTACCACATAGCACTATACTTCCCATATCACCACCTTCCTATTCTTTCTTCTTCTCTTTCTTCTTCTTATTCTTTTAGTTCATCTCGTGGCAACATTCCTTCCGTGTTGCCTTGTTGTTATTGTCTATTAATATCCTTCATTGTTTGAGTGTCTAAAGTGTGTGCGTTAGACGAGTAACAAACCCTGTACCTGTTCATTCTAGGATAGAATCAAAATCATCAGATCCTCCTTTTTTAGTTTCCTAGTACTGGCCAAACGTGTGTTTATTCTGCATCTGAGAAGTTTGTCAAGTTTGTGAAGCTTTTGTTGTGTGTGTGTATATATATATGTATACACCCTTGGTTGATAAAAAATCCCTCGTGTTTCCTTTGAGCATTGTTGGTGTTTAGTTCTGCTATCATCCTTTCTTCTTGTCCACATACCACCCACCCCTTCATCATCCCGATTGTTGGTCTCTCCCCATCATCCATCCCAACCCTAGCTACTCGCTTCATCAAATCACATTCCTCGTTGCATCCATCTCCAGAAATCATCATTTCGTTCCTACCACCTACTTTTTGCATCTTCCATGTTTGTTTGAAATCATTCTAATTACAACTCCATCTGACCTACCATATCAAGCTCGATCCAATCCGTTCGCTACTTCCAATAGATCATGTCTAAAGTCCTATCAAAGGCTGCAAGTATAAGCAGGCTAAAACAATCGAAATATAAACTCGATGGCTCTCCCCCGGAAGAGAATACAAAATCGGTGGATACCAATAAAGATTCTTCTAAAAATCCCCCCGACATTCCCAATTCTAATTCCTTTCCAAGATTGTCTCCTCCTCCACCTACAACTCCAACAGCTCCTCCAATCCTGCCCCAATCCCATCAACAACAATTACGCTCCAACTTATCTCTGCAATCCCTTACCTTGAATCAATCGTCTCCCAAATCAACCAACTCGGACCATTCACCTGAAAATGACAAACTCATCAAATCCCTCTTGAAACAATACAAACGCTTGGAAGTGGAACTTGCCCGGTTTAACTCAAAGAAGTATAATAATAACAAAAATAGTGGGGTCTTGAAAAGTAACATCTTACGTACCTCACTCTTGCCATTCTTGAGAAATCGCCATACCCTCGATAGATATTTCACCAAACTGTCAAAGATCTATAAAAGTTTGACAAGTGTGATTACTGCTATTCTACTCAAATGGTGGAATTCCTTATTGGGAAACCTTAACACCACATCTTCAACCACATCCGCCCCAACATCCTCCACCCCTTCGTCATCCCATCCTTCGCAATCTTCACCATCGTCATTTCCAATTACCAACACATCGGAATCATATTGTAACATCCCTGCTACTGACCGTAATGCATATTTGGAATGTATATCCAGAATTGTTAGTCGTGATGGCTGGAATCATGTCGACGAGGATTTTCATAAGCAGCACCTTGTCTTGCTTATATCTACCTTGGATTACTGTATTGATAAAATGACCAATTTAAAAACTTTATCACTTTCAATTTCTGCTTTTATTGGAAAAATATTTGCCTATAGTTTCTTTACGTTACCAAACGTAGGTAACGCATTACTATTTCTTCTAAATGTCAAACAGTATATGTTTGCAACCACCTCCCAAATCTTAGGTGCCTGCGAAACTGACAAGGACACTATTGATGCCCTATACCAAGTATTTCCAAGGCATTTGCATCACTTGATTCAATACAATGGATTAAGTCATTTATTATTTAACAAACAAACTCAATTCTTGAACTGTGTTCCTCCTCCAGCCCATCCTGTCGATGGCATTCGAGACCCTAACGGGAATTGGGTGAGAAGGTGGAACAACTGTGACAGTAACGTATTCAATTCATTTTTCAGACATTATATTGATATATTGCAGAAAACTATATCACCGATTGAAAATTTGGAAGCTTCCAACAAAAGCATCTTACATAATTCGCCTGGTTTCAAGGTTATTTTCAGTCATATCATTCAAGTCTTTCAAATTTCAATCACGAGAATCTCTAATAATACAGCTACCAAATTTCAACAACCAACAACCCAATCTTCCAACTATTCTTCAAAGCATTCACCCGTTCCTCCAAAAAATTCTTCCCCAACAGGAGCACCACCGAAATCTTCGTTAACTCCTCCACCTCACCCCCCTCCTTTATTTTCAAATAACTGGAACATGAAACAAAGTGATGTTTATTATAATTCTATCATCAAAGTATTCAAGACTATAAGAGATATTGTTTATGCCACTTCCCAAACTACTAGTAATAAAGATTTGGATTGCATAAGTGCAACACTTCTTCAGTATGTTGATGCTATATTTATCTCAATTTCAAAAGAAACTAGTGTTTACGATTACAACAAAAACGGACTAATCTTGAACTTGGTTCATGAATTGATAAATCATGTGAATAATAACATTAACGTTGGAACTTATATTAATTGGGAATTTTGGTTAAGTTGTAATTTCATGATGATCAATCATACAGATCATGTTCAAATCTTGTTAAAAAACTTTGCATTTTTGTTTAATATTTGGGATATGATTCCTGAATCTTTATCGATGCTTAGAAATCCTGCTTTCGATGACAAAAATGATCCAGTTCCCGTCTATTATTGTTGGATCACTAATTTAGATGAAAGCTTTAAACTGAATTTCATTCTTTGGATGGTTTCTAATCCAATTTTCGAAAGATTTTTTATTCATTGGAACCCAATAATTAGATCATTCTATTTGAGATTTTTGATTTGGAGAGTGATTGGTGTTAACAATTATCAATCTTCAACCATGATTCAAATTACCAAAATGTTCCAGCGTAAATTGGAAAGATGCCATGAAATCTTACATGACTTTACTGTATTCAACGATACTTATGGCACATTTAATCTTAATTTTAAACCTGATAATCCATTGGTGAATCGAAAATTTGGAATCTTACCAATAAATTCTAAAGAAGATGATTTAAGTGATGAAAAGAGTCAATCGTACTTACCTGCAACCCCAATCAAGAATAGTGAGCTCAGGAAGACTCATTCATATGAAGTTTTTGATGAAGCTATCTACACTTGTTCGTCTTTACCTATCACGCCGGCTTCAAATCACAGTGATGAAACACTTGATCTTTTGGATCAAAATTCAAAAAATAAACCTTCGTCATCAAAATCTTTGGTAAGTTCTCTTGGTAAGTTCTTCCGATATTTGTCAATGGATGATAATACTAATGATTTGGACACATCATCCAAGGGACAGTCACCAAATTCATCGAGTAACTCATTGGTCAAAAACGATACTAATAATGATAAGAACACCTCAACCATAAATCGTTCTGGTGAATATGAAAAACCATTGAAATTTAAGAGAAACTCGGTTTCTTTAACTTCTTTATCAACCAGTTATTCTTCAATAAAGTCAAGATCTTCCAGTCCTAGTATGATGTCATTCAAGTCTACACCAACGTCTGTTAGCGCATCTGCTTCCTCATCAATTAATTCTGATGCTGAATCCACATCTAGTAGCGCATTAACAGTTGAACTAGAAGATAGAAAGCGAAATTCCAACCAGCCTCCAGAGTACTTTAAATCACCCCCAGAAATCATCCGTCCGATCTACAAATTCGATATCATTATGGACCATGAATCAATGAACGAGAAATTTCTTACAGTAAGTCGTCAAAACACTTTGTTGAATAAGCCAGAAATAATGAAACAAGCTTTACCAACTGGAAGAAAAGTGTCATACTTCCCTGCGCGTCCGAAGATTCCATTATTATCTATTTTCATTAATTCAGACGCCTACAATAAGTTCTACATCAATGATGAAGGGTTATATATTGAAAATCTTCTCATTGATCAAGATGATGATGGACACGATGTTAATCTAGAAAACCTTACTGCCACAGAAAAAGATTTATTCAAACATTTACACGTTGATCAACGTATAACCTCCAAGATAGTGATTCATATTATCAATTTAGGAAGAAGTTTGAATGAATTGAACATTATGATTGAAGAATTTAAGACCTTTTTAAACAAAAGGGTTGAAATAGATCTGTTCAATCAAGAATTGAATGTTATTCAAACTTTTAATGAAAATGATTACTTGAAGAAAATCATTCCATTTTTGTCGGTGGATAGTTCGAATGAGGTTAAGTTATTGAACGCCTACTAAACCTGAAAGTGTAGAAACTTCAGCCCCTTCAACATTAATTAGCTCCACCAGTTAATATTATTATACTTAGTTTCGGTTTATAAATCTTGACCTATAATTTCATCAATCCACTAAGGTTAGAGCCAATTGATATGGCATTGATAGCTTCAAATGTAAAATATATCTTATAATATATTGACTTTCAAATGCAGATCACTGTACTAAGGATAGTCATTCGTCCCTGAGTTTCTTCTCTTGCGAGTTATTCAAGAGAATAGCATAACTGGTTATGGTTGTAAAGAAGGAACTTACCAGCAAGAATATAAACACTCCCGCGAACATGCAAGTATAATAGTACTTGACCAAATAGTAGCGGAAACCAGTGAACTCGATTCGAAACTGTACAAAAGTTTTATCGTCATCAGTTAGGATATTTTCAGGAGAAAATAACTCAATTTGAAACAGCTGGATATCTTCGTCCAAGTACTTTCCGGGGAACTTCACCTTTGATAAATTAATGGTGATGAATCGATTCAATTTTACCAAAATTGGACTGACCCAAAACCGTAAATTGTACGGTATTATATTATTATTATCGCTGTGTAAATACCTTGTATCACAATCTAAAATAAAAGAGTCTTCGAACTTTTTAGTTCCATCACTTTTAGTATCGAATGATATCTCGTATGGAATCTTTGTAAACTTATCTCGATTCGTCATACCACATGCTATATCGATATTGATATCGACTTTATAATTGAGCAAAGGGTCACAATGATAATCGACACTCTCGAATTGACTTTTTACATCCAATACGGTACTGTTACGAATATAGAGACTGTTCTTGACAATGGGAGGTAACTCTCCAGTAAACTTGAATGGAATGTGGGGCGAAGACTCAGGGATTAAGGTTGCATAGAATTTGTGGTAGGTAAGAATTGATAAAGGGAATAGTATTATCACAATGGTAGAGATTGTGTTTAGAACATAGGCACTGGACTTGGTAAGAGCCAAAGGGATGGCAATATTAATCGATACCATTGTTGTGGTTGCTAAAACAAAATGCAATGGTACGAAATTCTAACAAGTGGTTTTATGAGCACGTGATTTATGATCCTTGATATGAATCAATATTGACAAGAGGACGTACACTGATAGTATTCTAACAGACTAGGCTTTTAAAAGAAATAGGTCGGTCGAATGCAAATTAGGGGTATAGTTTGAGCCCGCCAATATATCGGCTAACATTTAAATGGCTTGTGCTTGTCGGTAAACCTTAATAATAATAGCAATAATAAAATAGCGATATCTTCATGTGCTTTCCTCGTCTTTTAGGCTTTATAGTTATAGTAAACAAGTTTATTTATTCGAAAAAAAATCAAAACGGCCAAGAGCCGTTGGAATATAGAAAGAAGTACTATTTAAGCCGCTAATAGAAAAACTCTATCAGCGCATTGAAGTAATAATAACAGAAAGAAGATAACAGTTGAAGAGTATCAATTAATAGAATGAGTATTGATGACATTTCGAATTTCGTAGGAATGCATCCTTAATGAGTAGTGTGACCTCTGTGGTATTTCAACCCATTAAGATTCTTATATCTCTTGCCGCAAACCTCACACCGATATGGCTTATCCTTCTCCATTCCTGCACCATCTAAGTATGGGGTGTTTGATTCAGGGTCAATGATGGAAATGGTACCATCTGGGTTTTCTTTTAATGTTTGACCTTGATGCCCATGTAAACGATGGTATTTCAATCCGTTTTGGTTCTTGTATGTCTTCTCACATCCTATCACAGGACATCTGAAAGGTTTATGTTCATCGTTTTCCATCACATATAAATGACGAGCTGGGTCGTCAATATACATAGCATCTTCTTCTTCTGTTTGCATGGGGGTGTTTGACCTTGGTGAATTGACCAATGGAGATTGTTGCAGATTGTGTTGAGGTTGTTGGTTTTGGGATTGGTGTTGCGCTGACTGATGCATTTGGTTACCATTGAATTGGCCTTGGTTTTTCGGTATAGGAACATTGGGAGGAATTGGAGATGATTGATTTATAGTTTGTTGTTGGATGTTATAATGAGAGTTATGCAAGTTGAGGTTTGGATTATGGGATTGTTGGTTTTGTTGCCCATTTTGATTGATATTCTGATTTTGTTGTTGATGCTGGTTTTGTTGAAGATGATTATTAAGAATTTGTTGAGGTGGTTGATTATGATGTTGGTAGTTGGTATTGGTTCCGTTATTCAAAAACACGTCGGTTGTAGAGACTGTTTCCATTATATTATGCATGTTGTTGAAGTTATTGTTTCTATTGGAGTGTAATAAGTGATTGTTGTCAGTGGGAGGAGAAGGGCTAATATGGGCTTCCTCGTAGTGTCGTAAAAGATCATGTAATGTGGGCAATAATTCGCCACAACAACTGTAGTCTTTGCAATAATCGGCCTCCAAATTTGGAAGATAAGATGTTTGTAATGGAGGGGACATGGAAATGCTAGGAGGATTGTTATGACGGAAGGAGCCTCTTCTAGGATTTATTAGGTTCCCATTATGAACATTAAGATTATTGTTATTAAGATTGATATTATTATTATTGTTATTATGATTCGTAGAATGGACACCATTTGAAGATTGTGTGTGATTGTAACTAGCATTATAATTGTTGGACATCATAACTTCATCTTTCAACCAGGAACCGATGGTGACGGAACCCCAGGATACACCACCCATTCCTTGAGAGTGGGCAATTGATTCTCTTCTGAATCGTCCGTTATTGAATATGGATTGGTGTCTTTGGTAGGTGATGTCAATTGGTTGAGGGTTACTGGTGCCAGAAGCTCCGCCGGTGGAATTTGGATTTTGGACTCCAAGACTTGCGGATCCATCGATAGATGAATTAGGTATATTGATGGCCGGGGTAGACGCCGACGGGTTGTTATTATCGAATATCTTGGTATTAAACATTGTTGATGACGATTAGTAATAAACAATCAGGGGACACTGGGAAATAATTAGAAATAATATGATCCTATGATATGTACAAGCAGTAATAGAAGTGGTAGTCAAATACTGGAAGTTGTAAGGGGAGGATTATCTGAAGTTGGTCAAGCTATAGCCCCTTATACATATATATGTAAATAATTGACAGGTTCTGGTTATAAGATTGATTGATAATTAACACGGTGAGCAAATGAGGATCGAATAAAATGCACACACAGGGGATATCTCAAAAGGGTATTCGAACTGCTTAGTAAAGGCAAGTTAAGTATAATATTTGAGTGGCAAGAAAACGATCAACCTCTTATAACTATAAAAATAGGTTTCTAAATACCTAATGAACTTTTACAACCAGAATACTAAAGATGAGATCTGTATATGTCCTCCCTACTATTGACCAGTATGGCAGGACTACGGTGTACCGTAACCAATGGGTAAATCTCAGTACTAACAGAAAATCGACGGCAAATGTACTAGTACAGACAGCAAAATACCCAAAAAGAAATTTCGATGGACTATTCAGGGATATTACACAAACCGGGCTCGCATTAATACATTTCCTGTTACCTACAGAGTATAATGTCCATCAATGAGATGTAGGAGCTATGCGGCATGCGGTAATCAGATGTAGGGATTAATGAGGATCTTTGTAGTCAAGTAAGAGGAGAGGTAAACAGGGGCAGTGGGGAAGAAAATATACAGCCATATCTTTGTGTGGTTTCGTTGGTACTATACGAAGAAGGTATGATGACAAAGATATGGCATGGGGTTATCATCACCAGGTGAATGCACTGTCGGACGAAACTAGAATCCCACCTACTCCTAAATCCGAATCTTGGGTAACACATATTTAAAAGTAGCACCCAGGGTATATAGAGCTACAAAAAAATATATTATCCACTGAGATCTTAAAAAGAAATCTCAACAGACTGGTGGGTGATGGCAAAAGTAATCAGGGGTGGGTGACATATTCAAACACAACTTAGGGGGCGTTTCAAGCCAATTTAGAACTGTCAGCTGAAATTCAAAATAATATCTGTGCATATTCAATCTTGAACGAGTTCTCAGACGAAACTATACAAGGAATTATTATATACTCTCCCAAGCAAACCGTTGTTCCGTGGAACCTCCCGCATACTTTTCATGTATGTGTGTATCTCAAGACCAAACCTAATAGACAAAGGGGAGCAGCCTTCGGGTAATTGCAATCCAGAAATAATATTGCATTGAGTGACGATTATTTTGGGGGATCTATACTTCGTTGGTGTAATCACGTGCAGCTTCGCTTGGCTTGTACCATTTAGAATTTTGGAAGGGTCGAGTTGGATTGTGTGTGCTCGGGTCTTATCTCTGGAGAGCATGCAAAGTCTTTTATCGTAATCGAAAATGTTAGACGGTGTTCTGTGTGCTATGTGACAGTTTAAGCAGGCAACATGACTTTTTAGTCAAGGCAGCATAATTCACTAATCTAATATACCGAGGATCCGATGGTCCGTCGCATCGTATAACTTTATTCGCACTTTGGGAAACTCGTTGTATGCTATTGATCTTGTCCTTTGTGGTCTAGTTGTTACAGGTGTTTCATACCTTTCAAGAAATAGCCTGCGTAGCGTAATGGTTAACGCGTTTGACTTCTAATCAAAAGATTGCGAGTTCGACTCTCGCCGTGGGTTCTACTATATGCGGTTTTAGCTCAGTTGGGAGAGCGTCAGACTGAAGAGATTCAGTCACAGTTAATCTGAAGGTCGTGTGTTCGATCCACACAAATCGCATTTTCTTTTTGCAAATCTTGTAATGTATTTTTGTTGCATCGTTAATACTAAAAGTGAATGTTGGCAATGCTTGGAGTGAACATTGCCTTTTATTTACTGGTATAAGATTGGGTGGATCCCATATCTTGGGCACCACCCTTCCATGTGTGTTGTTTACACTCCTCGGTGGAGACGTTATCAAACTTCCTTAGATATTCATTTCAGGCTTTCTTCTAGTCCTTCTCTCTCTGTATTGTGCCTCGCTACATGAATGTCTATGTTCTTGGGGGTCAATCCTTTCTATGTGCTCTCAAACTTCTGCTAACCTCCGATTCCGGCCAATGTGATCCACCCCACGCATTTTATCTATTACATCTATGCAATCCAATTCACTCGCCCTCGTGTGGAGGTTAAGATCCGATCAGATAAAATTTTATTTTTTGACTCCAAGCAATACCGAAATACGGAACCCTTTCATTTTCTTATTGGAATTCCCCGGACAATATGTATCGCGTTATTTGATGCCACGGAATATATAAATACTATGTGTTTATTCTCTTTTGAATCTGTCCTCCTACCAGTACCTCCATCATGATCAACCTTCTTCCAACAGAACTAATTCTAGATATCGCATGTCATTTGAACCAAAACGATGCTTTACATTTGGCATACTGTTCCAAGTCGTTGCATGAAATTATCAAGCCACGTCTATATTTTGCAATTTCCATAGACTCGTCTAAAAAAGTATACACCGCCATAGAATCGGATCCCGAATATTCTGAATCCTTCGTCCAGCTGTCAGCATTCAAAGGAATTCGTCCCATCAAAATTAGGTCCATATATTCACTTAATTCTTTTTTCAAGAATTTACTCCGGGATCCGAGTGTATCTCGGTACATCAAATTGATATCTTTCAATTGTGAGGTACCTGATATTTGTGACTTGCATATGGTCCAAAATTTGAAGTCTATTTTACCACATTGTTCGAATCTTCAGATCTTCAATTGGTATAATAGTTCGTTTGACTTACCTATAGGATTGGTCTCATGGATGCCAAACATGGTCGAACTTAACGGGAACTTTGATATCTCACAACCTTCCATTACTCTAAACCAAAATTTGACATGTCTCAATCTTTCTAACGTTGGGAATACCAAGTGGTTCAGTCATGTAGATGTTTCTCAACTAAGACATTTGAAGGAATTGGTAGTTTCCAAAACCAAGAACACTGGTAATGGTTTCAAATTTCATAGTGCGGCCACTTCAGATGAAATGGCTGCGAATTATCTTGCCGAGCATGATACTGATATCTCCAATTTGTTTTGGGGGAATTTCAACGTCTCTAATAAATTGAGATTGGAGAGCTTGACATTAAAGGATTTGGTGATCTCTACAAAGGAAGCAAAAAGATTGGTTGAATGTGTTGATTTGAGCCAACTTCAAAACCTCTCAATTCTTAATTGCACAGAATTGATCACTTATGATGATATAAGATTAGGATATAGAAGACCTACTAACTCTTGTCCATTATTCCTAGATGTATTAAAGCCCCATTTAAGCAACCTCAAGCATCTTGGTATATATATCGTCAATAAATTCAATCAAAATATGACGATATTTCGACTCCTAAGAGAGCTTAAATTGGAGTCATTAAATGTTACAATTAATGTCAATGGAAATGAAAAATTGGAGTCTGTTGTTTGGGAGCTTCTCTCTAGTATAGATTCAGAAAAGCTTCGTCTCTTTCAATTCGACTACCACTTAGTCCAATCTTCGGGTAATTCAAATCAATGCGCTGTTGATTCATTGAAAAAATTATCATCATTTAAAAAGTTAGAATACCTTGATATTCCTATTGCCCAATATCAAATCAGCAGTATATTCAAAACACTTCAGACCCTTGACATTTTGAAAGTGTTAAACCTCAATATGGTCAAGTTTAAAGATTTCGTTGGTAAACCCACAGTCAATTATAACACATTAATAAGTCAAGAATACCTTCAATTTTATACTCAAAATAATACCAATTCTAATTCAACAGATTCTAGATGTGATCACTATAAAAATTTCACTAGTGATTTCAAGAGAAGTGTTAAATCATTAAGCTGGGTCCAGTTTGAAACAGCTCATGATCCTTTCTTGTTTGAGTGTATGAGAAATATTGAATACAGAGAAGGAGAACATATTAAGGGGGTTCTTAATACGGTGATAGGTAACTAAAATAAAAATACACTACTACAATGTTTAAAAAAACATTTCTAGGTACAATAAGCTATAAGGAAGCTCGGAATAAAAGTTGATAATACAATAACGATATATCAATAGAAAGATAGAAAAATGTAGATCATATGTAATAGTCCTAGAAAGGTATGCTTTATGAAGCTCAAGGCTTCTACCAGTACAGGGTGGAGATGACCGATATAGATATTCCAAATGCAAAAGTGTTCTCTTAAACCAATTTAAACTGAAAATAAACGAATATAATCAGGGTAGATGAGAAGGCATTAAGCTATGGGTGCTTACAAGAAATTAGAATTGTATGTGTATTGATTATTATTGACGTTGAAGAAATTTTATTAGTCAAAAAAGAATCGAGAAATACTCAAATATTTATACCAAATTCAGTTTGTCCGGGTAATTAATTTTCCAGGGCAGAGATGGCAGAGAACAAGCTAGTAAGAGTATGAAAGAGATATTTTGATAGTGTACGGAATGATGGGAAAATAATAAGATTACGGAGTGGATTTGAGGAAGCAAGATGAAACAGGATGATCAAAACGGAAATCGCTGACGTTTCATATTTTGTTGGAATTCATTAGTTTTATAATTTTTTGTGCATAATAGTTGCAAAATATTAGAACCTAAAAATTTCGAGAACAATGAAACATGTAATGATTGAAGAAAAGAAAGAAACAACAAGTTATGGTTAAGACTTGCTAGGGATATCAACTGTCGATAACTCGTATTTAAAGATCCTTACAGTGTCGCTGAAATTTCCACTTACAGCTTGCTAATAATTCATAGTGTGGAGTACCTTAGGAATGTACAAGGGACATAGTAAGAAGGAGCAGGTATAACAGTTGTTGGTAGAAAAATGAATGCCCGTCAACAACTGTCCCCCTCCGTCTATATCGAATCTGACGAACCCAGGTATGTTTACCCACTACGGATTCTCTGGTTCTCTGCCACCACTCCAATCAGCACTACCTATTGTTATCTACCATCGCGATAAAATCCACCACCTTACCGTAATTCTTTTTTCTATTCTTCCTCACGTGACTACATAAACTCCGAATGGTCCCGATGGGGGCCCAAAAAAAGACCCAAAACATTTTTGACCCAAATTGCAGGTTACACGTTAGACCGTACATATCACTCCAAAATAGGATGTTTGATTGTTGGGTAACGGCTGCAACTTTTCTTCGATCCTACGTACTTTTACACTTTACGCCATGCCTAAATTTTGTTGTGCTTTACCGCCAACCACCTATTTAATCTACAAGTGTCCCCCTAATTGTCGTATCAGTTAAATTCAGGTATACCCATATCAAGTGATTTCCAACCTCTCTAATTCCCGCCATGAGACCTGAAATCCAACAACAATTGTCCCACACCTTGTTAACCGAGTTGTTAGCATATCAATTTGCGTCTCCAGTCAGATGGATCGAAACCCAAGATGTGTTCTTGAAACAACAGAATACCGAAAGAGTTATAGAAGTAGGGCCATCCCCAACTTTGGCCGGTATGGCCTCTAGAACCATAAAGTCCAAGTATGAATCATACGACGCAGCTCTTTCCTTACAACGTCAAGTCTTATGTTACTCTAAGGACTCTAAGGAAATCTATTACACTCCAGATCCTGCTGATTTGGCTCCTCCAGCCGCTGAACCAGTTGCAGAAGCCTCTCCAGCTGCCGCTGCTCCAGCCGCTGCCGTTGCTGCACCAGCCGCCGTTGCTGCACCAGCTCCTTCTGCCGCCCCAGCTGCTTCCATTGCCGACCAACCTGTCACCGCCAGCTTGCTTTTACACGTGTTGGTTGCTCAAAAATTGAAAAAACCATTGGACTCTGTTCCTATGTCCAAGGCCATTAAGGATTTGGTTAACGGTAAATCTACCGTCCAAAATGAAATTTTGGGTGACTTGGGTAAGGAATTCGGCTCCACTCCAGAGAAACCAGAAGATACCCCATTGGAAGAATTGGCAGAACAATTTCAAGATACATTTAATGGCCAATTAGGTAAAACCTCCACATCTTTAATCGGAAGATTGATGTCATCCAAGATGCCTGGTGGATTCTCCATTACCATCGCAAGAAAATACTTAGAATCAAGATTTGGTTTGGGTTCAGGCAGACAGGATTCTGTCTTATTACTTGCTTTGACTAATGAGCCACCTGCCAGATTAGCTTCCGAAGCTGAAGCCAAGGCCTTTTTGGACTCAATGGCCACTAAATACGCCACAATTGCTGGTATTTCATTGTCTTCAGAATCCGCTGCCGGTTCTGGAGGCGCTGGAGGCGCTGGAGGCGCTGTGATCGACAGTGCTGCCTTAGATGCCATGACTGCTGAAAACAAGAAATTAGCCAAGCAACAATTGGAAGTTCTTGCGAGATACTTACAAGTTGACTTAAATAAAGGTGCCAAGTCTCACATCAAAGAAAAGGAAGCATCTGCCGTCTTACAAAAAGAATTAGACTTGTGGGAAGCTGAACATGGTGAATTCTATGCTCAAGGTATTAAACCAACCTTCTCTTCCCTTAAGTCTAGAACTTATGACTCTTACTGGAATTGGGCTAGACAAGATGTCCTTTCGATGTACTTTGATATCATTTTCGGTAAATTGACCTCAATTGATAGAGAAACTATCAACCAATGTATTCAAATTATGAACAGATCAAACCCAACTTTAATTAAATTCATGCAATACCACATTGATCACACTCCAGAATACAAAGGTGAAACTTATCAATTAGCCAAAAAATTGGGTCAACAATTAATTGATAACTGTAAACAAGTGATTAACGTTAGCCCAGTTTACAAAGATGTCAGTAAGATCACTGGTCCAAAGACAACTGTTGACTCTAAGGGTAAGATTGTCTATGAAGAAGTGAACAAGGAATCTGTTAGAAAGTTTGAACAATATGTTTATGAAATGGCCCAAGGTCCAAAGGCTGAAAATGTTCAACCAACTATTCAAGAAGATTTGTCAAGAGTCTACAAGGCTATCAACAAGCAAGCCTCTAAGACTGAAAAGCTTGAAATTCAAAAATTATATGACCAATTAATTAACTATGTTGAAGCTTCCAAGATCGAAACTCAACAATCAACAAAGTCTGTATTGCAAGCTCAAACAGGTTCTAATACTCCAAATGACGAAGATGAATTATCTTCTGCCTCTGAAGATGATGAAATTGCTTCTTTACCGGATAAGACTTCCATCTTGCTTCCAGTTTCTTCCACTGTTCCAGCTGAAACTATTCCATTCTTGCACATGCAAAGAAAGACCGACGACGTTTGGCAATACGACCGTAAGTTGTCTTCTACTTATTTGGATGGATTGGAAAGTGCCGCTATCAATGGTTTGTCTTTCAAGGATAAGCATGTTTTGATTACTGGTGCTGGTGTTGGTTCTATTGGTGCAGAAATCTTACAAGGTTTGATCTGTGGTGGTGCCAAGGTTGTTGTCACTACTTCTAGATTCTCCAAGAAGGTTACCGAATACTACCAAACAATGTACTCCAGATATGGTGCTGCTGGTTCCACTTTGACTGTTGTTCCATTCAATCAAGGTTCTAAAACTGATGTTGAAGCTTTAATTAACTACATTTTTGACGAACCAAAGAAGGGTGGTTTAGGATGGGATTTGGATATTATTATTCCATTCGCCGCTATTCCAGAAAATGGTAACGGTCTTGACAACATTGACTCTAAGTCTGAATTCGCTCACAGAATGATGTTGACCAATCTTTTGAGATTATTAGGTGCTGTTAAGTCCAGAAAGTTGACTGATACCAGACCAGCCCAATGTCTTTTGCCATTATCTCCAAACCACGGTACTTTCGGTTTCGATGGTTTGTACTCAGAATCCAAGATCTCGTTAGAAACTTTGTTTAACAGATGGTACTCTGAAGATTGGGGTACTAAGTTGACCATATGTGGTGTCATCATTGGTTGGACCAGAGGTACCGGTTTGATGGCTGGTAACAACATCATTGCCGAAGGTATTGAAAAGGCCGGTGTTAGAACCTTCTCTCAAAAGGAAATGGCTTTCAATATCTTAGGTTTGTTAACTCCTGAAATCACTCAATTATGTCAAGAAGAACCAGTTATGGCTGACTTGAATGGTGGTTTCCATTCTATCAAGAACTTGAAGGAATTTACTACCAAGTTGAGAACCGACTTACTTGAATCCTCTGATATCAGAAGAGCTGTCTCTATTGAATCCTCCATCGAACAAAAGGTCATCAGTGGTGATAATGTCGATGCCAACTACAATAAGGTTTCAGTTCAACCAAGATCTAACATGAAGTTCGAATTCCCAACCTTGAAATCTTATAAGGAAATTAAGTCTATCTCTCCAGATTTGGAAGGTATGTTGGACTTGGAAAGTGTTATCGTTGTTACCGGTTTCTCTGAAGTCGGTCCATGGGGTAATGCTAGAACCAGATGGGAAATGGAAGCCAATGGTGAATTCTCCTTGGAAGGTACTATTGAAATGGCCTGGATTATGGGATTGATTAAATACCACAATGGTAACTTGAAGGGTAAGCCATATACAGGTTGGATCGATGCTAAGACTCAAACTCCTGTCGAAGACAAGGACATCAAGTCTAAGTACGAAGAAGAAATCTTAGACCACTCTGGTATTAGATTAATCGAACCTGAATTGTTTGATGGATACGATCCAAAGAACAAGAAGATGATCCAAGAAGTTGTTATTCAACATGATTTGGAGCCATTTGAAACATCCAAGGAAACTGCTGATCAATACAAGCACGAACATGGTGAAAAGTGTGAAATCTTCGAAATCGAAGAAAGTGGTGAATACACCGTTAGAATTTTGAAGGGTGCTACATTATTTGTTCCAAAGGCATTGAGATTCGACAGATTGGTTGCTGGTCAAATCCCAACTGGTTGGAATGCTCGTATTTACGGTATTCCAGAAGATATCATTGCTCAAGTTGACCCAATCACTTTATACGTGTTGGTTTCTACCGTTGAAGCTTTGTTATCTGCCGGTGTTACTGATCCATATGAATTCTACAAGTATGTTCACGTTTCTGAAGTTGGTAACTGTTCTGGTTCCGGTATGGGTGGTGTTACTGCCTTGAGAGGAATGTTCAAGGACAGATACGCCGACAAGCCAGTTCAAAACGATATTTTACAAGAATCTTTTATCAACACTATGGCCGCTTGGGTAAATATGTTGCTTCTTTCTTCTTCCGGTCCAATTAAGACTCCAGTTGGTGCTTGTGCCACTGCTGTTGAATCCGTTGATTCCGGTATTGAAACCATCTTGGGTGGTAAGGCTAAGATCTGTATTGTTGGTGGTTACGATGACTTCCAAGAAGAAGGTTCTTATGAATTTGCTAACATGAATGCTACTTCTAATGCTATGACCGAATTTGAGCACGGTAGAACTCCAAAGGAAATGTCCAGACCGACTACTACCACCAGAAATGGTTTCATGGAAGCCCAAGGTTCTGGTATTCAAGTTATTATGACTGCTGATTTGGCTATTAAGATGGGTGTTCCAATCCATGCTGTTTTGGCTATGACTGCTACTGCAACTGATAAGATTGGTAGATCTGTTCCAGCTCCAGGTAAGGGTATCTTGACCACCGCCAGAGAACATCACGGTGACTTGAAATACCCATCTCCAATGTTGGACATCAAATACAGATCTAGACAATTGAAGCAAAGATTAGCTCAAATCAAATCTTGGGAGGAAACTGAGATCAACTTCTTGATCGAAGAAGCTGATTTGGCTAGAGAATCATACGGTGCTGAATTTTCTTCTGGTGATTTCTTACGTGAAAGAACTGAAGAAGTTCACCGTGAATCTAAGCGTCAAATTTCTCAAGCCAAGAAGCATTGGGGTAACGAATTTTACAAGTCCGACCCAAGAATCGCTCCATTGAGAGGAGCCTTGGCTGCCTTCAACTTGACTATTGATGATTTGGGAGTTGCATCTTTCCACGGTACTTCCACTGTTGCCAATGATAAGAATGAATCTGCCACTGTCAATGCTATGATGAAGCACTTGGGTAGAACCGAGGGTAACCCAGTATTTGGTGTTTTCCAAAAGTACTTGACTGGTCATCCAAAGGGTGCGGCTGGTGCTTGGATGTTGAATGGTGCCATTCAAATCTTGAATTCCGGTCTTGTTCCAGGTAACAGAAATGCCGATAATATTGATAAGGTTTTGGAAGATTACGAATATGTTTTGTTCCCATCCAGATCCATTCAAACCGACGGTATCAAGGCTGCTTCTGTCACCTCTTTCGGATTCGGTCAAAAAGGAGCTCAAGCTATTGTTCTCCACCCAGACTACTTGTATGCTGTGTTGGATCAAACCACTTATGAAGACTATGCTTCCAAGGTTGCTTCTAGAAACAGAAAGACTTACCGTTACATGCACAATGCCATCACTCGTAACACTATGTTTGTTGCTAAGGATAAGGCACCATATGCAGATGAATTGGAACAACCAGTCTACTTGGATCCAATGGCTCGTCTTGCTAAGGATAGTTTGAAGTTCTCGGCCAAGTCGATTCAATCTAAGGAATCTTATGTCGGAAACGTTGCCGATGCCACTGCCAAGGCCATGGGTGAATTAAACAAGTCATCCAAGGGTGTTGGTGTAGATGTTGAATTATTGACCTCTCTTAATTTGGACAATGAAACCTTCATTGAAAGAAACTTTACTGCCGCCGAACGTGAATACTGTTCGAAGTCTGCTTCTCCACAAGCATCATTCACCGGCACTTGGTCCGCCAAGGAAGCTGTTTTCAAGGCATTGGGGGTCAAATCCCAAGGTGCTGGTGCTCCATTAGTTGACATTGTGATCACCCGTGACACCAAGGGTGCTCCAACTGTTGAATTGAACGGATCCGCCAAGAAGGCCGCCAGCGAAGCCGGAGTCAAGAGTGTGAATGTTTCTATTTCCCACGATGATTTCCAAGCCACTGCTGTTGCCTTGAGTCAATTTTAAGAACAATTTACGACGATAAATATGTGTTGGAATAAATACATAGTACAACTATCAATATTAATATATATAAGATAAAGAAGATAATAGTAGGATCATGTAGAAGTATTACACAGCAATAGTAAGGAACAATCCCTTTTAGGGCGAAGGAACAAGTCCTACCATACGATCATTTCTTGCCGATTGGAACAACCAACGGAGCCATTCCCTCCTATTGACAGTCTACTCCCAATATCCCATACTTAGCTCAATTCTGGCAACTTTTCCGTACCCTGATCCAAATCACGGGCTACAAGAGCCAAGTCTGATCTTAGATTTCTGGTCGTGCGCGTTTCCATTTCTCAACAACCGAAAACACACAACAAATGAGGCCCTACTATCTGATCCCGTTCTATCGCCGAACTACAACGACGTTTCAATTACACCAACTTTGTCTTTATTTAACAACATCAATTTGGTTTCGTATTGAAAGTCTCAGACACGAAGTGCCCACGAAAAATGTCTGCAAAAGAAACAAGTGTTGAGTTGACACGATCAGAGAACGACGTACCCACCTCGAGCAGTGTTGGCTTAGGCGAGCCAGAGCAATTGGACGAGGTCGATTTGAATGGAGAAAGCGGCAATGAAACGAATGGAGCTGCAGAGGAGGTGCCCCGGGAACCGTCGCAAAAGAACGGGGTAAAAGGACCGGAAAATGCTGGTGATATACCCCATGAAAATGGCAATCTGGCTGACGATCATTCGGAAGTGCGTCTTGATGAAGATAGCAAACCTAACGGCGACCAGGATAAGGAAAAAGTATCAAACGGAGCCGGGAATCACGATGAAGGCCATACCCAAGTTGAAGGCCCCGAAATAATAACAGAACTGCCATCGGAGGAACCCCAAGATAAGACAACCACCGAGGAATCTCAGGATGATCCAGCCACTCCTGTAGCCGACGGAGTCCAGGACATTTCAATAACAGAAAGTGAACCAGCCAGTCCGAATACAAAATTGCAATCAACTCCTTTGCCCGAATTACCAAACCATTCGCGTCAACCATCCACCATTTCTGTTAATTCAACTAACGCTACTGTGAAAAATTCAAACTTGTTTTTGAAGACTTTCCAAATCATTCTTGCAAGCAAAGAAGCCAAGAAGAACGATAATTTACGTTCTACTGTGCAAAAGGCTCTTGATTCTTTAAATAATTCAGGCCCAAGAGACCCTAATATGATTTTTGATGCATTAAAAGTTACTTGTGAAACTTCCAGCAGCAGTGAAATGAAAGCTCTTGCTATTGATCTGTTTGCTAAATTGTTCGATTCGGTTCAATTTGAAGACGATGCCGGTAAAATACAGTTTACAGATGCCTCAGTAGACGTCATAGCCGCATGTTTTGAAGGTGAAGGTACTGATCTGGAATTGGAATTACAAGTAGTGCGTGCTTTGATGCACAGTGTTCTTCTTATGCCATGCCATGGTGCTTCGTTGTTAAAGGCTGTAAGACAAATCTATAATGTGTTCATTTTCTCATTATCGGCTAGAAACCAAGCTGTTGCACAAGGTATTTTGGCCCAAGTCATTAGTGCCATTTTTCAAAGAATTACCGATTCTATTGTTTCTAAGAACAATAAAACCAATTCTGGCAGTAATCTGAATTTGAAATCCCCTAGCTCAGGAGGTTTAAGCAAAGATGAACTTGATTTAGTTCCAGATGAAAGTCAATCACCTGAGAAATTGACTTTGAAAAAGTTGGAAAACCTTGCCGATGAAAGTTATGATGTTGGCCAAACTGACGAAACTTCTAACTATGAAGATATAGTCGTCAAAGACGCTTATTTGATTTTTAGAGCCATGTGTAAGCTTTCCGTCAAGTCATTGGAATCGGAGACCATAGATATGAAATCTCACTCCGTCAGATCCAAATTATTATCATTACACATCATTCATACGATTTTAAAGGAACATATTGAGGTATTCCTAAGCGATGAAGTAGTCTTGACTTCTTCAAACTCATCCAAACAAACCAGATTAATCAGTGAAGTGAAGCAATACATATGCTTAGCTTTATCAAGTAATGCTGCTTCACCTTTGTCTCCAGTTTTCGAACTTTCCCTTGAAATTTTCTGGTTAATTATTTCAAACTTAAGATCAGAATTCAAAAGAGAAATTCCAGTATTCTGGGATGAAATTTATTTCCCCGTAGCGGAAATGAAAACTTCGACTCCACATCAAAAAAGATATTTGTTATCTATCATTGAGAAATTGTGTAATGACTCAAGGTGTATAATTGAGTTCTATTTGAACTATGATTGTGATAGTAATATGTCAAACATATGTGAAAAGATCATTGATTACTTGACTAAATTGGCATTGATCAGAGTAGATGTCACTCCACAACAAAAATATGCCTATAAAGAAAATAAGAGAAATGGTATATCTGTTTACGACATCAGTAAAATAGCCAATTTAACCAGCAGTACTATGTCGTCTAAACCACCTGAACCAGAAGTGTACAATTATTTTCCGTTGGAGTATGCATTGAAAATGTCTTCCATTAGTTGTTCTGTTGCGTTCTTGAGGTCTTTATACTCTTGGGTCCAAAAAGGTATCAACACCAGAAGTACCATTAATAACTTGACTGTTCAAAAAGATCAAAGAGATAGGTCTGGAACTGTCGAATCTAATAGTTCTACCGGAAATAATTCCAGAAATGCTTCCTTTGTTGCTCCGGAACAATTCACGGAAGCTGATGATCCTGAACAATTTGAAAACTTGAAGTTACGTAAGAGAGCATTCTTAGTTGGTATAAAACAGTTTAATCAAAAAGCCAAAAAAGGCATAAAATTCTTTTTGGAGCACAATTTCATTTCCTCAGATGAACCAAACGTTATTGCAAAGTTCTTGTTGGAAACAGAAGGATTAGATAAGGCTACAATAGGTGAGTACTTAGGGGAAGGTGACGAACAACACATTGCTATTATGCATGCTTTTGTCGATCAAATGGAATTTAAGAATGCCCAGTTTGTTGATTCAATGAGAAGATTCTTGCAATCATTCAGACTCCCAGGAGAAGCCCAAAAAATCGATAGGTTTATGTTGAAGTTTGCTGAAAGATACGTCTTAGGTAACCCTTCCATTTTTGCCAATGCTGACGCAGCTTATATATTGGCATACTCTGTCATTTTATTGAATACTGATTTGCACTCTCCACAAATTAAAAATAGAATGACAGTTGAAAATTTCATTGCCAATAATGCTGGAATTGATGATGGTAACAACTTACCAAGAGAATTCTTAGAGGAGGTATATGCAGAAATCCAAAGCAACGAGATTAAATTACAATCGGAACAACATGCAGCTTTATTGGCTGGCGACATAACTGTTACTGGTCCACAATCAGGCGGATTCTTTGGATCTCGTGATTTAAGCCGTGAAGCGTATAATCATGCTTCCAAAGAAATGTCTACTAAAACAGAAAAATTGGTGAAGAACTTGGGTAAGAGATTCAAATCTGATGATTCTAATGGGGTCTTCCATGCAGCTTCTCATGTACATCATGTCAAGTCCATCTTTGATACCTTATGGATGTCAATCCTTGCCGGATTGACACCTCCATTCAAGGAGTATGATGAAGAGGATGTTTGCAATACATGCTTAGAGGGTATTAAATTGTCAATCAGGATTGCATGCATGTTTGATTTGGAATATGCCAAAACCTCTTTTATTGGAGCATTGGTTCAATTCGAAAAGTTGAATAATTACGAGGAAATGATGCCAAAGAATGTTGCAGCAATTTATATTATTCTTGATATTGCTGTTACTGAAGGAAATAATTTGAAAGATTCTTGGTCTCAAGTGTTGATGTCTATTTCTCAATTAGAAAGATTACAATTAATTGCCCAAGGGGTAGATCAAGATTCTATTCCAGATGTGTCTGTCGCCAAGTTAGTCAATAGAGCATCTGTTGATAGTCCATCAAGATCAAGTACTAGTTTCTTTAGTCTGTTCACTACTCAAACTAGTGCGTCACAAAATGCTTCTAATAAGTTCCATAATCAACACTTGTCACCTTTGGTGTCTCAATTATTGACAAAGACTGAATTGGAAGTCGCTATTGATAAAGTTTTCACCAATAGTGCCAATTTAACTGGTGATAGTATCGTCGCATTTGTGAAAGCTCTTTCAGACGTTGCAGCTGAGGAAATAGAATCATCTGGCCAAAGCAGTAATCCAAGAACATTTTCTTTACAGAAGGTAGTTGATATCTGTTACTACAATATGGGACGTATTCGTCTTGAATGGTCTCAATTATGGGCTACTATGGGTGAAACTTTCAATACTGTTGGTTGTCACAGTAACCTGGCTATCCTGTTTTTTGCTTTAGATTCATTAAGACAATTGTCAATGAGATTTTTGGAAATTGATGAATTAGCTCATTTCAAGTTCCAAAAGGAATTTCTCAAACCTTTCGAATATGTTATCTTACATAATGATTCTTTGGAAGTTAAAGATATGGTATTGGAATGCATAAATAATATGATTCAAGCCCGTGCTGCCAACATTAAATCGGGATGGAAAACCATTTTTGGAGTTTTGACTGCCGCTTCGAGAGAGAAGAAGGAAAGCATGGTAATGAAATCGTACAAAATGGCTACTTGGATTAATAAGGAATATATTGATGAAGTTCGCGCTCAAGATTCATTTGCTGACTTGGTGGTATGTTTTACGGAGTTGGCTAAGAATGAACGTTTCCAAAGGGCAAGTTTGTTGTCGTTGGATGTTTTACTGAAATTGATTAACCAAATTGCTCAGTTGAGTTTTGGTGAAAAGATGGATAGTTCATTAAGTGTGGATGGAAAGAATGAAAACCTTGTAAAGTTGTGGTTCCCAGTATTGTTTGGATTCCATGATATTATCATGACCGGTGAAGAATTAGAAGTAAGATCAAGAGCTTTGAACTACTTATTTAGTATCTTGATGGATTACGGAAGATATTTTGAAGATGACTTCTGGGACTTAGTTTGCAGACAATTATTGTTTCCAATCTTTAGTGTGATGAGTAACCACTGGGAGTTGAATATGGACGATAACAATGATAAGCTTTCAGTTTGGCTATCTACTACCTTGATCCAAGCATTAAAGAGTATGATCACATTATTTGGACATTATTTTGATTCATTGAGCAAGATGCTAGATGAATACTTGCAGTTGATTATTTCATGTATTTGCCAAGAAAATGATACGATTGCAAGAATAGGAAGAGAATGTCTTTATTCCTTATTGGTTGATAACTCCACTAAATTCAGTGCAAATCAATGGGATAAAGTTTGTGGTGCAATTTCGGAATTATTTGAACTAACCACAGCAAGAGAATTGTTCACCTCTGATCCATTGAAGTCCAGATACACAGAAGACGACGAAGAGGTTGGTGATTTCGGCAATAGTTCTGATGTGAATTTACCTAATTCTCCGCAATCATTTGTTGAAGATGCTGAGATCAAGTTGAGAAAGTCCAAAGATAAATCTTCTATTGTGGTGAAGAGTGTGTTGCAATTATTGCTTATTCAAACCTTATCAGAATTATTTGATAATGATACATTTTATGAGTCAGTACCGTATACATATCTGATGAAGATGGCAGATTTCTTGAACTTGAGTTATGCGTTTGCCAAGAAGTTTAATGATGATTACGACTTAAGGGTACGGTTGTGGAATGCTGGTGTTATTGAAAGGTTACCAAACTTGTTGAAACAAGAATCGTCGTCTGCAGCAGTCCTTATCAACATTATGTTTAAGATGTATTGTGATGACGATAAGACGAACGGTGATACCAAGATTGTCATTATGGATAAGATAATTCCATTGTGCAATTCTATAACCGACAGATTCACGGAATTTGACGAAACGAACCAACAAAGAAATATTTCAACCTGGAAACCTGTCATTATCGAGATTTACCAAGGGTATGTTGAATTGGACGAGACCGATTTTTCAAAGTATGGACCCGCAATGTATAAGCTTACATTGCAGCTTTTCAGCAGAAGTATGTCTGCGGACTTGCGTGCAGCAATTCGGATGTTTTTGTCTAGGGTAGGGGAAGACATAATCAAGGTGTAGATGTATAGAAAATGAATAGAGAATAAGCAAGAGGAACGGATAAAGTAGGAGAAGAATGTAAGGAGGTGAAAATAGAAGGTACTAGGATATGAATCACTAGTAAGAGAGAAAGAATCTGCAAGAGGGCCAAAAGGTAGACAAATATAGGATGAGGAAAAAATGAATACTAAGAATAGCGAATAGTAACTGTAAGAGGAGTAACTGTAGTAGTACAATACAAGATGAGATGGAAAAAAAGATGGCTATGAAGAAAGGTGATTCAGATCATCATAGGGTATTATCATTTCGGGTCAATTGAGTATTGTTGGCCTTTTTTATGGTTTTTTGTGACTCTTTTTATGTCTTTTTCTATATCTCTTGTGTCGTCATTAGTTTACGGTTCTTCCCCCACCTGACTCATAGTTAAGGGTGTCATACGTCAAGCCCTGGAGAGGTGCAGACTGATAGTTACACAGGAATACAAGGCGGTTTCTTGTTTACACAGTACACAATTAGTTAGGACCTCCTGACACAAAGTCACAGGGGTTAGAGCCTCACTCTTGCGGTCGACGTCGGACAGTCAGCAAATTTTTCAACCTTTTTTTTTGGAGAACCAGTAAAGAAGGTAGTCACAATACACTAATATTAAGATGTCTTTTGAGAACAAGGTATGTAGTCATTAAAGGGTCGATGGGAGAAACTGCCCCGTGAAAATTGCCGAAGAAAGAAGCGTAATTTGGAACCCAATTGAACGAATTCGTCCAAACATGGAGAAGAAAGCCAAGCTAGAAACCCTGACGGAATACTAACACCAACAGAACTTATACCACTTGTTAGGTAACGACGTGGAAGACGACTCTGCTCCACAATTACCAATCAAGGAAATTGTTAAGAAGAACACTTCATCCAGAAAGTCTGACGCCGCCCCAGCATCTGCCGACCCAGCTAAAGCCAAGAAGAAGTCCAAGCCAACCGGTAATGAAGGTGCCATCAGAACCAAGCCAGACAACAAGTCTGTTTCCGCACCAGCTTCCACTCCATCCAAACACTACAACAAGCCAATGGACCGTCACTCCAGATCCACCAAGACCGACTCCAAGAAGAAGATCAAGCAATCTTGGGGTGAAACCACCGACAGAGAAGTCGATGGTGAAGTCGAAGGTTCCGAAGACGCTGTTGCTGACTTAGAAGCCGAATCTCCAGAAGCCGCCGAACCACAAGTTGCTAAGAAGTCCTTACAAGAGTACTTTGCCGAATTACAAGTTAAACAACAAGAATTAGCTACTCCAAAGTCTTTGAGAAAGGCCAACGAAGGTGCCGAAGACAAATGGACCGGTGATGAAAAGATTGAAAAGCAAGAAGAATCTTACATTGAATCTTCTACCAACAAGAAGGTTAGAAACAAGACCCAAAAGGAAAAGAAGTTTTTAGAATTTGAAGCCACTTTTGCCGACGAACAAAAGCCTGCCTTCAACAACGACAACAAGAGAGGCCCATCTACCAGAGGTGGTGCCCGTGGCGGTGCCCGTGGTGGTGCTTCCAGAGGTGGTGCCCGTGGTGGTGCTGCCAGAGGTGGTGCCCGTGGTGGTAAGTCCTCTGCGCCAAAGGCCTCCAAGCCTGAAGTCAACGACAAGAACTTCCCTTCTTTGTAAACCGCCAAGCTCCACATCTAGATGCCATGTCTGGATGTTCGTCGATTGACTAGTACGACTTTTTATGTATAGTTATGATAATACATTACCATTTTTCTAAGCTAATGTATTTTAGTTGTGGGACTATTGCTAGTGGTGAATTCAACGTAGTGCATATATAACCCTTACCCGTCACGAAATAGTACCTAACCAAAAATCATCACCACTTTTTCACAAAGGCGCGTGACTTACTGGCGGCGCGCCCTAGTTTCGATGATTGACGATAATTTTACAGGCACACGACTCACTCCCAGTCGCACCCGAAAATATATATCCCTTCAAATATCAGATGCTTGACTCTCGTGCCGCCGCTGTTCGTGTCACATGATAGCACTAACTTAAGTCCCCACATCTGGATTCATCAACCAGACGATTCTCTCCAATAATGAAAGATAGTTATAGAGATCACGCCTCCCGAGCATTGTCTCATATGTATGAAAGGTCAGCAAAGTTTGCCGAATCATACCCTGGACAAAATAGAGGCCTAGTAGCTGGAAGCACTGCAACATTCTTAGAAAAGGGTTATAATAAGGTCAATAAACCCCGTACCCCCAGTTATTCCGTTGACGAATTGCATGAAATGGCTGACTCGGCTGACGATCTTCACAAGTCCAACGAGTCCAATGCGTCCCATTTCATGGACAGATTCCTTGATAAGGTCATGAAGCATGCTATCCCAGACGCTGCTGATAAGGAGATTCTTGAAAGACGATTGAATGATCCCGATAAGAAACACAAGCCGAATCTTTCGATAAGGATCATCATGTCCAATTTCAAGACCTTGAGTGGTCGGATGGGTTCATTTTTCGAGCTTCAATATGGTCTTATTCACATTATCACTTGGAGGAAACCTACAAAGACATTATCGGTATTAGTGATGTATACCGCCACCTGCTTGTGGCCTCATCTTACCCTTGCTTATCCAATGATCTTTTTACTTTTTGGCATCATCATTCCCGGCTATCTTCATAGACATCCCATGAGAACTCCAGAATTGATCAAGGTGAAAAAGAGAGGCCAATCATTATTAAGTTTTCTTAACGATACCGAGGAAAAGAGTATAATTGAAGATTTGGTGCATAATGGCGAAGAAGATTATGATTCTGTTTCGGATCTTCATCCAGTAAGTACCAATTCCTCTACTGGCAGCGAGTTTCCTACTCCTTCAGAAACAAGCACCACAGATGCTGATCCTATCAAAAAGGGCTCGACACAAGTCAAAAAACAAGTGGCCTTACTTATTAATATGAGAGACTTACAGAATTTGACTACTGACTTGTTGAGTGGGTTTGATGCAGCAGAGAAGTTTTGTTTTGAAACAGCAGGATTTAAGGAAGAACGGTTATCTACGTTTATCTTTTATGGTGTGATTGTTGCCACCTATGGTATTTTATTCTTGGGACAGTTCATTCCATGGAGATTCTTGTTCATTCAAGCCGGCTGGGTTGGATTGATAATGTGCCATCCTAAGAGTAAGAAGTACTTAAAGTCATTTCAAGACAAACAGGCTTCCAAACCAGTACCAGTGAAACCCAAGGGTCCTAAAGAAGTAAAGAAGTTCGATAGAGATGATATCATTGTTGATGATTCACCTGAGGTGAGAATAGTGGAAGTATACGAACTACAAATGAAGAGTGTGTTGAAAAGTACCTGGTCATTCTACAAATATACCAATAATATTTTCGACGGGAAGAACATTACCCGATTAGCAAGCAAGCGTCCTAAAGGGGTGAATCATTTAGCAAAAGTCCACCCTTCCAAGGATTGGAAATTTGACCTAGGATATGCCAACAAATGGGAATATGAACAATGTCCTAAATCATTTCTTGAAGAGAGATCATTAGAACCCAGCCTTTTTTCAATCAAGGATAACGAAACAGAGGGATGGATATATGACAACACCGATACCATAGACACCGACGAGTTTGGTGTAGAATTCAGAAGAAGAAGATTATTTCGGGAATGTTACAGATATGGATGTTCAGTCAAGACACCGAAGGATATTTAATGTGAGCATTTATCGAGAAGATGCAGGAAAATCCGAACTATCGACACCTGATCGTTCAGGAGAACTTTGGTAATGGATATAGATGATTATATAGAAATATGATGATACTTATTTAGAGATACTAGGAATGGTAATGGTGAGGATGAGGGTTAAATGGGTGAAGGTACGACATATAGAGGATGGAGTCCGGGTGAGGGCTTCAGGAAGACAAAAGAAGCAGAAGCGATAACACCACAATTTTTGATGTACTTGCTGGTCGCGTTCTTCATCTGTAAAGTCACTGAGTATTATCTCTGTATGGCCTACCTGGTGATCTCCAGAATTATTAACTATGGTAATCTATGAGACTCCCGCGCACTCACCGAAAATAACACGACTGAATATTCGTTCCTTTAATAGCCAAGAATGGATATCTTATCAGACAAGGTACGAACGTTCGATGCGTTCCCCAAGGTAGACTCGCAGCATACGGTGCGGTCACAGAGAGGGGGTTTTTCGACATTATTGACCTATTTTTGTGGGTTGTTGATCTTTTGGGTCGAGGTAGGAGGCTTTTTAGGAGGATACGTCGATCATCAGTTTGTGGTAGATGACGAGATCAGGTCGGAATTGACGCTCAATATCGACTTGTTAGTGGCCATGCCATGTGAGTTCATCCATACCAATGTTATGGACATCACCAAGGATCGGTATTTGGCGGGAGAATTGTTGAATTTCGAAGGGCTTGAATTTTTCCTTCCACAGGGATTCAAGATTAATGACGAAAACAACGAACACACCACTCCAGGGTTGGACGAAGTTATGCAAGAGTCCATGAGAGCAGAATACCGTATTTCTGGAGTCAGAGTGAATGAGGACGCTCCTGCGTGTCATATTTTCGGATCTATTCCGGTAAACCATGTGAAGGGTGATTTCCATATCACTGGCAAAGGGTTTGGTTACAGAGATATGCTGTATGTGCCATTTGAAGCGTTAAATTTTACCCATGCTATTCAAGAGTTTTCTTATGGAGAATTCTTCCCATTTATTGATAATCCTCTAGATGCTACCGGGAAGATCACGACTGAAAAATTACAAGCATACAAATACTTTTCCAAGGTGGTTCCTACCAAATACGAGAGATTGGGATTGGAAATAGACACTAACCAATACTCGTTGACGGAACATCATCATGTGATTGGAACAGATGAGATGGGACGCCCACAGGGGATTCCAGGGATCTATTTCAAGTACGATTTCGAGCCGATCAAATTGATAGTAAGTGAAAAGAGAATTCCATTTTTACAGTTTGTGGCCAAGTTGGCCACCATTATCGGTGGATTGGTAGTCTTAGCTGGGTATTTGTACATGTTATATGAGAAAGTATTGGAAATTGCATTTGGAAAGAAGTACGTTCAAAAAGATACCGAAAGGAAATCAGGGGGCCTTCTTGAAAGGAATGAAAGAAGTGATTGAAATCGAACAACATATACAACTCCACAAAAAATAGTATAACATAGACACAACCGTATACTATAAAATAAAGGATCAAGTAACGATTAGTAAGTCAAACATGAGTGACATTTAAACACATCTCTTTTTGGCATGTAACGGTCAAGCCGTTTCCTTTCTTGTAGTGCATACGACAAGTATTTTATTGTTTTGACGCATGATTCCGGCGCGCAAACATTATGATTGGAGATTTCAGGCTAGCGAGATATCCAGATAATGCCCTCTAGCAAAGTACCAACGGATTGCAAATGGAAACCAAACGGAAAATACAGAGGAGTCGAAATGGATGCCATAAATGTAAGGCATTGAAAATCAAATGTGACGAGGTCAAACCTTCTTGCACCCATTGTGTGAAGACTAGTAGTTTATGTGATTATTCCTTGATCTTAACGTGGGGTGGCAGAAGCAAGGCCAGTAGATCATCTGCACCTCAGAAAGTTCACAAGAAGAATGAAATACAGTTCAAGTTTGAAAGTCACGACGGCCAATCGCTGTACATAGAGAAAGGAACCAAGCATGATGAATTCTCTACGAGAGGTAGCAAGCCCTTATATAAAGGAGGAGATGATGAATCAGACCACCTAAAACCTGCCAAGGAACAACCTAAACCCCAACCGGTTCAAGTTGCTTACGATCTAGTATATGACGAGGAGAGTTATAAGAAAAGAAGCGTCCCTGTAGAATTTGTGAACGAATCCAATATCAAATGGAAGTCTACCAAACCTAGTAATCAGGTACTTGAAGATACTACTGTCCAACCAATCCACAACCTTCACCTCCTCCATCAGCATTATGATAATGATATAATAACGACCCCCAATAGCAGCTTTGATTTAGTTACTTCCAACCCATCAGGACTAACTCCAACCAGTACGTTGAAAGTGCCTGATGGGAACTTACATGCCCTCCATTTTAATACTACTAGTGACTTGCATGATCTAAATGCCCCTCAAAACCCATTCAATCACCAAGCCCACCATCAAAGCCATGATCAGGCCTCAGTAGATGGCAATTCTCTTGAATCTCCCGGTTCTATCCTACAAGATATGCCAGAACTCTCAGATGGGATGAAATCACTTTCAAATGCATTAAACAAAATCACCGATGGTGGCGACCAATTACATCTACACAACTCAGAGGTATTGAATAACTTTGTTGTAGCTAATACTTACGCAATTCCTGGATTGCAGGCTTCGAATCCTGGCGATTTGAATAACTATTCTCAAGATTTGGAGAAAATAAACAGATACCTACCTGCCAGACTGCCTAACTGCATATCTTCGGATCCAAACTCTCCGAATTATGCTGTTCACAATCTAATATCCAGAAGAAGGAGCATATTACTTGAAGACGAAGAAGAAGAAATGGAACTAGTGAACCAGTACAAAATGAGATATTCCCCAAAGAACACAAGGCATACGCCAGTACTAACTCCCGAAGACTTGTTTCGCTCAATACCAATGCAGTTATTACCACTTCCTGAACTTTTACGTCAAGTACCATTTTATCGGAATTTGATGCATTTTTGGGTTGAAGTAGCTTCTGAAAATTTAGTTCCTGCTCCTTCCCATGTCTATAAGGATAACCCCTTTAAAGCCATTTTACCTAGAATGGCTATGGAATATCCTTCAATATTGACCACTTTGCTTGCATTTTCTGCAACTATAAGATCACTGTTGGTGTTAGCTCGTACACCTGAAGAGATCACCAACCGATTAATATCAAGATCATGTGCTGAGCTTCTTAAACTTCTTCGGGATAAAAAGCAGGCAACTTCTGATCCAGCTTTGGCGACGGTCTTACTTTTATCATGTTATGAAGTATTTGAATCAATAGATTTTGATAAACATAGGGTACACAATTTGGGTGCAAGACAAATCATTATGGCAAGAACAAGGGATTACAAGAATAAATTGAATAATCTGGGAACGGAAACTGACATCAGTTTCTTCTTAATGAGATGGTTTGTTTATATTGATATTATAGGTGCCTTATCAGCCACAAAAAATACTAGTAATAGTCTGGACAGAGAAGACGATGGACGATTTGAGCTAGCAAATTCGGTGGAAGAAATGAATAAACTGGAAAAACGATCGGAGGATCCCAAGAGAGACATTGATCATCTTTTGGGGTTCGATGTGAGCTTCCTTCCCCACTTTTCAGAGATAGCTCTTTTAATTCGAAAAGTTGATATTTTCATGGACTCTATCAATAACATCAACGAAACTATTCCAATTGCTATAGTAACCAGGGCATTAGAAGTGAAAGACAAAATATCAAAGACCTTTGAAGCCGGGGAAAAACGCAGACAAGAGAAATTGGATGAAATTATAGAAGGGAAGGAACTTATTAAAAGAGAATCAAATGAATCTGAATCTCCTCCAAATTTAAACAAACTTATTCAACAAGATCATATACTTCGCTGTACCAATAAGATGTTTTGTGATATGGGAATACTCAACTTGTATCGAAGAGTGTTAAAGATACCACGGGAATCGCCACTAGTTCAAGATTTAGCAAATGGAATTGCCCAGATAGTCAGAGACCACATTGAACCTCTGACCCCAGCGGATATATGTACAATTTTTCCATCATTTGCAGCGGGCTGTGAAACTCTTAACCTAGACTATCGGCAATTATTTAAAGAGAGATTTACGGTGTTGAGTGAAATGGGAAATATCAATGCCCTCAAAGGGTTCCATATCATGAGAAGGTGCTGGGAAACAGGCGAAGATTGGATCGTTGCGTCCAAAGAGCTAGATATCGATATCACGTTATTATGAGACGAAAATAAGGGAAGCAGTAATACCAGGGGCATTTAAATCATTAATGCAAATAAAAAATACGAGATAGGACTGATAGGAATTGTGGGCCTAGGACAGTACATTGCCGCAAAAAAAGACGCAACCGCAAACCCTGCACAGACGAACCACACAAATGTATATATTAAGAAGATAGTACTGGCAAATAAAATACTTAAAAAGCCCTCGAAGGGTGTTACTGATAATGCATAACTAACCTCTACGCAATTGTTTTGCAAGCAGTTTGGTAATTTGAGGTTCTCTTAGTCCGACAATTGTGTATTGTGGACTTCAGCAAAGGGTGGACCCTTTGAATGTGTAACTCTTCTCTCCAAAATCACTTCACGCTCGCGTTGTAATTTATTTCGAGTCGAGAATAAAAATTAATACCGGTTAACTTTCACTTTTATGTGTAGTCATGGTACAAAGTAAGCCCGACGAGTTCGACGATCTTGTTAAAGGAATCGAGAAGTCTCATACCGAGCCTGGCAACAGCGAGATCCATGAGCAGATTCTAAAAAAATGTATCCAATACTTACGAGATCATCATCATGATCGCCATTGGTTCTGTGATCCTTATATGTTTCCTATAACTACCCACATTCTTATTCTATTTTCCTTTCCTAATCAAAACTTTCTTCTGGAACTAAAACCGTTTATGGAAACCAGCTTGAAATCTTGTTCCAAATGTATAGTCAATTTCAATCATGCCAAATGTCAGTTGCGTGAAAACTTTGCAATAACCAAAGGTATTCCTATCTCCAATATTAATCATTTTTTGAATTTAATTATAGAATGGGAAGTGTCAATTGTGTTACCGGAGTTGAAGAAATCTATAAATACTGATTTTCTGGCTACAAATGCCATCCTTTCATGTCTTAATGGTCCATCATTGTTAAGATCAAATAAAGAAATAAGAGACAGTTTCAAAATTGTATCACATCATTTGATATCAAATGGTAATATGGTCTCAGATGGCATTAATCTGTTACCAGGTATTATTTACTTGATCTTTGAAGGTACTTCTGAACAGAAAAATTGGGCAAATGAATATTTAACCAATGGTCCCATCCTTACAATTGACACATTAACTTCCCCATTAATTGACGAATTCAGCGTTCACTTATATAGAATACAAGATGCTAAGTTCTTCACCGAACATGTTTCAGTTAAATTCTGGACTGTTCTATATCAATTATTGGACAAGTTAGACAACCAAGCATTTACTGAAAAATTGAATAGTCCTAAAGATATCAAGGCAATGAGCGAATTCACAAACGTCAGGCTTTATCCAATCATAAGGGTGTTCTTCAATAACCTCATGTCATTTTTAAAAGAACCTTTACCAATATTATTAAAACTACTCAACAAATTCCTCCTTCGATTCAAAAGTGAATTTTGGATTCATTCTAGCCCCTTTACATACGTCAACATTTTAGATAATGTTGTATCGAATCCTGAACTTGCAAGATTACTATCCAGTGATTGGAATATCGATGATATCACTTCCTGGATTTTCAACTTTCTTGAATCATTAGATTCTTCACCAAGACAAACTGCATGTATTAGACTTGGTACGTTTCTTTTGAATCACAATAAAACTATCCGAAATACCAGTAAAGATCGAGCCAAACTTTTGGATACTATTGCTTTTGATATTCTTTTGAGATCATTCCAGATCGGTAATGAAACTAGTGATTTCAGAAACAAATCGTATTCTGTGAACATTTTAAGACGAAGAGAAGTCAGAGCAATGATTGAGTATAATGCAGATGCAGTGGTAGAACTTGCTGTACTATCTGATATGAGTCCATGCATCGAATTAATTGCCCAAGCTTTAGAATATGACTTGGCATTGTTAGCTCATAATACTAGTGTTTTGTTATCTGATTTGCAACCAGCATCTTATGATACTTTCCCTTCTTTGTGGCAAAGTTTATCCAAAAAACCTATTTATTCACATAAAGTATTAACTTCCGAAATCTTGAAAGTCTTAAAGAATGTATGTTGTTCTATACAATTTCTTCCTAAGAAATCTCAAGATACGACAAAGGCATTGGTGGCTGCTAGATCACAACACAATACAAATGTTTCTCTAATTTTCAAGTTACTTGGTGATTTGTTAGAAAAAATCAGTTTGGGAGATACAGCTGTTTTGAAGGATATATTTATTACCGTGGATGGACTGGTAGCTTTGTGGTCTTGTGTATTTTCTCCATTAGTAAACCAAGCTGCATTAGACATTTTATATCAGGTTTTCGATATTGGAGTCGGTGGACGTTTTGAAGCCATTCAAGAATTACTATCCAAATACCTTAAACCCACAATCACTGCTGTGAATGAAAACCTACTGAACTTGATTGCAATGCAAGCCTATGAACCATGTCCCAAAGCTATTAGATTATTAATGGATGTGGTCAATGGATTATGTGATCCTCTTAGTGGTGTATTATCTACTTCATTAGAGTCATCTGATTGCAAACATGAAATCGAACTATTCTGGTCTCAATGTTGGTCCTTTTTAGACATGGTATACCAAAAAACACTTATTTGGGCAGGTTATTATCATTTGGATGAACTCATAGAATTTACTAGAGACACACTTGATTTGAGTCACAGTTTACTCGACTCTTTGAGAATTATTATTGATAACGTTAAACCCGATTCCTCATCTGCCTTATTCAAAGTATTCACAAATGCATTCAACTCAGTGGTGGTATGGTTAAGATTAGGGGACATGTCTTTGTTAAACTCATGTGTTGATTTGGTTTTTAAAGGTTTCGATTTAGCCAAAGATTTTGAGGTCGTCATAGATACTTCATTTATTGAAACATTTGCCAAATATGGAGCAAAGGCTAAAAGATTCAACAATAAATTGACTGAAAACCAAAGGTCTCAAATCTTATCTAAAGCTAGAGAATTTGATGACGATTTGGTTCAAAGAATTATCGATGAGACTCAACTTCAAAAGAAAGCTAAAGCAAGAGAAGTCATAAATCTCTCTGAGGAATCGACTCCAGAACCAGCCACTTTCAAATATCAAACCCACATTAAACCACCCAAACAACAAACTTTGGGGCGTTATGGTGTTGTATCTTCTGATCCACCTGTTGCACCAGCTCCAAAGGATATCAAAGCCCTGAGTCTTGATGCTATCAGAAGCGAACTAAAGAACTCTCGTACTCCAGCCCCTAAGCCATCTGGACCTGTTATTGCCCCAGCAGCTCCTCGTCCTGCTGGATTCAATTCCAAGAGGTCTTCTGCGCCTGTCGTAGGTAGATCCTTAAATGGGTTAAAAAAGAAGAAAAATGAATCAGATAGTTCTGAAGATGAAGATGGAGTTGACTTTTCAGATTTATTTGTTGACAAGAAGAAATCTAAGGCAAAGATTACAGAAGTGGATATCAACGGTAGACCAATTGCAAGGATGAGCAAAGAAAGTAAAATTGACCTAGCTAGAAGAGAAGAGGAAAATATGAGACAAAGGCTTAATGTTAGTTTGAAACCACTTTACAATACAATTTTAAGATGGAATTATAATACTTCAGGAGCATATCCTTCGGGTGATAGTGATCAATATCAAGCCACCAAGAATTCGTACAATGATGTTAAAGATTATGTGAAAATCACAGAACCATTGTTGATGTTGGAATGTTGGCAAGGAATTCAATCTGCCAAGCAAACTGGACAAGAAGAACCTTTTGATCTTTTGATTGGTAGTAGAACCACCGTGGATGGGTTCTTTGACGTTTATGCTTCATGCAGAAAATCTTCTTTGCAAGATCGTAAGATTGGGGATTCAGACTTATTGGTTCTTGGTTTTGTTGATTATGGAACACTTCAATCTCCCAAAGAAGTTGCTTCATTTTTGAAAGCTCCAAGTTCAAGGACTTGTTTGGCAAAAGTAAGAGAGATTAAATCTGCCAATGCTGACTTCTCTGATATTACTATGAGAGTGTATCCAAGTGGTCCGATGATGGGCTCCCTAACTCCTAAAGCCAATATAGTTGCGATGAAAGTAATGCAAATGGTTACTGTGGAAAGAGAATTTTCTTCGTTGAAGGGTTTACAATACTACGACTTAAGTGAAAGCATCTTACAAGCAAGACCAAATGATCCTATTGAAATCAGTGATATGGAAGCTGAAGACATGTTACGGTTATATGATGTTAATAAATCACAAGCCAAAGCCATTATGGGTTCGTATAACTCAGACGGATTCTCTTTAATTCAAGGTCCTCCTGGTACCGGTAAAACCAAAACCATTCTTGGAATTGTTGGATATTCGTTATCTCAACAGATGAAGGAAAATGTGATTCTGGTCCCTGAAAGTAAAACACCAGGACTTGAAAATGCCGGTAAAATTTTGATTTGTGCTCCTAGTAATGCAGCTGTTGATGAATTAGTCTTGAGATTGAGAAATGGTGTCAAGAGTTCAAAAGGTGAATCCATGCCATTGAAAGTGGTTAGACTAGGTAGAAGTGATGCCATTAATGCGGCTGTAAGAGATTTAACATTGGAAGAATTAGTGGATAAGGAATTACAAACAAGACATGTTGATACTTCAACTGATCCTAACATCAGAGCTATGCATACCAGCTGTATTTCGGAAAGAGATAGTATCAAAAAGAAGTTACAAGAGGGTAATGTTACAGCAGATGAACAAATGGCTTTGGAAACCCAATTAAGAGAAGTGAATATGAGAAGAAATGACTTGGCAAAAAAGTTGGATGAGCAAAGAGAAAGAGTTTCGATTGCCTATCGTACCAAGGAGATTGAAAGAAGAACTTTACAAGCTAAAATCTTGACTAATGCCCAAGTTATTTGCTCAACGCTATCTGGTTCAGCACATGATTTCTTAGCAAAACTCTCAGTGAAGTTCGATCAAGTAATCATAGACGAAGCCTGCCAATGTGTGGAACTATCATCTATAATTCCATTGAGATATGGTTGTAAGAAATGTATCATGGTTGGTGATCCAAACCAATTACCACCTACTGTTCTTTCCCAAGCTGCTGCAGGCCTCAACTATGAACAGAGTTTATTTGTTCGTATGCAAAAGAACAACCCTACATCTGTATATTTATTGGATGTTCAATATCGTATGCATCCGAATATTTCCCAGTTTCCAAGTTCCGAATTCTACGATTCCAAATTACAAGACGGTGAAGGTATGTTGGAAAAGAATGAAAGGCCATGGCATGAATCGTTCCCTCTTTCTCCTTATAGATTCTTTGACATTGTCAGTAAGCATCAACGAAATGAACTTTCTCGTTCTTTATTCAATACTGGCGAAGCTAAGGTAGCATTAGAATTGGTGGAGAAATTGATGCATATCTTTGGCAATGATTTCAGCGGAAGAGTGGGGATAATTTCTCCTTATAAAGCTCAAATCAATACATTAAAGGATATCTTTTCAAGGAAATATGGTCGAATGATTCTTTCTGAAATAGATTTCAATACTGTCGATGGGTTTCAAGGTCAAGAGAAGGAAATCATTATCATGTCCTGTGTTCGTGCCAGTGAAACAGGAAATGTTGGGTTTTTGAGTGATATTCGTCGTATGAATGTTGCTCTTACTCGTGCAAAGACATCGCTTTGGATTCTTGGAAATAAAGAGTCTTTGATGAGAAATGCTGTATGGAAGAGACTCCTTCTTAATGCAACAGACAGAGATTGCGTTTCTCAAGCATATCCCGGATTCCTAAAAGGAACTGCAGACATAAAGAAGATTTATGATGGAGATCGTTCCGATTTGAAAAGATTTAAACCTACGGATAATAATCAACCAAGGCAGCAAAAACAAGAAATGCAAGATCAAAAACAACCAACGCATCCACAAAAACCAGAACAATATCAACCAAGGCATCAACACAACATGGATCATAATAAACACAACCTGTACAAGCAACAAAACCAATCACATAAACAGCATCGTAAACAAAACAAGCCAAATAAGCCAAATAATATCGACTCACCATTACCTTATACCTTGCCTCCAAATCCTACAAGCATAAACAGTGTTCCGGCTAAGTCTTCGGCACATGAAGCTCATGATAGTCCAATAATATCTCCTCAAGCCATTAAGAGTACGATTTTTTCAAAATCCTCGCAGCCCAAACGTCGCTCTAAGGTGTACGTAGCACCGGCTGCAAAATCGGAAACTACGGCAAAGCCAATTCCAACAAACAGTGGGATGCTACCACAAAGGCCTTTGCCGAACAAACCCCAACACAAACCCTTAGAAAATAACCCGGTACAACCGACTTCCAGTGGTACCATCCAACCCGGAAAAAAGGCTACTCCAAGTATATTCTTAAATTCAAGGAAGAAAAAAAGACCATGAACAATAACTTATTATTAATACACACTTAAATACGTTTACAATTATTTGCTCTTATTAAATACTGTATCGTTCTCGGGGATCTTCGAATAGTCTTGGAAATCAGAGGCTACGCTGAATGAACCTGATGATAGGAAATTAGTATCGGTGGCATTCTGATTATGGTCAACTTTTGAATGAAGATTTGAGATCTTGATGAAATTGTTCGAACTCATCTTTCGATCTAAAGTTTGGCTTTGGTTTATCTCCAACCCCAACTTTTGAAATCCAACGATTAATTCTTCGTATGTCTGCTCATTAGAAATCATGGCTAGAGCAGAAAACAATGCTTTGACTTCGTTCAACAATGCTGAGAACAATTTATTCTTCTTGATAGTAGTTGAATCGGTGGCCGTCATAGATTGCAATGATTCTAGTCTTATTTTGATATTTTCCAACGTCTCACTAAGAATTCCAACTATTGTCAAATCCAAATGGTCCTTAGAAGGTATAGATATTGATACGTATTCTGCTAGCTTATTCTCTTGAACCCTTAGTCTGGAAACCACATCTTTCCATAATATGCCATACTCATGATACTTGGAAGCTTCTTCCGAAGTATTACGCAGTAAATCCGTCAATGCGCTCACTTTATGTTCTAATAAACTGATCACTGGTTCAAGGTCCAATTTTTCCGTTATAGTGTTTGATTCGTCATCGACATTCATAGTCTTGATTTTTGTTGCATTCAACTTAGTTTTACCTTGATTTGAATACATAATTAATTTGACAAATTGACTGATTTGAAGCTTCAAGCGAGATAACAGTTCAGCCCCTCTTTCGTAGCCCTTGTCGTAGGCACTAGATCCATGACCATGGTTCCAATTCTCTGGATCATGAAGATCTCTCTTAGGAGCCAAAGTATGCGATGGAAAAACTTTCGGATCATCAGGAATAATGAATGGTTGCATTCCGATAGCAGTGTTCCCATTTGTAGTTTCTGCTATTGGTTTTGAAGGGATTTGATCTGGGATTATGGCTGCTGGAGATTGCGTTATAGAATAACCATCCATAAAGGTAACATTTACTGGTAAAGTTTTCAATACATTGTCTACCTCTTTATTAGGGATACCACTAGAATTAAGGAATTCCAATACTGCTTGTTTGCCTTGACTTTCAAGATCTTTGAACAACTCAACATATTTGGATGTCTTGCTTTCCAATACAGAACTCGTTGTTTCAATTTCTGTATTGATCAATTGTTTCTTTGTTTTCAATTTTTGCATTCTTGCCTCCAAATCGGCTATTTCTGTATCGATTTGTTTAGAAGTATCTAATAATCCACTTAATTTGGTTCCATGTTTACTTTGGGGGCTCTTTATATTGCTGATTTTGTCCAAGATTTTAGTTCTTCTATTGTCCCATTTTTCGAATTTTGTAAAGAGAGTTTCAGTCACATCGATTTCACGACTATACAATTCATTTATAGAGTGGTAATTTTCTGATAATTGTTGGAAGTTTTGAGAGATCATTGATCTTACTCTATTAAGATTATCGTTACCGTCAGCGAGAAATTGTTGTTGAAGTGATACATTATGGCGTAATTCTTTTATTAATAAGCGTTCCTTGTTGGACAAGAACTGTAAGGGACTTTCAGTATTATCGGAATGCTTTTGGAATTGTATAGAATCAGACATGAAGACATTTGATCCATAAAGTGATCTCTCAATGCTGGTATCGCTAAATTTAGATGGGATTCTAGGATTCGGGCTCTCCAATATCCTAGAAGGGTTCAGAAACAACTCATGGTCACTGACTTCATTTTGGGGACGGCGGGATGATTTAACACTATCATGGGCAGAATTGTGGTTCAGAGACCCCGACAAAAGCAATTCGGCAGGGTCTATATCGTCGTCGGAAGATTCGATTATGGACTCGGGAATCCGCTTGGGGTTCCTCTTTAGTATGGTGGATGCCAAATTAATGGATTCAAAATCATCTTTTGACATGCTTGATCTTAGGAGAGGGATGCTGACCAGGAAATCTGATTTAAGAGTCGAGTGATCCTTCTTATCGCACAGAAAAATGTGTTATCTTAACAGGGAGAGTAACAGCACAATTGAGAATAAGTCAATGGCAGACGCAAGCAAATGAGGTAATATACAGAAGAGACGAGAATGTGCCAAATAAAGGAAGCTAATTGGACAAGGAACCAATGGAGGAAGAGGGTACTTGACTATTCTAAAGTCCTGTTTGTTCCTTCTTAGTTAAGTAAGGTTAACTACCAGCACTGTTAACAGTAGCACTAGACACGACAAGAGCTTTACAAACAAAGACAAGTAAGACTGTTATCTGTCCTTGAGGTTTTGAGAGGTGTTCTTCATTGCGACGTCCTACTATTTGTCATCACTAACTATTTGTAGGTCAATTCCTGGATAATCGTACACCATGCTGCTACCATTATCGCCACAATAGTTCTCGTTCTACTCAATCATTTCTCACAACATCTTTATTTCTTGCACACTCAATATACACAACTACAAACGCGCCTGTCTTCTCTTCTTTTACCCATCACACTTGAGCATGCAATGAAGATACTATGTGTGGCAGAAAAACCGTCGATTGCCAAGGAGGTGTCTTCGACGTTGAGTGGCAAGAATTTCCGGAGCCGAAAGAGTAAAAACAAGTACATCATGAACTATGACTTCAAATTCAACTTCCCAACAATAGGTCTATGTGACGTGACTATGACTTCGGTGGTGGGACACATGACAAATCTAGACTTTCCTCCGGCTTACCAATGGGGTAAATGTGTTCCTGGGCGTCTTTTTGATGTTGATCTCATAGAAAAGATCACCAAACAAGACGTGTTTGATAACATATCTCGAGAAGCTGCCAAATCGGAAAAATTGATGATCTGGACCGATTGTGATAGGGAAGGCGAATATATTGGATTCGAGATCTTTAAGGCTGCAAGAAAAGGCAATTCAAGAATCGAAATCAGAGATATTTGGAGATCCAAATTCTCCCATCTCGAAAGAAATCACGTATTATCAGCTGCACAAAACCCAATTCAATTGGATATGAAATCAGTGGCAGCTGTAGCATGTCGTATGGAGGTGGACTTCAGAGTGGGTACAAGCTTCACAAGATTATTAACTGACAATTTAAGACAGTACAAAATCATTGAAAACAAAGAATTGGCTTCTTATGGAACCTGTCAATTCCCAACGTTGGGATTCATCGTAGATAGATACAAACGTGTCAAGGCGTTTGTACCTGAAACATTTTGGTATGTAAATGTGGAAATACGACGGGATGGAAAAAAGACCAATTTCAATTGGGTGAAGGGCCATTTCTTTGATCGATTATATGTTCTTATCTTGTATGAACAGTGTTTGCAGCATGAAGATGGAATAATTTCGAAATTAGAACTGAAAAGAACTACCAATTGGAGGCCATTGCCATTAACCACCGTCGAATTACAAAAAGATTGTTCCAGAATATTCAAAATGAGTGCAAAGAAAGCATTGGATGCTGCTGAAAAACTATACAACAAAGGGTTCATTTCATACCCAAGAACAGAAACAGATTCGTTCCCTGCTACTATGGACTTTAGAGGTACTATTCAAAAACAAACACAAGACACACGATGGGGAGAGTACGCAAACCAATTATTGACCGTTGGCATTGAAAATCCAAGGAACGGAAAGAATGATGATAAAGCGCATCCAGCCATCCATCCAGTCAACTATGTTAATCTCAATGTGCTTACGAACCCAGATGAAAAGAAAGTTTATGAGTATGTTGTACGAAGATTCCTTGCTTGTTGTTCCAAAGATGCCGTTGGTCAACAAACTACTGCAACATTGAAATGGGGAGATGAGTTCTTCGCTACCAGTGGTTTAATTGTGTTGGAGAAGAACTACTTGGAGATTTTCACGTACCGGAAATGGGAAAGTTCGAAACAATTGCCGAATTTTGTTGAAGGAGAGACCATTCGAATTTCGTCAGGACAAATGAAGGATGGCCAAACCAGTGCTCCGAAACATATGACGGAACCAGAATTGATTGCGTTAATGGATGTGAATGGAATCGGAACAGATGCTACCATCGCAGAACACATAGAAAAAATCTTGGCCAGAGGATATATAGTCAAGCAGAAACAAGCAACTGTAGAATATGTGATACCGTCTCGATTGGGGATGGGACTAATCGAAGGATTTGATAAGATGGACTTTGATAATATCTCATTATCGAAACCATTTTTAAGAAAATCGTTAGAGAGTTCACTACAGGATATTGTGAATGGAACCAAAAGCAAGCCAGAAGTGCTTGATCTGGTTAAGCTGACCTATAAGCAGGCATATGTGGTGACGTCTCAGAATATGAATTTTCTAGCCCAATCTTGCAGACAAACGATGGAAGCTAATTAATATGAAGAAACTGGATTATGAGGTAATGAGAAATAGAAGATTAAAAGAATCGAAGTAATATACATTAAGTTTAGATGTCATCAAATAGTGAAAAACACTCATTTGTGATCTCCCAAAATATACAAATATTGTAGATAGTCTGTTCACATTTCGGTATACATCGTGCAATATGCAGGACACTAATCTGAAACCTCAAATACATAAACATCCATCAACTGGAGCACCAACAACAAAGAAACTATACTATGAGTGGAGGAGCATTTGGACAATCTGGTTTCGGAGCATCTGGCGGAGCAGGAGGAGGAGGGTTTGGTAAATCCGGTTTTGGACTGAGCGGATTTGGAAATGCCGGCTTATCTGGTGGAAGTGCTGGAGGACAGGGAGCATTTGGAAATGCTGGATTCGGAGGAGGTAATTCAGGATCGAATACTTCTGCGTTTGGATCTTCTGCATTTGGATCTTCTGCATTTGGCCAAAGTGGGTTATCTAAACCTGCTGCCACTACCGGAGCTTTTGGATCGGTGGGTTTTAATTCGGGTACATCTAATAATGCCAATCCGTTTGGATCTTCTTCTGTTGCTTCTTCGAACAATGCTGCTACCCCCAATCCATTCGGTGGGTCTAACTCAGGTACTGCTGCTTCCAATCCTTTTGGAACATCGTCGGCATTTGGATCTGCTGGAATGGCTAAACCTTCCAACCCTACTTCTGGCTTTGGAGCCACATCGACTGCATCGCCATTTGGCCAGACTGCATCGAATTCTGCTGGATCACCTTTCGGAAGTTCGTTAAATACAACTGCATCACCTTTTGGCACTTCTAATACTACCGCGCTAGGACTGAATGCTAATTCTAATCCTTTCGCTACCAAGCCTTCAGCTTTTGGTACTACACAACCTACACCATCTGCTTTTGGTACTGCACAACCTGCCCAATCTGCCTTCGGCAATACACCTGCATCGAAATCAGCCTTTGGCTCTGCCCAGCCTTCGGGCTCAGCTTTTGGCACTTCGACGAATTCGTCGGCTTTTGGTGCTGCTTCAAACAATACACAACAGTCTGCATTTGGTGCCTCAACTGCATCGCCATTTGGACAAACACAAGCAAACACGCTGTCTCCTTTTGGCCAATCCAAAGATAACAATACGTCTGCGTTTGGTCAACCTGCTAGTAATGCCTCGCCATTTGGACAGCCCGCTAATAATGCATCGCCCTTTGGAGCACCTGCTAATAATGCAGCGCCTGCATTTGGAGGTTTTGGAAATAATAGCACAACCCCTTTTGGATCCACAAACTCTGCTACGCATGCACCTGTAACACGCAGTACTGTTTCTGTGGAAGGTATGGACCCAACCGTGTTGCAAGCATTCCAAGCACAGACGTTTGAGTTGGGCAAGATCCCCGAATTGCCCCCACCAATGGCCCTTTGCGGTTAGTGTATATAATGTATATTAGGAAGTAAACGATGTATAATAAACAGTAAGGAAACGAACCAAGAAGAGAATAAAGAAAGACACAACAAGGTGGACCGCCTCTAGAGCACCAAAGTCTCTTCACGGTCCATATTACACAGCCCTTCTTCATAATAGTCGTGCGTGGTCAGATATCTACCGCACATAAACAACTCGCCTAATGAACACTATCCATACCTAACCCCAGTAATGATTTGTATAGAATGTGCCCAGCCCAATATAGACAAACTATACTATCGATACAAAAGTGAGTATATCACGTTAACAGCGTGTCCGAGTTGCGGAAAGGTGGCCGATAAATATATCGAGTACGATAATGTGATTCTCTTCATAGATATTTTACTATTGAAGAAACAAGCGTATAGACACCTTGCTTACAATGTATCTGAAACGCAGTTATTAAAGCTGTTACAATTAGGTAATGACAGTGTCTCTACAGGTCATGAAAAGTCGGAAAACACACTCATAAAGTTTAAACGATTTACATCCAGACACAGCATGATCATCAGATTGATGGTCTTAAAAACACTCTTTGAAGTGTACTTGATATGGGCTTATGAAGAGAAGAAAAATGTCCATTCAGTGGTAATCAAATATATGCTCCAAACTGAAATTTACTCCCAATATCTCTATTTCTTGCTGAAACGGGTTGTGGAAGACTTGGTGCTAAATTCTATAATACAAGCCCTCTTCCATTGTTATTTTAATTGGGGAAGTATCGTCAATACCAACCTTCCCAAGAAGTACCAGACTAGTTATAATACTTGCGTTATGTTGGTAACTGTGTTGGTATCTAGTTCCATTAAATTGTTCCCGTTATTAATGTTGATTTGGCCTTATGACAATAGGTTCATATCGGAAGCATTGATCGATATGGTGGTGTTTCTTAATATCATTGAAGCCATAAGAATTATCACCAACATATCTTGGGGTTGGGTCACGTTGGTGTTGATCATTTCGACTCTCCTACAATTATTCGTTTCAAGGCTCTTCCTGAGTTTGATAGTGGCCAACTTTTCAACCATACCATTACTGATTATCGTTCATGACGAATATAGAGAGTTCCTAGATCAAGCCTTGACATATAGAGATTTTGCATTAAATATCTACCAGAATTTGAATTGAATATTAATTAGGAATGGATATTTACATTAATTATTAATTGCCCTCTTTTTACTAACAGTCATTATTTTAATGAAAACTATTCTCAACCAGTAGTAATCCTACCTTTAATCCCATTGATCAAAGGTTTGTGCCTTCCTTATATGTAGCCCTTCCTTTGTTATCATCAAAACTTCATTTCCATCAATGGCTATAAGCGGTCCGTCTAGATCGTCCACCAAATTGGGGAAGTCGTACGTTTTATTCAACTCTCTCCTTTCATCCAACGTTCTATCACACGCGGACGAGTCAGCTTCATGTCCAAGTCCTTCTTCTTCGTCTGAATTTGAAACAAAGTTATTTTCTATGGACCGTAATGCAATAAATATAGATAATGGAATATAGCTATGTTGAAAATTCCATAACAAGCAAACGGTTAATAGCGGTAAAGGAGCTAAGAATGATGCACAGATGTATGCTTTTTGCAAAGCCAAAGTACCTACCATTGTTAATTGGAAAATTAGTAATCCCAATATGATTCTTCTGAATACTAAAGGCCACACCTTCCCTGTTGAATGGGGTGGATGAACACATGCATAAAGCAATTGATACTTACAAACAAAGTACCCAATAACAAAATATACCAAACCTGCAGTAAGAATCTTACTCAGCATAATGGAATATACGATTGTTATAATGAAAATCAAGATAGGTTGTGGTAATTGTAATCCAAAGTTGAATACTGGAGGTTTATACAACTTAAGATGATCTCTGGGGGTCTTGCACCAGACTAAATTTCCAAATGGAAACTTAATCAAATTTCCCAATAATAACAATTTATATGGGAATATCCCCAATCCTTGAAGTATAATCAAATCAACGTAAAATAAGGAAAGATCCCTTAGGGATTGTGCTAATTGGTAGGCAATTTTGGAGGTTTCACTCAAGGATGCTGTACCAAACAATGTGAAGACCAAGAACAAATTAACAAATATATAGAAGAAGTTTTTTGACACCGATGATAATTCTTCGTCGCTATGGGATGTATATCCTTGCTTACTTGAAATCCAAACGTAAAAGAAAGGAATAATCATATTGAAAATTGTGAAAATATAGGTTGGAACCAATCCAGTGATCAACGTTTCTGCCCATTTATTGGCAAGTAAAAAGTCACCAAGTCTTGGCCATAATCTTGAAATAGATTTTACATTCAAAAAATTTGCCAAATATCCAACTGGATACACCAAAAGTACACTAGTTATCCCAATAAAAAACGTTGTCATGAATATTCTAGTATTTCTTTCCTTTCTTGTTAAGCACAAGTTGTCCCATCTGATGTCATGAGGGGCGGGAGCTAGATTGGTAATAAGATGGTTTACCTTTGGATCCAAAACTGCTTGGGCAATCATTTGAGCTTGGGCCACAGATTTCATTGTTATAAACGCAGTAGATGTTGCGGGATAATCTTTCTTTCTTGCTCTAAAGATTTCTTTATCAATAATATCCAATTTTTCGGTATAAAAGTTGATAGCATCAACTTCTGGTCCAAACAATCCAAACAACCCACTCTTTATTCTAGGACGGTTATTTAATTCATCATTCAATAAAGGCAATTGATTGGTAGAATCATTTAAATTTGTTCCATTTTCTACAATTTCGGTGATTTGTTCTATAATTGAAGATCTGGGAGTGGAGGTTCCATTTGCTCCAAGCTGTTCTTCTTCGTCCTCATAGGGAGTAGTAGATGCCATATTGTACAGATCACCCAAATTTGGATGCAAATTCGATGATAAGAGATCGTCCTTACTGATGATCCCATTTCTCTTGAAATACTCTACCCATTGTACTTCCACATTTCTTAACATTTTCTTCCGTAACTTAAACAAGTTGTTGAGACTTGTCCATTCCTTCACTATTATGATCGTATCCACAGCACCAATTCCGAGACCATCGATGTGTCTTTTCAAATCTTCTTCATCCCGTAATACCGGTGGAATCCCCGAAAGCTTGATGGTACGATCTGTGACCGAGTTTTGCTTTCCCAAATAAACTTGTCTCATATTGATAATTTTGGTGGTTTGTTTAAATAAGAAATAACAGACCACAAATGTAAACACATAGGTGAATACAGTATACATCCATAAGAATCGTTGGTACGTTTCATCATCGGCGTCTTTAATGGAAGTTACGGTAAGTTGAACGAACTTTTTCATTAATTTCAATTTGACATGGTCGCCATCCTCGTCTCTCTCATCGTCTGAATCATCATCACTAGGATAGTCTTGATCTAGTCTTCCGGTGAATTTGTATCGTATAGGGGATATTACGGCCACGGCAAATATCAAGCATATAGTAAGAATCTTGATACACATTTTGAAGAAGCCCAAAAATACTACAGCATCCAACCCAGCATGGTCCAAGATTTGTTGCTCTTGAACCCGGTACACCACAGGTATCCAGCCAAATAACGATTTGGAGGGTATTCTGGGAAGGTTCTGTCTGGACGACGAGTGAAGGTAGTGGGAATTGAAGTTATTGAAGTTCGCCACGTAAATCTTAGGATATCTTACCCGAAGGACAGAAAAGATTAGAAACGCTGATAATCCCAACACCAACGCCACTCCCACTTGGTACCTTGCTATTCTGGCCGTCGACGGTCTGTAAGTGTTATCATTGTCTTCGATGGCCACTTCGGAGATTGTGCCGAGAATCTGCTCGAGCAAATAGGGCAACATTTCGAGAAAGGACAGTGTAGCAGTCGAACTAGATACCTCGTGTGTGTTATATCCAAATAGGAAAGCAGACGGGTGTGACAAAAAGATAAGCGAGTTGGTACTGCATATTATCATATCACGTGCTTGTTGAATTTGCAATATACGAGCGTTTCTAATCGTGTTTTTTACTGATAAGTGTACACATGTAACATTTAGATATATATATTATGGTAGTTAGCAAGGTAGATTAGTGTATGGGTTTTATAGGGTGTTTGGAAACACAATGTGAATTTGGTGGGGGCTGGCAATATTGGAATAATTTATAGGCATAGGGCTGAAACTAGGACCCTTTAATTTGTGTGTCTTATTGTGTAAGGAATGATTCTTATGCTATCAGTTGGGAGGTGCGTCTCTTGCAGACGATGGGGTTGGAGGTTGTTGTCCTTTCACATACCCTTCACGATGTTTTTCATAACCAGGTGCAACATTATTTGGTTTCATTACCGAAAATGAGGACATGGCCAATTCTCTAATACTGGCCAGCTTAATTCCAAGAACCTCGGTATAGATATCATCTAATTTCATATTAATTCCGTTGGTATGGTGGTTCATGATATTCACACAGCTCTTGAATTTGAAGTCCACTTCATTTTTGAGGTCTAGCATCTCTTTGTGCATTACATCTAATTTCGTATTGCATCTTTCTTGAGCATCTAATATTCTCTCTAGGAATACCGTATTAGGTTGGCTACTAACAGCACTTGAAGACGAATGTTTCCTAAACCGTTTATGTGGATTCACGTCTTCTGTACCGGCTTTGAATTGTTGTGATTCTTTTGATTTATTTGCGTACTCCTCGTTTGGTGGGGCGTACAGTGTATCTGAATGTTTGCGAGTGTATGAAAGGTTTTGGTTCTGGTTCTGTTTCTGGTTCTGACCTGCATGACCATGATACGCCCTACCAACCACAAATTCTGGAGGTGAGTCTGTCATCAGCGACGTGGTTTTTCGGTTATTTATGGGTGGTGCATACATATAAGAAGCATGCATTGGAAGGGGAGGCCCTTCGAATTGTGAAAAATTTGTTGGATTTTGAACCACGGGCATCTCTAGGGGCCTTTCAATCGGATTGAACACTGTTTGTTTTGGATCGGATGTTTTCATCTTTTGAGCGAAAACCGGATTCAATGCTAATGTTGATTCCCCGGTTCCCAGAGTTGTATCGGACTTCTCCTTGTCCTCGGAGAACGGACTTTTCCCTCCCAGCAGAATACTTTGTGGAATATTTGAAGTGCTAGCAATGTTGGCACTATTGGCACCTTTGGGATCGATGGTATTAGCAGTTTTGTTGTTATCAGTAATAATATTGGTGTTAGCAATAATTGTGGGATTTATCAAATTTGCAGCATTAGAAATATTTAACGAATCCGGAGTAAAATCAATTGCAGATGGGCCATTATTGTTTGAATTAATTGACACCGAACTAGTCCCTATAGGTGTTTTCTTTCTGTTATTGATGAATTCATTCAAATTGACTAGCATAATCTCATTTTCATTAAGATTCAATTCCAATTCTAAATTCAGGTCACTCACCAATTTTCTTTCCAAGTTCTTTCTCAAGTTCTTGTATCGATTATTGATGGTTCTAGATTGAACGATTTTCGAGGCAAATCTTTCGTTGAATTCTGCTAGTACCACTTCCCAAGTCTTGATGGTGTGTCCTCGAGTGAATAGTTCTTCTCTGTATTTGTATACCAAGCTTAGTAGGATGTTATCTGATTGGTAGGTAAATTGGAAATTGCTTCTTCTATTGGTAGGTTTTTGGATTGCGATAGAGGGAATAGTACCATTATGTTGTTCTGCGGTACTTGACGGTGAACGGTAATCACTTGTAGTTCTTGAATGGTCGTTCAATTTTTGTTCGGGCAACTTCTCCAATTTGTTGTTGGTACTACTATCTCGGTATGAAGGAGCAAAGTTCCCATCATTTGTCTTCTTTTTCGATTCACAGGTTCGTTCTAAGGCGCTAGGCCCTAAAGCATATTCGGAATCTTCAACGGACTCAACATACATTTAGGAATAATGTTGAACAAAAATCAAAGTTACTTGTGGCACTATTAATGCTATTTGGATACGATTTTACAACCACCAGCGTTAAGGGGCTGATAAGTAATTAAAAATGGGGGGTTGAAAATTTTGACAGCAATTGTCCATATAAGAACAGACAGGCCGTGCTGTTATCGAGAGACCTGAGTGATTCTCCAATTTTGCTTTACTATTCAGGATGGGTAGTTCGAGGAGAACGTTCGAAGGACTGTGGGCAATGTGTCAAAAGTTTGTGGGGGCAATAAAAGATAATTTGAGATGCGCGTGAAAGTCAATTTCGGAGCCATCGATCGATCATTTATCGTATCGGTGTTTACATATATATATATATATATATACGCACACACTATTTATTATCATAACAATGGCCAGCCTGCATTCATATTCGTATGGTAAAAGGTTTATTGATCTGCAGCTGAAGATCTTGAACCAGCCCCTTAAGACCGACTCCTCTTTGAAGGAGATCATCAAAAATCATGATGTATATGACAGTCCAGGATTGACGCCTAGCCAATGGAATAAGATAATCACAACTATAAATATGAGATTGAAGAGGCATAATCAAAATTGTTTCAATCCACAAGTGACCAATCAGATCGTGCAGCAGGTGCTCAAGTTGGAAAGAACCAAATTGGGAATGGTAAATCAACAGTTGGTGAAATTAAGAGGACTCTTGAAACCATTGTTACTACCAGAATACACCTATTTAACCAATCAAGATAGAGGGTCCAAATTGAAAGAATTTGCAATATTGATTGGAGAACTACCAGAATCCAAGTTTTTATTGGTACGAGATGAAGAAGGAAAAGAAGAAGAGGGGGAAGATAGCAATAATTCTGAGTCTGACTCTGAAACCGATGCAGAAAATGATACCATAGTACAAGATATCGAAGAGAGAGTAGAAAAGCCGATCTCCAAGCGAAGACTAAGATCATACCAAAAAGAGCAAGTTATAAGCGAAATAAATAGGTTGGAAAGAACTCCAAATGAAATGCTTCAAGAGTATGATGATTTACGTATCAAGCTACTCGAACTTAATCAGCAATTAACTTATAAGTACGACAAACTGGGATATTTGACCAAGATGAAGAAAGAGTTATCCAGCGTACTTAATATTCCATCCGGAAATTCAAACAAGGACCTTGGCGTCTATGACAGTGATGAAGAAATAGACAACGATAAGAATGGAGTAACATCGATACAATCCAACTTGGTTGCGAATAATAGTGGTAATGATTTAGTGAGCGAGGTGAATCGGTTTCGAATCTTGGTCGAGAAAATCGGCTTCAAACTAAGTACTAACGCGACTAACAAGCTGGAATTACGTCAAGTAATGAATATGATTAATGAATAAAATAAATGATACAGGAAATTACCCTCTGGATGAAAAGGCAATATAGTATTGATTGGAATGATAAGAGGTAAGAACAAGGATGTAGAAGATTCATTTTCGGGTCACACAACATGATAAATTCTTCTGATCAACCTATGCCTTCTACAATACCCCATATGCATTTGCATCACTTTTATACATCTTTCTAGTCATTTTTGTAATATCAGTTTGACAAGGCATTAATATATTCATATTATACAGTAATCTAATCGAATAAACCGAATCCCATGTCGTCGTCGGATTCTTCCTTAGCTTCTTCGGCCTTTTCTTCAACGGCTTCTTCAGCAGCAGCACCGGAGGCACCAGCAGAAGCGGAGGAAGCAGCACCGGAAGCACCACCAGATGGAACAGAGGCCAACTTGGTGTTACCTTCAGCAATCAATTCAGCAACAGACTTACCTTCCAATTCGGACAATAAGGTGGAGATTCTGGATTCTTCAGCTTCAACACCAACGGTTTCCAATAAGGAGGTGATGTCAGCAGCGGATGGGGAGGCGTTACCACCTTGGACCAACAATAAGTAAGCAGCTAAGTATTTCATTTTTGGTTATACAGAATAATCACTTTTAAGCTAATAGGCAGACTATCCTTTGATGTAAGAGAGTACTAGGTAGGTTGGGAAAGCGATGTGAAATATTGAAGAAAAATTGCAAACTGCATAACATCCAACCCGCAACGGCCGGGGTAGTGTCGGAGGACAAAATGGTCGGATGCCAGAGATTGGTTCGTTGGTGGTGGTGGTCACGTGGCTCTCAGAAAAAGCAGTCACACGGCATAAAATAGTGGTAGGTGGTGGTACTGGTATGTGCACTCCCAAATCCCCAGCTCAACAACCGGGACACTACCCATACTAAAATTACTATGTGCGAAGTCCCAACCCCCCATAGTGAACAGAAGTGCGTAAGGTTTTGGCGACACGGCACGACCTTGTTCAGTCTCGCATTCAGTTAATCATTTTTCATACTAGAGGAGTGATAAAAATTTTCTTTTCATTATAGCACTAATCAACAATCATATCAATATGGCTGAAACTAGTATGTACATATTGGATTAACAGTAGCGATCAGATCTAGATGGCGGCAATTACAGATGATGAGTCCAGAATAAAGAATGAAAGAAACGTTTACTATCGATAGACCAAGTAATGAATAACTGAAAAAAATCAGGTAGTCTCGACATCACGAAATATGAAAACATAAGCTCCAAAGCTCATAGTTGATTCCATATATATTACAAGAAAAGATCAACGTTGCCATAAGTACATGAGAGATCCAGATCGAAAAGCTGTTGAAAACAAAAAAAAAATTCATAGTTTAATTACAAGTTACTAACTTTTTTTTAGCTGACAGAAAGAAGAGAAACTTCAAGACCTTCTCATTCAAGGGTGTTGACTTGAAAGACTTAGTCGAAATGTCCACCGAAGACTTCACCAAATTATGTTCTGCCAGAGTCAGAAGAAGATTCTCCAGAGGTTTAGACGCCAAGCCAATGGGTTTGATCAAGAAATTGAGAGCCGCCAGATTAGCCACCGAACCAAATGAAAAGCCAGCTGTTGTCAAGACTCACTTGAGAAACATGGTTATCGTTCCAGAAATGATCGGTTCCGTCGTTGGTGTTTACAACGGTAAGGTTTTCAACACTGTTGAAGTCAGACCAGAAATGGTTGGTCACTACTTGGGTGAATTCTCCATCACTTACACCCCAGTTAGACACGGTAGAGCTGGTAACGCTTCTGCCAGATTCATGCCTTTGAAATAAGCGTAGTTGTCTCTCGGACTCCTTTGTAATTTATGGGTTTAATCTAAAATTATATACATAATAAACCAAAAATATAAATTGACTGTGTAAGCCTGGCTGTCTAGTACTAGAAACAATAGCATCTGAGATATTTATGGTGCAATAGTAGTGAGCGATTTTAAGTTGCATCGCTTTTTTCACTCACCTATTTTTCTCGATTTGCAATCTAATATCATATCCTGTTCACTTCTCTTTCCTGGTGGTGTCTCTTATCTTGTGACTCATTATGTCTGACGCTTTAAGTCCAATGAAGGAGATTTCAGGCCTGTCGGAAGTCTTGGATCCACTTGGAACCATCGCCTCCAAATCCATTGATCTGAACCCGTTGAGTATGGACTCGACAGTTGAATCAAATGCGTTAAATCCACTCAAAGAAATTACCTTTGGTGCTATTTCGGGAATGTTGGGAAAGGTGGTTGAGTTTCCTTTCGATACTATCAAAGTCCGGTTGCAGTCCAATACTTCTCATGTTCCAGTCTCGTCATTTGAAATGATTAGAGCCACATACAGTGAAGGGATCTTCAACGGGTTTTATAAAGGATTTAAAGCACCATTGATTGGTGCCTGTTTAGAAACATCCATATTATTCACTTCGTATAATTGGCTGATCAAAAAATTCGAGAAAGATTCAAAAGAAGCTCCTCTTTGGGCTAAATGTGCTTCTGGAGGGTTTGCAGGATTTATGGCATCATTTGTATTAACCCCCGTTGAACTTATTAAATGTCAATTACAAGTATCAAACCTTGCTGGTAAATATGAAAACAGCTATTTGACACTTATCAAGCAAATAATACAGAATGAAAAGGGTATCCTTGGTCTTTGGAATGGGTATACAAGTACGTTAACTAGAGAAGTTGCTGGAACTGCTATTTGGTTTGGTACATATGAATTTTTGGATCAACATTATAAATTGAATCCTTTACCATATATTTCACAAGATTTCCAATTACTAATTAATGGTGCTTTGGCGGGTATAGCTTTTAATTGGTCCATGTTCCCAATAGATACCATAAAATCCAATATTCAAACGTACGAGATTTTGAATAATGGAAAAGCCCAAGTAGGCTTTTTAGACGTAACAAGGTCCTTACTTGCAAAGAAAGGTGGTATTAGAAACTTGTATAGTGGATTAACCGTTACCACTATTCGAGCCATACCTGCAAATGCTTTAATATTTTACTCATATGAAGTATTGAAGAGAAACTTTTAGTAGAATTTATAGACTAGACATTTGTTACAATAATTCGTTTACTTCGTATATAAGAACAACACTCAACATTCGACTCTAAATGACTCCAGTGTCCGAAATTAAGGAGGGCCCTTTTTTTTAACCATTATCCTAACCGCTAATTAATTTTGCAGCTGCTTCAAGGTTATCAACATTCAAGTAATCTGTACCAGCTGTGTGCAAGAACTCCAAGTGGGAGTTGAAAGTACTCAGAAACCAAGTGTTATCACCCCATATTCTGGTTTTGATGTTGTGTTCATGAGCAATGGAAATGTAAGAAGCAAGCTTCGTCTTTTGGTCGTCACTATAAGATCCAAATGCACCTCCAAAAAAGCTGAATCCTAATAATTGTTCGAAGGAAGCACTAGCAGCTCTGGAAACCTTGATAATGTCAGCAAATTCGTCCTTACTGGTGTCGGCATTGAAGTTTTTCAAATGTCCGTCAAGGAAAAGGTATCTTTTGTTTTCAGCAGTAACCAAGTTGGTTGGTAAGTTACCTGTAATGGTAACAGTGAGTGGACCTGGGGTGAATTTATCGGCGTCACCATCATAGTATGAAAGGTATCCCTTGTCTATGAATCTTTGGAACAAAGGCTTGATGTGATTGTATAATGGTTCAGCGTCGGTCTTGAAGTCCAACCATAAGTGTAATGGGGTTTCGTTTTCATAAAGGAAAACCCCGTGTTTGGCACTTGGTGGATCCTTCGATGTAGTATCTCGCTTTTGGGCGTCTCCGTTGGCAGCTTCCAAAAACAGGAATAATGGGTTCAAGTAGAGGTTGCTCAAGGTCCTTATTGGTTCCAAGTCGCCTTTGGTGTGGGCGACGTAGATTTCGTCGTTTCTGAAGTATTCAGTGTGTGGATCAGCACTGTCGTAAGAATTTGGAGTAGAGGTCTTATGGTAGCCTTGAGGGAAGTACCAGACATCACTTTCAACACTACGAGCACCAACCCTCAATGCTTCAAACAAAGGTTGATTTCTCAAGTAATCATTGTGGGAATGTAAAGGTAAGGTCTTCACGTTCGAGGTTAAGGATTGAAGGGTATCGGTGTATGAAAGCAATGGAGTTGGGTCCGTTCTACCATCATACAGAGAATGTGGATATTGCCAATCCCTTGGAACAAGATTGTAAGCTCTTAGCATTAGAAGTCGGTTCTTTTGAAAGGCAAACAATGATATTTTTCTACAAATGGTGATGATAAGAATAGTCAATATACTTCTTTGTCAGTACAGTATTGTTCCTTTTATACAATGATCAAGACGGTTGAAGTCATTGGCATGTGGGGAAGTACCCTGGGTGGCATAACATCCGTACGGCTCTGAAGAACGTGGCGAATATCATTAGTGGTCTGAAAGATAGCCCAAAACTTTTATGATTTTTACGCCCCCTTCAGCTTCATTCGACTTACGGCGGCGACGTTACCATGTCTAATATGCGCTGCGTGGTTACTAAATTGTGTGGGTATAAAGTATTTATAAGTCTTTTTGTTAGTAGCTCACCAAGGGATAGTTGGCCTTTTTATTATCCAGTAATAAGATGTGTAGCTCATCTAAAATGATTCCTTGAATAAGTTCTGTTATCAAAATGCGGATACATTTTAATCTGACATAATTTCAAATGAATACTCCTTAGCTATTTTGTATTGTGTTTTGCAGCATTGGAAAATATCGCGGGCATTAATCGTAATTTTGCAGTCTGACAATTCATTTAAAAATAGTTCAATACTTCGCAATAATTATTAAAAATTGTGAGATGTGTTTCAAGAATCATGGCATTTGAGCCTCTAAAAGCAGGAATCTATTTTTACTAACGGGGTGAACTAGCAGACTGAAGCAAGTGGTGGAGTACTGCTTCTTAACATTCTTTTGTAAAGAGTAGCATCATACCTTTGGTTGGATTTGAAATGCACATGGCCCCAAGCACGTTTCTGATCAATCAATAGCTATATTTAGTTTTATGCGTTTAAAATACACTTTTTTGCGTTATGTAATACAACCCTATACAAATACTGGCGAATTTGAGTTTAATTTAGTTGTTAACCATAGGATTAAGCCGTTCGATACCAATCCAGTTTGAGCCCTTGGCACAGATAGTGAATGTAGAGATGTATAATAAAATCATCATGGGAGGTATATATGCTGCTACTCCCCAGCAGAACGCTTTGCAAGCATATTATTAGTAACCCCCATCGTAAATACCAATGAGCAACCGTTAGCCTTCATGCAGTCTTCCTATTAGGCTTCTAGATCATCATACTTGTGAATATGTCTCCGAATTCGCAACCAATCAAACCAAGTATTTATAAATAATCCTTTGCAATCATTATACACGTAGCTTCCACAGGGTTGAGATGCATCACATCAATTACCTGGAGCAGGTTTTCCTTTCATCGAGTGTGTAAACTTTGCTCCTATCGCAAGGTTGAAATCATGATTCTTACGGCCAGAAATGTGGTCCATACACAAGGTTTGGAAACTTAAAAATCGACTTCATACTCGTATATTCTAAATAGTTACATCTTACCAATCACGCATTATACCTTCAATGGCTGTTTTTTCATTCTCAACAATCTGAGCATCTCAACCAATTTCACACTTCCCGTCAATAATTCTTCTTTGAAATAAAATAAAAATGCTGCAGTGGTAATGGATTGGACCAACTTCACTATAAGTCCTCCATATAACCCATCAACACCTTCTTCTCTGATAATCTTTTTGATTTCTTGATACATCGATAATTGTACGTCTTGTTCTCCTTGTTGTATCTTCTTTTTCTTCTTTATGTGCATTCTCGACTTTAAAGTGATATATGGGTAAGTCAAAGATGTGGCAATCAACTTACCGAATGCACCGATAAAAAAAGCATTAATAGCAGTGAAGGACTTCTTCCCATTCTTTGCAACTATGAAGTTCTTCACTTGTTCAAAAATGGTATACTGAATAATTGGATTAATAACAAGAACCAAAGCTGGAAGGACCCCGGCAAATAAAGTACCAGGACCATCTTGTTGAATAATATCCAAAATGGTTGCAAAAGTCGAAGATGAAGCACTTCTACTACCATCATCCTTTTCCTTTTTCTTTTCAGTCATCATTCTTGTATTGGCAACCCAAAATGGATTAGATCCAATACATGTGATTGATCCAGCAATTGCTCCTGTTATAATCGACTGGAAGGTCGATAACCCTTTACCCTTTCTGACACCTAATGCATTGGCCTTCAAGAATACGTTCGATGTTAATTCATAAAAGTAATAATAAATAAAATTGGTCAAAGTGATTCCATACAAGGCACTTTCTAATCCAGAATAAAGTCCAAGCACTCCCTTTTCTGCAATGATTTTCTTGGCCGCCAAATAAGCACTGTTTTTGGTCACTACATCCAAAATCTTCTTTTGGGTTACTTCACTAAGACTTCCATCTTGGTCTTGGGCAGTTTCGGCTTCCTTCTTCTTTTTGGTAGTTTGGGCCAATGTTGATAAGGTGACTAAAGGATAAGTCACGATCATCGACAATGCACCTCCCCCAGCACCAGCAAGTGCATGAGCTATTTCTTCAATGTCACCCATTATGTATGTAGATATGACTAGTTTGAACTAAAGTCGCGTAGTTGTAGTTTAGTGTATGAGTGTTTATATATATATGAAGTAGGTGAGCACAATTCAATCCGTGGGATCTACCACAATCACATGGGTAACGGTGTTCATTTTGTGGGGAACGACCCCAGTAGTCGGTCGGTCGGCTGGTCGGGTTAAAATGATCCAGACACACCTTCCAGACACAGCTCGACAGAATACGAAGTAGTAATGTCAGAGACGACTTTTGGAAATACTTCACGCGACATACATCGCGTGACCCAGGCAGATTATTGGTCCAAATGGTCACAATTAAAAGAACAAAATTAGTTACTAGATAGGGGGAATGATATTTGCAATCGGAAAAAGAATGTAACATCCAGGAAACTTCCAAGTCACACGTTCGATAATGAACAAAAAAGAGACGTATGTGACAATCACTGTTTGGAGTACTGATGAGGACACTCACGCTACTATTACTTCTATATCATGCCATACATAACTACCGTCAACGGTGCGCACACTATCATCTCTTGAACAAAGCTCTTTTAGCACTCCACTTTAATTCTCCCAAATACCATTTTCGATGTCCGTAGAAACCCGTAAAACTTTACTATTGAAACTCGGAGTGTTCAGTTGTGCTGCCGTGTCATTATTCATGGTGGGGAAAAAGCACATTGCATCATATAAAGACGAAAGACACAAGAATGAGACTGACGCCAGAATAGATTCTCAAGATTATGAGTTCGGGGTCTTAACCAAAAGACCAGGATTTCCCACCAATAATCCATCCTTGAATTACGAAGGAAGGGATTCCAAGTACCAAGGTACCGGGTCTGCATATTCCAGTAGAAAACCCGGAGATAGATTATCAATGTTTGCTATCTTCGATAGAGATTGGTTTGGTAATGATAAGAAATGATCTGAATGCCAATAATGAAACCAATAAATCAGCCAAAAAAGTTGTTCAAAAGAATCAACGAGAGATTAATAAATGATAATGATCAAATAAAAAAGAGAGTCTAAGAGGGATTGATAGCTTTCTATTTCAAGCTAAGTAATTTTTGTGGTAACTGGGAAATTGGCTTTCCCTACTATATTATTATTATTATTATTATTATTATTATTATTCATAATTGTACATAGAAAGATAAATATAAACCATCCATAATATTGATTGACAAGCAAAGCCTTTTTATATCTACTTGACTGGTTTTAATTTTCCATTAAATCGTCAAAGGCAATTTCGTAAATCAAATTCGATTCAATGAATTTATCAAGACACCATCCACACAAGAAATTATCTTGTAGTTCTTGTAAAATCATAATGATATTTGATTTGACTTGATTGTCTTGATTAAACAAATTCATTAATAAGATTTCAATGCCTTTATTCTTATCGAAAATAGTCAAATTTCCACCATGAATAGACGAAGATTGTAGACTTGTTGATGAATTGGGAGGTATTAAATAGGTGATTAATAAGAAGATTTCCAACGATCTTCCACTTATAAGATACTTCAAAATATTGAACCAAATTTCTCTTTCGTTAACTTTTGGATTGTTTGAAATATTGTTTAAGCTTTGTAAATGATATTGTAAATCAATCATTAGATTTAATTCGTTAGCCAAATTGGGCAATAATAAATTGTAAGACAATCTGCCTTCATAAAGTAAATCTTGGAACTTTTTAGATATCAATTGATAACATGAAACTTCTAGTAATTTATTGGTATCACTGGACCAAAAGTATCCAATACCATCCATTAATAAAATACAGTCTTTACTCTTCGGTGATAAATTGCTGTTGAAATTCTTCAGACTTAGTAATATTCTTATAATTTCATTAATATGCCTCCTGAATATTAATTGAATAGTAGTTAAATCATCATTGTAATTGAATAATGATAATTGTAAATTGGACAAAAATTTAGCATCTTCAGAAATAATTGAGTTTTTATAATCAGGATCTGAAGGACGGTTTGATGTAAGATGAAATTCATTTGTATCAAGATCATATAAGAGATCCCATAACTTGTCATTATTCTTGAAGAATGGATTAATTGTACCAGCAATGTAAGAATCACATTCTTCTAATAAGTCTATCTTAGAAACATCCATAATTGGAAAGATATTATAATTGGATAATAATCCACTTAAAATACCTCCTCCAGTGACAATTTTCAATGTGAGTAAGATGTAATCGATAATAAAACCCGAGGAATTATCATAACTTAAGAAGATAATTTTTTTTCCTGTTAAAATTGCGTTGATTAATATGATAATTGCTGGTGTTTGTAACCCATAAATTGTAAGTTCATTATTCAAAGTCGTGGTTGCTAATTTTGCATTCAAGATATTAATAAGATTTGGTTTGAAATTCAAATCGGTTGGGTTTAAATAATCACCAATTGTATCAGGCAAATCGACCATCGGGATTTTGATAGGGATATTCATATTATTGAACTTGATAATTGAATTGAAACTTAAATCTTTACGAATAAATAAATCTTGATTGATGATATTATGTTTACTAATCCCCATCAATTTGTTTCTGAAAATTTCATCGTAATAAATCTTATCATTAATTGGTAAATCCAAGATGGAAGTAATTAATAATTTTTTTATAATTGATATGCCATTTGAACTATTCAGAAATTTGAAATTCTTGACATTGATAGATTGAAACAATTCCTTCAAAATGCTAAGGTCATTCTCACTGAAATACTTATCCAAGCATATCAATAATAAGGGTTTAAAATTTTTAAAGTAAGGTAATCTGGTAATGATAGATAATGATTTAATTATTGACCCTCTTTTGAACGCTGAATCCTTCATATTGGTTACAATTGTATAAAGAAAATAGGGATCTGCTTCGCATGTTGCCTTGTTAAATAAATACTGGAATTCTCCCGTTGTTGTATTCCTGTAAAGCAAAAATAATGTAAAGTCTTCTTCCCTTTTATGAATTTGATCAGGAAGCATCAATTCTGGTAAAAACGCCAAGTTGTTTAATCCAGGCAATTGGCTGGGATATTGATGGATCAAGGACGGCCCTTTGTCTATGTGAAACTCGGCCGTGACTATAAATTCAATGTTCCTTGTCATGACTAGACGTGACTTTATTCGATAATATGGTGGAAAAAGAAGAACTCTGGGTATACTTCAATTTTGTTATTGTGATATTCGCTATGGGATTCTTCAGGTACTGTATATGCAAAAGATGCGCCAACCAATCAATTTAGTAAGTGTTAAACGTAAGGTTACGTAAGGTTATGGAAGTTTAGTTTGGTTACTGGCTAGTGGATTTTTGAACTCGTGTATTTTTATTTTTTTTCTGACGAGGAACAGAGTTATGAGTTGATGATCATTACTGTAGAGGTTGTGAGCTGTTGTGAAACGACCATACAATTAATACCTATTAGGGAAAAGGCCACGGCATAACTATCACCAACTGCATTGAACTACGCGTTTTTAATACCTTTTTATAATACATTTTTGTTTATATTTGCACTTGGCAAATATGGAAGAATAACTATACGTAATTATACAAACTTTTACATACAATCAAAAGTGAAAGAGAAGAAGGGAAAAAAGGGTCACACATGAGAACCAACTACGATTGTCTTTGATTAGTTGGCCATGTAACTGTCCATTTCTTGGTCCAATTGTTCAACGGTCTTCTTGGCTGGCTTCTTCTTTGGTTGGGCCTTCTTAGCAGCACCTTTGGCTGGTACTGGCTGCTTCCCCTTGACAGCTTTAAGTTGTTTTTTAGCAGCAGCAATCTTTGGGTTGACAGCTGGTTTGTTGGCAGTGATTCTGGAAGTCAACGGCTTGATGCTTGGATCAATGACCAACTCCAACTTCAATTTTGAAGAACCTCCATCAATTGGAGCTCCGTTGTATTTTTCAACAGCCAAAGTGGCGGACTTACTGCTCTTGAAGATAATGGTGGCATTTCCCTTGAATTGTCCTTTTTCGTTATAGTTCAAAGAAATACTTTGTACACCTCCAACTTGTGATTGAAAGAAATCCTGGTTAAAAGCTTGTTAGTTATTGATCAAATGAATTGAATGAAAAAAAAAAGAAAAAAAATAATGCAATTAACTTTGCAATTAAGAATCAACTTGTAGGGGTATTTAATATCAAAAACGGTGATGTTCTTTCTTTGAATCTGATTTGTTACTGGGTAACCGAATTGGTTGGCAGATTCTGCTCTCAGCCAATTTTGTTGTACCTTCCACTTGAACCAACAATTTTGCCGGACCTGAAGATATTCGTCAAGAGTACTTCGGTCATTGGCTTACGTCTAAAAGTGTATTCTAGTGTTGTTTTTTGTACTACCTCATGTCACATCATTGCTTCAAAAATTATTCTTATAATCAATATGTCCCCTTAGACGGATAAAGCACTTAATTTAATAAGTACCCTAGAATTTTTTGAACTGATAGAAATCAGGATGCAATGAGTGGACTGTAAAGCCATTAAGGCAGGTTTCCAAATAAAACATAGTAGATATTAGACCCCATAAAAGACGTGTACGAAGCATTGATTATCCAAAACCCAAATGGAAAATCAGCAAACGGAGGTTTTCGAGTTAACAACCTTACTTGAAGGAAGTGAAAGGAACCCAAACAGTAACGATATTTTAGGATATCGACGTATATAACCTTTGCAAAAAAAAAGGACGTCTCCATAAATATTGACAGAAAGAAAATAAACAGATGAACTCACACGTTTCAATAAACATAAATACCCAACGTACAAAGTTGTAGCGAGAAACATTAGAAAGAAAAGTCACCAGGACTTTGAGCATTTCTAAGAGGTGAACTCGATCTTAATACATTGTTTTTTGTATTTAAATAGTTTTCTTCTAGAGGGCTAGAATAAACATACCTTGATATTGTCTTGCTTCAAGTCTCTTGGCAAGTTTTGGACAACGACCTTGGTAGCATAGGACAAATCGATATCAGCATTCTTCTTTGCTTTGGCAGCAGCTACTGCGGCAAGAGCGGCAGCTGATTTTTTAAAAGTCACGATAGGTTTTTTGACGGAGGAAGAGACACCGCCAACCTTTTTACCGACCTTGGTAGGTTTTCCACCCTTAGCACCAAACTTTCTTGGTTTTTTGGTGGTGGAAATGATTTCGTCTAAGGATTTGTCTAAAGAGGACATATTGATTTAATAGGGGAATGAATAATTGATTGATAGGTATAAACAACTAACAGCTTTGGAAGAAAAAAAAAGGTGGCGAGATTGGATTGAGACAAGAAAGGATGCTGGATGGAAAAGATTACACAAAGCGAAGAGGTGTGTCTAGGACAAGAAATAAAACCCAGAAAGGACAAATAGGAGAGACATCCGACATACGACACGACAAATTACAACTGGTCGTGCAATACCACATCATCCATAACCCACAGTCCACACATGAAGCACCTAAAGTTAAAAAGGAGAGCCATACTAAATCCGGTTGTGGTTTTGAATTGGATGGCTCGCGTCGTCAATCAAAATGAAATTTGTGTTTGAAGCGAAGGAAGAAGGGGGGAAGATTGCAATTCCCAATAGAAACGCTGTAATTCACCAATTGGAAGGAGGGCTTACGTAAAGATGTGCAAGTAGGTGGGGCAGCAATTTATATTACCAATGTAAAGCATGGATAAATCCATGGTTAAGAACGACTGACAATCTGGTTTAGACAGAGCAACAAGGTTATCAAACTTTTGTCGTTTGCTGAATAATTGTTGCGAGGAGGATCCGCAGACAAACAGAGTTTTAAAATGGGATGGTTAATCTGCACCCTGCACCCAATGGTGGCCTACTTTTCCAAGTAGTGTACATGTGATATGTAAATGATTAGCGTTAAACACAATTGCAATGTTCACTTGATTGATTCATAGTAATAAGCGCCACAATCAGGTAACCGAGCCGAGGGCTCTTACGACCAATGTAAATGAAACGAAGTACATTTTGAACTATCAGGGTTAGGCGCAAAGGTTAGGTGACCCGTCCCCTCGTTGCACGAAAGCTGTGGTAACATTCAAATGATCCTCTATGTAATCAACTGGCCATGTAGTGTTGTAACATACCCTAGGTAAAAATCTTAGAAAGGTAATTTGCGATGCATGGTGAACAGGACCTGGGGGCAAGAATTGGAGCAAGACCTGGGGCTGGACATGGAGCTAAAACGGGAACCTGGATTTGCCGCAGGTGTACTTCATGGTTTTATGATGATCGCTAGTTCTTTCCACCTCTCTACCTTTGCTATTATTATCACAGTTTTTTGGAGACACCTCGGATATAATTCCGGAAGAGCTTTTATGCGGGCGTTCTGCAAGTTCACTGCAAGTCCTCCGAAACCTATTTTCGAGCCTTCACATTTTTTTAGGTGCATGTATCCTTCAATTGCAAATGCGTCATCTTTGCAATTGCAGATTAGATAGTTACTCGCAAGGACTCAACCTGCAACAATCCGTACGGCACCAAGGAAAAAAGAAACTGCTGACGCTCAAAGTGCCCCATTAATCAATTGTTTAATTGGCTTATCTCACTCGTATTATTAACAATACAATGTTTTAACATTTAAATATTTTTCCAGTTGTCGTACTATTATGCACTAGTTTTAAAATTCCTGATCTTCTGTGCCTGTGTTACTCCCTGTCAATCTTGTTTGAACAAAAGATTGAACGTCAATAGTTTTTTTGGTTAATCATATATCTTCTTTTCTTCCAACCACCCCACTATCCTTGTTCCTTTCTATAGTAATACTCCCCACCAAATGTCAGCATGTTTTTAATAACTCTAGGTCTCATAAATACAAACCCATCTCCGCTTTCGTCCGCTGTCGTGGATCCAAATCCCCGCTTATCTAGGGAGCAGGCCATGCCCAATAAATCCTTATTGAAGTTTAAGGTGGGTATCTTCCAGTTCTTGTCCAAGTTGTTGTACAATAATCTGGTGATCACTGAAGAACCAAAATCCTTGTTCCCTTCCTTGAAAAGCTCCGAAATTCGAGACTTTTCAAATTCTAATTCGAACACTTCCTTACCAAAAGCTTGTGCCGCTGATGATCTTGAACTTTGCCTCTCCGGCCCTTCAGATCAAATCGAGTTCGTTAATAACTTCGTGGTGGTAAACTCAAACAATGCAGGTGAATGCAACTCTTCCGATCAAAATTACCATGATTCAACCCAGGGGTATCTCAATCATCACAATTCAAACCAATTTCAGGCTCATGGTCTTCCCCAATTCATTCAACCTAATCAAACTTTATCTGAATTTTCTCCCCATCATTCATCTGTAAATGGCCTTGGTATACTAGGTATGCAAAAGTTCCCTGTTCAACTAAATGAACATCGCCAACAGAATTCCCATCACACACAACCCCAGAATCAACACCTCAACCAAAACCTGAACACCAATCACGGTTACAACCATAATCATCGCCATAGTTCTTCCGACAACCCCGAATCTCGCCATTCATATCAAGACCAATACCAAAATTACCAAAATCAAAGCCCCCCTCATTCCACCCAAATCAACTGTGTTCCAAATATGGACAACCAGCGTGGTAGTTTCAAATCAGAGCAGACTAACTTTGGCCACCTTGACCAACAAATATTCTTTGATGATAAATTCGCTACCGAGAATTCCGACCATCTCTATAATAATGTAAATGGCCATGAAGGAATTCACAACTATACTGTTATTGATGATAATGGAAGAGGGGCTCCATATTTTAATGATTTCGATTTAAATAGCCGTCAACAGGTCGCTGCCCAAAAGTTAGATGACTTGATTTCAAATTCTTCCCTCTCTTCAAGTGAATCTTATATATCTCCCTTGGATGATGAGATCTTCAGAAAACTTTCTAATAGTTTCCAAAATGAACAATTCGATCAAAAGATTCTTTCTGCTTATATTGACGAATACAGTCAAGTTCAAAATAATTTACATTCCCAAGCTGAATCCCAAGCAAACTTATATTCTTCACCTAATAAGGAAGCTTATATTATCGGTGGATTCAGTAAGAAGAGAAACTTTAATTCCATTTCTTCTCCTTCTTCGCTAACATCTCAGGATGATGTTGTTTTCCCAGCCGAGACAAAAATAATGGTTTCTAATACTCCGACTATTAAGAATACTCAAAATCTCGCGAAAAAGAAGTCCAAGAAAGTGAAGGTTGAACCAGCAATCGAACAAGCTACCTTCAGTTCTGTCGAGCAAGAAAAACCTTTCTTTCAATGTCCAGATTGTGATGCCAGTTTCAAAGTAAAAGGATATTTAACACGTCACTCTAAGAAGCACAGTGCTTTCAAGGCTTTCCTGTGTCCATTTTACCAAGAACCTACGGAAGGACATTCTGGTTCTAGATGTCATCCGACAGGAGGATTCTCTCGTCGCGATACATTCAAAACCCATTTAAAGGCTTTGCACTTTATTTATCCTCCAGGAACTAAGTCTAATGAAAGACATGTTTCAAGTGGTAGATGTGCTGGATGCTTTGAATATTTCCAAAACAATATCCAATGGTTGGAAAAGCACATTGAGGCCGGCGAATGTAATGGGACTGTACAGTTCAGATTGTCCCAAGACAAAAATGTTGGTGATGAAAGTGAAGTTGTCACTGTCAAGCAAGAAATAGATTATGAAAATGAAGTCAAGCAATTGTTGAAACCAAATAATGTTAAAGATGATTTCGAGGATGTCTTGAATAGTAATGATGAAGCAGATGAAGAAGATGATGAAGAAGATGATTTCGCTGGAAAGTGAAGTCCGAAGGGGTTTTTTTTTTGTAATCTGGATGGAAGTTTGGATTTCTAACATATTTATTTTGCTTTGCTTTCAGTTCATAATGTTTATCTTGCCTAGGTGAGAAGTTTATTGGGGGCGAAATTTATATATTGGCTAGTCCTATATATCAATAAGCCCCATAGGAGGATAGTTGGTTGATGGTAAGAAGGATATGTTTTCAATATTGATTTAATTGATATACGTCAACTGAGTTCCTTTGAAACCAAGTTGTACCAACTACCAGAAATTGGACCGTACTAGTTATGGTTTTATCTTATTTTTTTTTCAGTTCAGTAATAATTGATTTTTTAACTATATAGTTGTTTATTTAGAAATGTCGAGCTAGACCGTTATACTTGGGTAGACTTCACTAATTTGTAGGAGTCACCTAATGTAAAAATTTCGCAGAAGTTTTTGAGAGGAAATCGTTAGAGTTACTGTCAAAAAAAGGAAAATATCATATTGACGGTAAGGCTTCTAATTACGATAGATCCTTTCAATTTAGCCTTTCAGTGATTGGTATTGTTATCTCTGGTGGTGTCTGCAAATGACATTAGCTATATTAAAGTTGCATAATCGTGGAGATGAAAGTAGCAAGAAAGTTTAAAAAGGTGCAGACGGCTGTGGCTAAATTGTGGATGGAACCTATGTACAATTCAACTACATTTTGTCGTACAATTGAGGATGTGCGAGATAATAGTAAGCTCCTTAAAATTTTGTTTTAAAGCTTTACTTCGTTATCTGTATATCAAATGGATCACATCACCCGATAATTAAGGTGACAACCATCAATCATGATAGTGTCCGGCTAAAGTATTTGGTTTGAGGCCCTTGAGCAAGGTTGTCATTTCAACCGAAAAAAAGGTACAAAACATTGATGAAAACAGAGAAGTACACAATAACATACTATCATAAGTGGACAACTATAATGTCCAACTATGAAATGACAACCATACAATGACAACCATACAATGACAACAACTAATTTCATCTTTTTTTGACAATCACCAGTTGACCTCTTCCACTCTTGACAACTACTTAAAATTCACTTTGTCTTGTGCTTACGTAACCCTTGACCCCCATTCAACATTTCTGCGGTTCTATAAATATGTTTCAGAAATTGGAGTTTTCGGTGAGGAATTGTGAAACAAGTAAACGAGCTGTTTACCAACTAAGATTGATCAAAGCTACCAAACCTTTGCAAACTCTATAGAAAGTAATCTGGCCATTGTAGAGAATTATCCCCATCCAACGCTTTTCTCCTTACTGTAGCCCATATGCTATACCTAACCGATGAGTACCCCTCGCAATTGTGACTATTGTTTATCCCAGATCATCTAGTGAGCCAGCCATTTATTGACGGTGAGGCTCGATTGGGAATGGAATGGAGGTGCGTGGCCTAAAAAAAAAAACGAAACCCAAAATTAAACGATTCACACAATAAACAATTAATATCAACCAATTTTATTGAATCTGATTTTATTGATTAATTAGAAACCACTTCCTTCCAAAGGCCACCAATCTATAGACCTAGGGTATTCAAGATGTATGACGAGAAAAAGCAATCGGATTTTCCGAACTCTCATTATCTAAGCAATCTCAATAATCTTAACAAGACCAATCTGACGATTCATTTGAATAGATTGCCTACATTAGGAGAAATTCTTGCTAATAAAACTAAATCCCCAGTTGATCTTTTCACATTCTATCAGTTTATGAGAGATGTAGAGAATCGTGTGGACTATGTTGACTTTTGGTTTGACTTGATAAACCATTTGAATTTATGTAAACATTATATCAAGGGTTTGAGAGAATCTATTATAAGGCAGTCTACATACACCGAAAATCATACGGTGCCACCATCACTGAGGGCTCAAAGAGATTCAGGAACCGTACTGGAGAATACAAAGCATAAGTCATTAAGTTCTTCAATATTATTGGACTTAATTATCAATGATAATATCTTGGAAGATAATGATTCAAATAGACTTTCCCAATTCTTACGAGGTGATTTAAACATGGACAACTTGGATCCTAAACTTAAAGACTTGATAGAACAATATAATAACGAATACGATGAGAAACACTCTCCAGTATTGAACAAGACGACATCTACCAAGTATTCCCCTACATTTCCTCCTTTGGGATCTCCGAGATTCCCATCCAATTCCGAAAAGAGAGTCTCTTCCAACTCTAGATTATTGGATGATGAAAACAATTCATCAAGCTCATTTGTTGAAAACCAATTAGATGTTGGCCAAGCAGACACAGCTTTGAGTCCTTCAAATTACGTTACTTTACAACAAAATCAACCTTCCCTGCATTATCAACAACAACAACAACAACAATCTCAGCATAACCCTTTTACTACCCCTAATCCAAATACCTATTCGAAAAGAGAATCAGTAATCAACCCATCATTACTTGAAAAACTTATTAAGGACTCTCCAGGATCTCAAAGTAACTCATTTATTACCAGAGATAACTTAAAAGAATCATCTCAAAATCTCTTGTTAAAATACTTTGTGGAAGATTCCGAAAAAAACTTAAACTTGCCATACGAACTAAACAATTATATTATTAAATCCATTGAAAATGATGGCAGAGATGACCCAGATGTATTCAATAACGTCAAAGCATATGTTTTCAATAAAATTGAAAATGACCACTTACCAAAATTCCTTAATTTCATGGCAATCAGAAACGTTAATCATTCCAATTTGTTAAGAATTATCTTTGGATTCTTCTTCTTATTTGTTGCCTTTTGGATAGGTTATACCTTAATATTTTTAAATAAATCCAAAGGATTAAGAGTAGTGGTTCTTGTACCATTTCTTATAGCATTTTACTTTTTGGTATCATCGATATATTTAATAGATCCAATCTTAGTTTGGATAGGATTTTCAGAATCATTTTCCAAAAATGGAAACAGATCCTTAGTCAAAGTCAGAGAGACTTTCATAAGGAGATTGTTACTCAAAAGAAGTTTGTGGGTGTTGTTTTTAATTTTACTACTTACTGCCATTTTTACAGTGTTATTCAGTTTGGTTCCGGGTCATCGATTATAACCAAAGATTGAATGGACTTTATGAATATCCCCTCACACCCCATAATTTCACGAGTATATGATTTGGATTCTAGCATTTATTTCCCAGCATTAATACCTACCCTTAATATCAATAGTACATCATTATTGTATATGACTTCAATTCGTTCATTTGTTAATACAAATTAGTTTCAAATAATATGCCGCGTGGAAGACTTATTCCATAGCCATGTAATAAAGTACTCTTTAAAATTTTGATACTCTACTAATCGGCTTCTAACTAAGTTAAAGGTGTGCACGCCCTCATTGATTTGTAAATAGTTAAGAGTCAAAAACGATCATAGGGAGTGTGTGCAGCCCTTCCCCCCCTTTTATGAGAAGTAAAAATGTTTATGACTAACTCTGCTCTATGATTCTACAATTTTTAGTTCACTATACAGATCGTTTATTATGACACAGACTAGCCTCTAAAATAAAATACATTACTTAGATATTAGCAATCTGACATGCTTATACCGAGTCAAGATAGTCTTGTATTAGCCTTATATGTAGATAACCTTATGACAAGTTAACTTAGTTTTCAGCAAGGAAAGCTTCTCTCTTTTCAGCAACTCTGGTAGCTCTTCTTGCACGAGCAGCTCTGTTCTTCACTCTTCTAGCTTCAGCTTCATCCTTAAGAGCTCTTTCACGTAAGGCTTCGGCCTTGGCTTGGATAACGTGTTCAACTAAAGATCTCTTGTGCTTGAAAGAGTTACCCTTAGCAGACTTGTACAAGGAGTGGTACAAGTGCTTGTCGAGCTTACCGGCATCTCTGTATTTAGCTAATAATCTTCTCAAGACTCTCAATCTTCTCATCCATAAGACTTGAGAAGGCATACGAGCGTCCTTGGTACCCTTTCTCTTACCGTGACCCATGTGTCTACCGTTTCTCTTGGATTCCAATAAAGCTCTAGCTCTAGATCTGGAGTGGACAGTGTCTGGCTTCTTGACGATGGTACCATTTCTGTATAATTTTCTGATAGCTTGACGGGAGTTGGCGTTAGCAATTTCAGTAGTTTCATTTGGATCTAACCAAATCTTTCTCTTACCGACACCAACAACACTGGCAGCAAGTCTTTTTTGAGTTCTAAGATTAGCCCTATTAATTTGTTAGTATAAAATTCATCATTCATAAGTTTGATAGATCGGGTTGTTCCAAATGACTAATCTTTTTCATTCCAACATATTCAAAGGTTGTCTTTCGTCTATTCATGTATATCACTTGTCCTCTATTGCCCTTGAATTACATCCAGTCATTGGTTTCCTTGATCATATCCTTCATCGAATCCACTTACATTTTTGATTAATGAGTTGTACTTGTAAAGAAAAAAAGGAAAAGTTTTATAACAGCTAAAATTTTTAGGGGAAAATTTTTCTTGCTCAGTTTGGAAAATGTCGCCAAGTTTGAAGACTGTGGATATTTAGGGATAGTTGAATAATGTCGTACAAGTGTAAAAGTCGCACTATTATGTTATCTTTGACTTCATCCCTACTCGTACATTCTTACCAATTCGGGCAAGTCCTGCGCTCGTGACTCAAACTTCGACTGGCATCGTGTGCCGTACCAGAAAGTCACGTTATCGCGGGCTTGAAGCCCTAAGCCCGTGCACGTGTATAGACAACCTACTACTCAAATCGCGACTGAGCGATGAGGTTAGCAAAAAAAATTAAGGTTAAGTGATCAATCTAAATCATCTATATTCAATAATAATGGCCAAATCATTAAGATCCAAATCGAAGTTGAGAGCAAAGTCTGTCAAGAGAAATAGAGAGTTCGCCGACTTTGTCGACTCTAGAAATAAGAGAATTTCTGACAAGATGGCCGAAGGAATGAAGAAGCAAAAGGATGAAGCCCTCGCTAAGAAGAAGGAACAAAATGAAGGTGCTGAAGAACAACAAGAAGAAGAGGACATGGTCGTAGATGATTCCAAGCCTGCTAAGAAGATCTCCACTTCTGGATGGAGAGATTCCAGAAAGCAAATCTATAAAAAGAGTAACATCAAGCGTAAGGCGAACAAGAGTATGAAGTATTAAATTTGATATCAGAGGTGGATTATCTGTGGAAGTTCACATAATTTGCAGTCCATGACCCATTAAATGAATGGCAGTATTGTCTGCTATTTTAATTCAAGAACTGGATCCCTTCAATATGTCTATGCCAAGCATTTGATCAAACTTGCTACCCATGATGGGCAATTTATGTCAAATTTTCAAGGAATCTTGGTTTCTGCATTATGTCAACCTACAAGGAATATTCACACATGTTACATCACTCAATTGCAAGTTCTTCTATTCGTTGAGCCCTTAAAATCTCATACATTTTCTATGTGCTTCGCATTGCAAAAGTTTTTGCACCCATTCATTGTATATTAGCATTATATGTAGTGTTAGACTTCATCCTACACTCCGGCCATTTAATTCGTATTATTTGATCTTTATTTAGTTATCTTTAATTTTATGTTATATAAAGAACTTGAATGTACTTGAATGTATTATTTGTTCAACTTGTCAGTCAAGTATTGCTCGTAACCGATGTCTTCCAATGTTTCAGCTTTGCCTAATACTTCCTCTTCCATGTTTTCCATATATTGGTTCATAGCTTCCAACCATTTGTATTGGTAGGCACCTAAGATTCTGATGGCCAATAATGCTGCATTGGTACTGTTGTTTATGGCAACCGTTGCAACTGGAATACCTCTAGGCATTTGCACAATTGAATGCAAGGAATCAACACCATCTAAAACCGAACCCTTAACTGGAACACCAATCACAGGTAATGGAGTCATGGCAGCAACCATTCCAGGCAAGTGGGCAGCACCTCCTGCACCAGCAATGATACATTTCAATCCTCTCTTTGGAGCATCAATAGCGTACTTGGCCATTCTATGTGGAGTTCTATGAGCACTAACAATAGTCAATTCAAATGGAACACCAAATTTCTTCAAGATATTGGCTCCAACAGACATAACTGGTAAATCTGAATCTGAACCCATGATGATTCCGACCAATGGTTTTTCCTTACTTGTTAAACTAGCTGGAATATTAGAAGATTCACCCAAGATGTAATCCAATCTACCTTGACAATCTTCTATAGATGAAGACACAACATTGATGTGACCCATTTTTCTATCAGGTCTAGTGGATTTCCCGTATAAGTAGACAGAAGCATTCGGAGTTTCCAAGGCTCTACGGCAAATTTCCAATTCCTTATTTGGTGTGGTTTTATCTCCCAAAACATTCAACATAATGGCATTTGTGGTGGTAGTGGATAATTGGGTAAAGTTCTTTGGCATTGGTAATCCGGTCACGGCTCTTACATGAGCTTCGAATTGAGAAGTGACACAAGCATCAATAGTATAATGGCCGGAATTGTGAGGTCTGGGAGCAATTTCGTTGATCAACAACTCATTGTTTGGTAATAAGAACATTTCGATTCCGAAAATCCCACATCCAGGGAAAGATTTGACGGCATTCTTAGCGAGAATGGATGCTTTTTCGGCCAAAGTATCAGAAATTCTAGCAGGAGCATATACTAAATGACAAATGTTATTTTGGTGAATGGTTTCTACAGTAGGATAAGCGAAGACTTCACCTTCGATAGATCTAACCACCATAACGGCCAATTCTTTAGTAAATGGACACCATTTTTCGGCATATAAAGGTCTGTCTTTTAAGAATTCAAGAGCTTCTTGGACATGGTCCTTTGTCTTGACAACAAAGTTACCTCTACCATCATAGGCAAGAGTTCTTGATTTCAACATGTATGGGTAACTGAACTTGTCACCAATAGCTAATAAGGCGTCCTTTGTGTTTTCAGGAACGACCACGGACTCGGTGACTTGAATGTCATGTTTTATCAAATGCTCTTTTTGTAAGTATTTATCTTGGATTAATTTTATGGTAGAAGGCAAAGGATAGATCTCGATGTTAGGGAATTTGCTCTGGACTTTATTCAAGGCATCAACATCAACGTGTTCAATTTCCACCGTCAAAATGTCACATTTAGCTGCCAATTTTTCAATCGATTCATAATTAGTAAAGGAACCATCCACATGGTCTTCAGATGCGTTGATCTGTTTTGCAGGACTATTAGGGGCATCCAAGATGAGTGTTTTGACATTAAGTCTGCTGGCAGCTTCAACAATCATACGACCGAGTTGGCCTCCGCCTAGAATACCGACAGTTTTACCATCCATTGTAGTGTGTATAGTATTAGTATGGGAAGAAGAAGAGAGGATAGATTATGGGAGAAGAGAAGAGATATTTAAATATGGAGTGCGTATTTTGGGCGCTTAGAAAAAAGGTAGTGTTCGACTCGGAGCAATGACTCGGGCCGTATCTCAATTTAGCTGCAAAATTTCGCACAAAAAATGAATTGAATATTAATGGCTAACTAAGAACTAAAGACGATATGAATATGAATATCAAGCATACCAACAAGTGCAAGAAAACCGGTTAATTGCGGTGTCAGGACTCGGAAATGTTGTAGACGGTGGAAGATTCCAGAAACTGGAAGAGCCACTGAGAAACAACTTGAGAGGTTCATTCTAAGGAGATCTTCATCACCACCTATGAAGGGAATAATACTATCATACTACATTCCCTTCAATTTCACAAATCCACTGATATTCTATATTCGTCAGCTTCTTACCTCAACAAATGAGCTACTCAAATTCATTGATGAAACCTCCGGAGTAGAGTAAGGTTCCCATTTGGTAGTCTTGGTTGTCGGTATTCGCTATGAAATCCATACTAACACCGGGCTGTGGTTGTTGTGTGTGACCATAAGCCACATTGATTGGCCCCGTCTGTACCGGGTACGGATATTGGTTGTATTGTTGATGTAAAGGAACCTGTGGTTGGGGAGGCTGTGCATGCAATTGAACATTAGAGTGTTGTGGCAATTGTTGCACAGTTAATTGCTGTTGTTGTTGTTGTTGCTGCTGTTGTTGAGGAAGTGGTTGTAGTGGGGGAGCAGGAGCAGCTTGATGACTTTGATGCTGGTGTAATTGGGGAAGCTGCTGAGTCGATGGCGGGGGTTGTGGTTGTGGTTGTGGTTGTGGCAGAGGTTGTAACGATTGTTGCATTTGTTGTAAAGATTGAAACTTTCTTTGAACATTCAATTGGGGCTTTTCCCAATCAAACAGAGCACCTGCCGAAGTAGCTTGGGTATTTATTGGAATAGAATAAGGATCGGGAGATGCAGCAGATTGATCTTGATAATGACCGAAGCTATGAGGATGTGGATGATGGGGATGAGGATGAAGATGGGAATGAGGATGAGGATGGAGTGGTGATGCAGAATATTCTGCCACTTGAGGAACTATATTTTCATTTTTGGTGATAATCTTGGTAAAGGGTAAAATCAATCTTGAAGCTGTCGTAACAGCATCTTTAAGATCTTCTACTTTAGCAAATTCCCATAAAAGCACCATACGGATACTCAGTTTTGAAATGATACTTTGATTGAAGTCTTCATTTTCATTATTTACAGGATCCGAAGGATGAGACTCATCAATGTTATAAATGACTTGTTTAATGGTCATGCCTTTAAACGCAAGGTTGATTTCTTCGTCATCTTTTCCAACTAATTTAGCAAGAAAGAATTTCCAAAACTTGATCAAAAATGGCTTATTCTCATTTAATTTGATACCATTCTCATTAAATTTCAATACTTCTTTTCCAAAGGAATAGATACATGTAAATGATGAATAACTGTCGGTATTTATATCAACGTTTGAAGCTTCATCTTTCTTTAAAATGCTATTACAATTCAATAATACATTTGATTTGAAACCATTCTCAATTGAATAATCGAATGGTAATGTAGGAAATATGATTTTGACCATGTTGTGAATAATTGGAATATTATTACAATTTTGAAAGTCATTCAACCCAGGGAATCGATGAGAAATATTGGCATTTTGTTTGATTTTTAATGACTTAATGTTTTCATGGTTATTTTGTATAGTTAAAATAATTGAATTTGTTGAGTAATTATCATAAATTGACATGAAGAAATTTTCAATCTTGATGGTATTGAAAGCTGAAGTTTGGAGGTAATTCGAAGTTGGGAAATTTTTCCTTTTGTTTGGAGCATAACCACTTATTATTGAACTTGGATCTCCTCTTTTATTTCCAGTTAACACAATCGAAGTATCATTAAATCCCATAGATTTATTAAGATTTATTTTCGAAAATACCTGTTCGAATTTCTTAGTATTTTCAATAAGTTCATCATCATCTGCAAATGTTGGGCCTTCATTGATTAGGTTTATGATATCTAGTTTTTGACCAAGATTTTTGATAACCTGAATATGAGAAGATACTTGCTTTCTAGTTCTAAATTTACCTGTTTTTGTCAAGATATAATCCGATATCAATTCATTTCTACCACAGGATCTTCCTGAAATTTTAATTTTATTCAACCCATTTTTAGGGATAATTCTAAGCACTTCTTCAAATGCTTGTTCAACGTCTTCAGACCATATGTCATTATCATTAGCTTTGGGTAATGACGAAGTTGAGATGGTGGAGGTGGCAGATGAGGGTAAGGATTCATCGTAGGCTGTATTTGGAGGATGATGGAAAACATCATTAGTATAAAATTCACCAACACTAGCAGCTGAATTTGAAATTGGAATAGAATATGGTACATTGGAAGAACTAGCACTAATTGGTATTGGAGCGGATGATGATGATGATGAACCATCAAAATTATTGACCATATTAACGTTATTGTTGTTGTTACTATTGGAAATCTTTCGGGTAGCTGATACAGGTTCTTCGACTTCTTCATCTTCAGATAACTTCTTTTGATTCAAGGTACTGGGAGATATGGTTCCCAAAACTTTTCGAATTGGGGTTCTTTCTTCTTCTTTGACCATGGATGAATTCATTTCAGGAAATGGAGCACTATTGAAATTGGAAAAGTTGGTGGAACGAGGCATTTCTTTTCGAACAAGTTTGGAGTATTCGTGGACTTGGTACATTTGTTTACCATCATCATCGATGGCTATATCCACAATCAATGGAAGCTTCTTGTTTGGATTTGCTTGATTCGACCTAATAGGAGTTGGTGTGGGAGTTGGTTGGGACATCTAGTCTGAAGGATGATCTAGTTAGCTATATACGATATATTAGGGAATAATTAAAGGAGCGACACAATATATGGTATATAGTTGAATTAGATAATCACAAGTCAGGATAAGATGAACTTTAGTAACAGGAGGATTAGTGGAAGGGGTAGATTGGATCAATAAAATACGCGAACAAACTTCAATAACTATTACACGTACTTTATACGTTTATATATACATGTAAATAATCAGTTGAAAAATCAAAATTTTGTATCTTAATCGGTTTCAGAATATGCCTGTGCTCATATTAAACAAGTTGGCGTATCGTATGCATAGGTTTTTGTTGTTTTGGTTTCTCGTTCGTAACTAGCCTATGTTTAAATTCAAAATGTAAACACTTAAAAAATATTTAAAAAATATAAACTCATGTAAAAAAAATTACAATCCAACTTAATTTTTGGGACCTAGATCTAGTGTCCAGTTGTATACAGGCGAAGTAACTGTAATATTTTTACATAGTACTTTTTTTTTTTTTTTTTCTTCGCTAACTAACCCATATATACTCATGTTCAGATTTATTTCTTTGAGTGCGTTTTTTTTGTTGTCTTCAAAATTTATTTTCATTAACCTAATATTTTTTGAAGAAAACCACGACTGATCCCCTCCTGTTACTTAGAAAAGAAAGTATGGCTGGTTTTGCGCGTCATTTCCTGTCATCTTAACATGGAAAATCGAGTTAATAATCGGTGTTTAAGACCATTTTGTTATTGCATCCCATTGTAGTGTGTGTATCCGTTTTATTTCTTTAGATGTTGATATTTGGTTGAAAATATTCGAACGGTTATGATTGGGGTAAATTCCTAATGTATATGATGAACATCATCAGAGCTTACTCTCCCCCTATACTGGAGGAGCATCCCCACATTTATTCTATCATCAAACTCTCCTCTTTAATATATCCCAACCATTTCGCCTAAGCCGCAGGCGTTCAGTTCTTCACGTACCAGGTTATTTTTTAAGTTCTATTACAAATCCTGGTTGGTTGTGTCATCCATAGGGCAAACATAAAAAGGTAGAACATACAACGAAGTGCTTGTAAATTCCAACCGTTAAACTTACTCTTTTTCTATTATTTTCATTATTATTATTTTATTTAATATTTAATATGTTATTGCATTAACCTTTGCGAAAATGGGAATTCAAGACCGGTGTGGCTTAATACTTAAAAAACCAACCTAGTTTTATGTTGTCTCATCCAATCAAATTTATCTCGCTAAATCTGAAACTCCCTTACTTGGAGGGGACAAAATATGTTAATTCTAAAATATCTCCTCCAGTAACTGCATCAATGTGATAATCTAATTTACTCCGGTTTCCGGAGACTAATATCTTACCGGTCCCTGTAAGCCTCATTCTTTTTATTTCACATATAGTATATCTTTCAGCTTTTTACATTGTTGATAACCAAATTTATTTATCATAAAACATAGTTACTGAATGAGAAATAATTAGACTATTTACGTAAGCCGGCATATTAAACCTGATGGAAAAGTCGAACTGCATTGTAGTGAATCGACGATATATGATCGGGGAAGCAGTTGACTTCTTTCATTCCAATTACCAAGATATTTGATGATACTCTAATTGGGTAACATTTCGCAATTTTTTTTTATGATCCCGACCAACTAAATTATGTATCTGTCTCCGCTAGTTTATTAATCCGTTCTTACAATTTATTACATCTATATTTTTGCGTATCATTTAACGCTTTATGTCGGTTCAGTGAGAAATCTAGATTTAAACCTTCTAATTCAAGATCATACCACCAAACAAACAAGTGCTTCAAACTTTTGTTCTCTTCGTTTGACATGATATCGCTTATTGCCGAAAGTACTTAACCTACTTCTTTGATTATTCATCGACATGGTAACCCTTTAGACTCGGTTCTATTTCCCCAAGCTTCATTCGGCATAGAGGCGTAAGGGAAACAAACCATCTCCTCGTTCCAAGAAAGATATTTTGCATAAAACAATTCCCATCTACAGGAATATTTTTAAACTTGTATATTAAACGGCTTATTTTTACTTTTTCTTATAATAAAATCTATAGCCTACATAAATGGGCATGAGGAATTTTGAAAAGTAGGAAAAATCTGAACTTTTTTTGTGAATATAAAATAGTAAAAAAAGCGATGACATAACAAATCCGAATGGATTAGTCTTTGGGAGAGCTGAAAAGATATTGCGACTTTTAGAAACGTGAAGTTTCGAGGTTAGATCGTTGATAAAGAAGCAATCAGGAGGTGTCTACTTGCCAATCCTTCATAAGGATTGTCACCTGATCCTCCAAAACAATAGCCTATTATCTTTTCTTATCGACATGGTTGTCAGCCGGGATATATGCGTTGGGGATTATCAACAATAGGAAAGCACGCAGCAAACACTTACCCTTCTGTAAGACCCTTTCCAATTTGGGTTCTACCCAAAAAAAAAATAAGAACCAATAGAGAATCAGATTCAAAAGACGATTTAACAAGTTATCCCACAGCTTTTTTTTTTAGATATAGTATACGAATCCATGGATACGACAAGTATCTAAGGAATGTAGAGTTTCGGGAAAAATGGCACTGTCAGGGGAAGAGCTAATTGGAATTCTGGGGCACCCACTGAGCTTCTCGTATAGAAATAGAATCTTTCTGGTAGTCCGGCCAGACAACAGGATTGTTATCAAATGCAAATTTTTCAGGTTAGCATCACTACATCGATACATGACTTCACTAATCAGTAACTAGTGATGTTTTTTTTACTAAACCCTTTCTAAGCAAAGGAATCTAGAAAGAAGCTCATAATGTTGCTAGCATGCACTACTATATCTCTAACGGATTTATAAATCAAGGCTGACAATATAATTATATATATATATATTTTAGTGCTGCCGAACAATCCTTTAAATTTTATGGTAACCTGTTACGGAAAAGATGGGTAGAGACAATTGCAAAATAAAATAAAAATTCGTTTCCTAACCACCATCTGCAAGGGGCGTATCTTCCAATTACCTGAGCTTATCGAAATGAGAAATGCATATTGGAGAAATCCATCCAATCGAACTTCATCACATGCAACGGATTAGCTATAGGAGCAGGTTTAAGTTTAAGATCATCCTGGTTACCAAAATGGATCTTTCAAGTTGCGAAGAGCCTGAATGCTGCATAGTGATGCATAGCATCGAAATTCATCTTTGCCAAAGATGATCAAATTTATAGTCCTAGGAATTGCACGCGTAAACATAGGCTTTTTTCCAAAAAAAAAAGAAAAAAAAGGATTTTGCATCCTACCAAATAGACGACAGGTACACGTAGAAAACTTCTTACATAAATATGTATTTTAAGTAAGGTCATAAATTGTAATATATAGTGTCAATCCAATATGATTGCTGTATTGCAAAATCTACAAGTTACCAGCTCATTATTTTGTAATATTATTTACAAACAGTGATACTTTTTTCCAAAAAGCCACTAGATTACAAATATTTTTAGTTTTTTGAAGAAGTTTGCCAAAATTCCATTATTATTGAAAGAGTTTTCTCGACTACATTCCCATGTTTCGGGACTGGTCAGTTCCAACCGAGAAGACAATTGGCGTACTAAGGCTTAAGGTATGGCGAACAATACGATCCTAGGAAGTGAAAAAAAGGTGCATGGATTGATTCGCAAATACAACCTACTTAGTATTATCACGTTCTACATAGTGGGGTGAAACGCTAAACATAAAAGGGAGATAACACATAGATTTTAAGCAGCAATTAATGCTTTAGACGTATGCGGCCGATTGTTGTAATTGCCGGAAAACAAATGGTAACCTTTTAAGCCTTAATCTCCAGAAAGAAACCGAGCAAACAATTCATTGCTCTTGGTAGAATCGATATCCATTTCGACTTCACTCAAATCATTCTCATGCAAGATTTGTTGGGAGTTGTAAGGAACAAACTCTATCACACTACCTTGCGATTGAATAAAGGGCATCCTCACATATGCCACCTTGCAAATCTCGCCTGCATTACATATCTGTGAACTTTGTTGACCGCCAGTATCCATTTCTTCTGAGTAATGCAGACCTCTATTTCTTATTTTGGTACAAACTCCTCTAGCCACAATTTTTTCTTCGTATTCGAACAACTTCGGCAATATTGTTTGGAACTCTTTCAACCATTTTTTCATTAACCTGTTAATGTTTTGCACCGGTCGCGTTTCTTGTATAATACAAGCATGTAGCTTTAAAATATCACGTTTGAATAAGTCGATTGACGAATAATGGTATTCTATATTTAGTTGCATGATTTGGTTCATGCTAATTCCATGCACGGTTTTGACTTTGTAATTCTGGATTATTTTCGATCCATCAATTTTACAATTTAACGAACTTAGCACTTCTTCTATTACCTTCTTGACAGGAAAATAAATCACGTCAATCATTCCGAGATCGAGATTATTAATTTTTTGAGTCGTTATTTGTCTTTCGGTCCATGTATCTGTCATACGAATTATTTTATCCAAATCTCCCACAATATGATTAGCAAATTCAACTTTTTCCTCAAGTTCCTTCACATATTCATAGCTGTCCTGCTCACCAGAATTGTTATAAAGAATACTGCTGGTAGCTATAAGGTTATTATTACGTCGTATTAATGGTGCTCCCCGCTTCAGTTCTCTCTTCAAACACCAATACCGACACATTTCATTACTAATATCCCGTATTTCTTGTAATGCTGACTCTTTGGAACGATTGGGTAATAATTTCAAGTCCCGTAAACTTCCTGATTCGTTCATCTGTGTTTCCACCTTCAATTGTACCATTAATTCATATAAAACATCACTGAACTTTTTAGGTGCGATGGGCGTATTATTTTCGGTTTTCCATTTAAATATGTTCAACTTATTGGCCGTTTTCTGATTATGGCTAAGCTTTGCATTTTGTTCAGATAGAATCTTAGTATCCCGAAAGAACAATTTTGTCCTTTGGATTCCTCTCAAGACTTCATTTAGGTCTTGCTCAGGGGGTCCGTGTTTTTCACAGAATGTTTTCATCGTTAACTTGTTAGTGATTGCTCCTTGGATACCTTGAGTAAATTCCATATAAAGTCCGGCTCTTTTTGCACATGTAACATGGTATGCTTGGAAACAATTTCGATTGGTACACTGGATACATGCACCTACTCTCTGCTTGCATAGATAGCAGGTCAATTTCCATCTATTTTTCGGAATAGAATCCATTCCTTCTATAGGTTCCATATAAATGGGATTGGCAAAATATAACTCGTTAATCCAAAGTGCACATATAACATGACTCCATAAACTGTTATCCAATTGTTTAAATGCTCCAGTCTTACTTGGACAAAATACACATTCCGTGGTCCTGTTCTTATTGATCATACATTTACGACACAACCATTGGCCCTCGGGTATAAAAGCCACCCCATAACATTCCTGATGGACTGCTATATTACAACCATCACAGAACACAATAGCATTGGTATTTTCGCAGTCACTGTCATTACAAATAGCACACTTCTGGTCATAGATAGAACCTAGAACTATTCCATCATCGTTGCCATACTTTTCATTACTTGTAGCTTGATCCAAGGTCAACACTTGATTATTATAATTGACATTCTCAGACCCTGCACGAGATAAAGTGTCCATTTTTTGCTCAAGTCTGGCCCATTCATTCTCGAGAGTTGTGATCAAGATCTCAAACATTTCCTGGGTAAGCTTGATGATGTTTTTGGAATTATCGTTTCTTTCTTTTATGTACAAATGATCCTGTTCATCCATATCGTATTCTACCTGGTTTTTCTTCCGTTCTATAAGCTTTTCTATACCCCCATTCGTTCTAAAAGAGTCCTTGTCCGGAAGCAGGAAGGGTCGTATGTAAGTTTCTGGAGCATATTTTGTATTAGTCTTATTTGGTTCTTGGAACCCGTATTCTGTAAAAATCTTCGAAAACTTCAAGCCATTCTCTCTCCGATTGCTATAATCTGCACATCTACGGAAGGACGGTATCTTCACGTCTAAAGTCTCCGGTTTGGTCGCAGACTCCATCTCTATAGGAGTATCATCTGAATCATCATCTTCTACCACAAATACCGCTAATTGGCTCTGTTCTTCAAGATCTGGATATATATCCTTGAAGTCGAGTTCTTCCCGAGGCTTGGAATGGTTGTCAAATAGTATGGAGGGAGGATTTACAGGCTGTATGGAATCATTGTTCATTGATGAAGTGAGATAAGATGATGAAGTTTTGTTGATGGTCGCATTTTCAACGCTCTCACTATGCATCATTTTTACCAAAATTTCGGACCCTTCAAAATGAGAAGTACTACGTGCAATTTTATATATACATTTACTCTATAAATTCCATACTTAATTTCAAATTTTTTTGATTTGCTCTAATATTTCCTGCTTCAAAACCTCTATAAGTAGAATTTCGGCGTCGTTTCGCTTTGGGTGTGTCTCATTTCTAATGCATTATTACTGTTACCGAGTAGATCTGTCAGTGAATGCTGACGTGATCCAACTGCCGACATGGTTGGTGATGTGAATCGTGATACTTGATCTGGTGATTCACAACATTGTCCTTTTAATGTGACTCCATCCATTAAAGAATTGCCACGGGACTTTTCCAACGCAGATAGTTTGGCTGAAAGATGGCTCAATTTCGTAGGCAGAAGAGCTCCTGAATCCTTATGCGTATTATAGTTGGGGTGATGTAGATGTAGTTTCATCACTGAATCTTTAAGTTTGGCCAAACTGGTAGAAGACCGTTGTGATGCTGATGCTGATAATGAATTTAAGGACAATTGACTCATTGACCTGGGGTTTGCTTTTTGTCTGATAAATGGATGTTGTACTAGATCCAGAATGGAAATTCTTTCACTTGGAGAAACCTTGAAACATGAATCAATGAAATGTTTACCATGTTGGGAAATATGGTCCCAATATTCAAGTGGTTCATAATAATAAGTACCACTAGCTATCGCCTCTTTGGTTTCTTCGTCGGTCTCACAATCAAAGGGCATGTATCCACATAACATAAAGTATACTATAACCCCTATAGCCCAAACATCCACGGCGAAATCATGTCCTACTTCCCGATCGAACATATCAGGAGCCATATAACTTAAGGTACCAGAAACATCATGAAGCTTCTCTTCATTGCCATTACTTAACACTCTGGCCTGTCCAAAATCGGCCAATAAAATACTATTCTTGGCCGTGTTAGTCGACTGAAACAACAAGTTTTCAGCTTTCAAATCACGATGTACAATCCCATTCTCATGAAGATAGGCAACCGTAGACACCAAGGTCCTAGTAATTTCAACCGCCTGTGCCTCATCAAGCTTGCTATTTGCATGGTTCACTATCCGATCAAACAATTCCCCTCCAGAAGCCAAATCGGTAACCAAATACAAGTAGTCTTTGCTCTCGAAATGATCGACTAATGTCAAGATATTGGGATGGTTCATGGACACCTTTTTAAGCACTTCGTACTCATTTTGCAACAATGCTTCGAGCCCGAAAACATATCTTTTCTTGTACATCTTTGCAGCATAGTGCAGACCCGTAAGTTTATTCTTACATTCAAACACAGATGAAAAGGATCCGTCCCCAAGTTTTCTTTTTGAGAGTATGTATTTGCATGGCTGATCATACTTGGAGATATCTGTTTTTTTATAATTTGTTGAATCAGTTGGAGGCCAGACTTCGACAGTGAAAGGCTCAGGATCTGTAGACATATTTTTCAGATGGGATCGTGGATTAATCTTTTTAACAAAAAGATATGTACTTGTGATATGCTTTGGTTGAAGCTTGCATAATCGATAATAGGTAGTTTCTCCGAGTGGAGATGATCCGGAGACGCTTGCGGAGCACATTCTAATCCAATCATGTGATTAAAGTCACATGACCTCTGTTTTTTCAGAAGAGATGAGATGATGAAAAAAAGAATATAGACTTATTGAAACTAATTCAAGGCTTTAGAAATAATGGATTCCAAACTCAGCTTGGCATCCTTGAAGGATAAGATCTCAAGTAAGATGGGTGAACAGAAGCCTAGGAAGTCAAAGAAAGACAAGAAGTCCGAAAAGAAGGACAAAGCAGAAGAAGGTGACAAGAAGGAGAAATCCTCATCCAAAGATGATGTTGCTGAAACCGAAGACGATGTACTCCGTCGGGAAGCATTAGCATTAGGGGCATCCGAGGCCGACTTGGCATTAGTCAAAGGGTTGGTTGATGACGACGAAAGTGAACATGAATTTAATGACAGTGAAAAGTTAGACACTAGTTTGAGCAGTGATTTAGCCTCTTTTATCAAAGGAATTGGTTTAGAAAACAATGAAGCTATTATTGTCGACGAAGAAGACGAAGGTCCAGAATTAGTGGAAGAAGAAGAATCCGAAGAAGAATCCGAAGAAGAACCTGAAAAAGACGAAGTAGTCGAAGACGAAGAATCAGAGGAAGAAACAAAAGGGTCCCCATCTGACACTTCTGCTTCATCTGAATCGGAGGATTCTGACTCCGACTCCGACTCTGCATCCGACGAAGAAGTTCAAGTCCAAGAAAAGAAGATCGCCAAAGAAGTTAAAAAACAAAACCCAGACAAAATAACAGATGTTGCATCTGTCAACAGTACCAAATTATTAGTTCCAAACCGTACTGATTGGTATAATATTCCAGTGGAAGATAAGCCGGAAAACCCTGAAAAATTGGACAGATTTGCCAGAGAAAGACTTTACGAAAGAGCCAAGACCGTCATTGATAAAGAAAACAAAACATACTTGGAAGAATTTGCATCCAATACTTCCCAAAAGAAGTTTTTGTCCCAAATTTTGTCCGATGGTACATTGAATGATAAAATTTCAGCATTGACTTTGTTAATTCAAGAATCTCCATTACATAACTTAAAAGCATTCGATACTCTTGTTGGATATTGTGAAAAGAAATCCAGAACTGCAGCTTTACAATCTATTAATGCATTGAAGGATTTGATTCTCAATGGACTTTTACCAGACAGAAAGTTATTGGCTTTCGACAAACAACCGTTAGTAAAGACTGCATCTGATGTTCAGTTGGCTATCTATTACTTTGAAGATCATGTTAAGAAGGCATACTTCAAGTTGGTTTCTGTATTGGAAGTTCTTTCGCATGATCCTATTCTTCATGTTAGAATGAATGTTGTAACCCATTTATTTGATTTATTGAAAGCAAAACCAGAACAAGAAGCCAATTTATTAAGATTAGGAGTCAATAAATTGGGTGATATAGATAATAAGGTTTCTTCGAAAACTTCTTATCAAATCTTACAATTGGAACAAGCCCATCCTGCCATGAAGAAGATTGTAAGTGATTCCATTATTGATGTGATATTTAAGAGTAATAGTGATTACCATTCCAAGTACTATGCCATTACCACATTGAATCAAACCATTTTAACAAGAAGAGAAGACGAATTAGCCAATCTTTTGGTCAGGACTTATTTTGCATTATTTGAAAAGGTGTTGGTTGAAGATGATGCATTTAATGTTGAACATAAAAAGGAAGATAAAACCTTAGGAAAGGTTGAAAAGGGTAGAAAGAATAACCGTAAGAATTTTAAAAAGGGTAAAAAAGGAGGAAAGTCCATCAAGATCGAAGAAAAGTCCGAAGGAGAAATCATTGAAGAAAAGAATGCTAAATTATTTTCAGCATTATTAACGGGGTTAAACCGTGCTTTTCCATTTTCAAACTTACCTAAAGACGTTTTCCAAAAGCATTTAGATACATTATTCAAAATCACCCATTCCACCAATTTCAATACTTCTATCCAAGCATTAGTATTAGTCAACCATATCATTACTCAACAAGATTTGGATGCAGACAGATATTATAGAACTCTTTATGAATCATTATTGGATCCAAGATTGGCACAAACTTCTAAGCAAGGTATTTACTTGAACTTATTGTTCAAATCCTTGAAATATGATAAAAAGAACATTCCAAGAGTTTTGGCTTTTGTCAAGAGAATCATGCAAGTTTGCTGTCATTGGATTAATGTTGGAGCTATTTCAGGTATGTTGTTTCTTTTAATGGAATTATCTAAGGTATTCCCACAAATTAGAGATCTTACTATTGAAATGGCTTCTAGACCAGATCCAGAAGAAGCTGGAGAAAAGGAAGATACCACCCCAAAAGAATTATACGACAGTCGTAAACGTGATCCCAAATTCGCTAATGCTGACAATTCATCATTATGGGAATTAGGAAAATTTTTGAACCACTATCATCCAACTGTTGCAATTTACGCTACTTCATTATTGGAAGGAACTTCTCAACCAAAACCTGATTTAGGTTTATATACTTTATCACATTTCTTGGACAGATTTGTGTATAAGAACTCCAAACAAAAGTCTGTTACTAAAGGTTCATCTATTATGCAACCATTAGGAGGTGTACATACTGGATCGTTATTGGTCAGAGCCACCAATGTTGTAAATACTGATGTTCCAGTCAATACTGAAAACTGGTTAAATAAGAAGGTCGAAGACATCAAGCCAGATGAAATGTTCTTCCATCAATACTTTACTTCCAAGACTAATAAAGTGAAATCCAAGAAGGAAGAAGAAGAAGGACCGGAAGATGAAGAAGAAGCAGCCGAAATGGAAGATGAAGAAGTATGGCAAGCATTAGTAAAATCACAACCAGATGTAGAAGCTGGATCAGATGGAGATGATATGGGATTCTCTGACTTCGATGAAGATGACTTTTCTGACGACGATGATGTTGAAGAAGAAGCAGAAAATAAAGAAGCTAATGATGACGACGATGAAGAGGAAGGAGAAGAGCAACTTAGAGAAGACGACGAACATGAAGAAGAACTCGAAGAACGAATTAATGAATTCGATCAGGAAATTCCTCAACCCAATTTCCCAGAAGATGAAGACGATGCATTCGATGAAGGCGAAGGACAGATGTTTGGAATTAACGAAGAAGATGAGCTCAAGGATTCAGATCTTGAAACCGAAATGGCCGATGATAAAAGCAAGAAGCGTTCCAAATCAGATGATAAGAAGAAGACTAAGAAAGCCAAACTCAAGAGTTTACCTACATTTGCATCTGTGGATGATTATTCTCAATATTTGAACTCCGATGATGAGGATTTTAGTTAGAGATAGAATATTATGAAGGGTGACAGGAAGGAGAAATAATAGGCCAAGTATTAAATAGAAGGCTAGTAAAGTTTAAGAAATTACATGTACTTAAAAAAATAACAGTAGAGAAAAATAGCATGAGAAAAATACCAAAAAGTTCTGAATGTATTCCCCCCCTTTCAAAAGCCCTAACTCCCTAGCGTTGCTCCTAATTTATTCTAGCTACTTATCTTAAGTTAACAGTAAGGCTGTGGTTGTCTCTAGTTATTATATATATATATTTATGATAAATAAAGGATCAAATTTTTTTTCAAGAATTTCTTTTTCCTCTTCTCCGTTGGACCCGCCGAAGGAAGGAAATATGCGCCGACTTTTTTTTAAGCCGTTATTCTGCATAGATAAACGAAGTAAAGTGAGATGGCACCTTCGATTTAATTTTAACGGTTAGACGAAACCTTATTATGCACTGACTGGCCAATGTTGACAAAACCACCGAACATTGGCCACCGAACATTGGCAACCTAGTACGTAGGATTCAAGCAAAGCTTGAACTTTTGTTTCCTAACCGAAACTTGTAAAAATAGGAGGAGCGTAATGCGAGGATTTCTTTTTTAAAAACCGTTTTTGTCTGAGCCTAATGTCCTTTTTATCATTTTGAGCGGTCCAAACAATATTCTTCAACACTTAATACCCTTTCTCTCAGTCATGAATAGTCTAAAAGCATTAAAACACGAATTTGATATATGTGTGCTAGGAGAGCAAAGGAGTGGGAAATCGTGTTTGATTTTATATTATCTTCATAATAGATTTATACCAGATGTGGATTCTTCCATAGAAGATCTTTATACCAAGGATATTCGTAAGGGATCCATGTATAATACTATAACTGTTTTGGATACCAACTCTTCTATTGATAACTATTCTTCTTCAAGAAAAATCCAAATCCGCAATACTGCCACTATTCTATATGTCTACGATATCACGGACTATACATCATTCCAAGCTGTTTCAGAAATGCACGATCGAATTCAAAATTATCGACTTGACCCTCTACCGATTGTAGTGGTAGGAACAAAGGCTGATTTGGAAGAAGAAAGACAAGTCTCTTACCAAGAAGGTGAAGAATTGGCCAAAGGAATTAATGCTATTAGCTTTTCAGAATGTTCAGCGTTCAGTGGAACAGGAGTTCAGGAGGTTTTCCAACCATTGGTTGACCGTTTACTACTTTTGAAAAGCGAAAAGGTTAGACAACAATCAGTGATATCCTTGTCACAAAGTCAACATCACAAACTCAATAAGATACACGCCGATGCTGAAAGACCTCCTACCTTAAGAACTGCTTCATTCACGCCAGAAGCAACCTCAGAATCTTCAAAGAAAATGCTAGATTCTAACTCGAAACGTGAATCGCAACGTACAGCTTCAGTAAAGCACAAGCGAGATGATTCCATGGAGCCTACCAGGTGTTGTACTATCGTATAATTCCCTTATCCGAGTACTCCATGTCCACTCCTTTTTTAGAAACCTGCATCACCATCCAATTTCTCAATGGCTTGGCTCTTATAGAATTTTTACATTAGTTTGCATATATTAAAACCCCGAGAATTAAATTTTAGCTATACTTTACGTAGGACTACTCTATTATCTTATATATCTGCATTGTCAGATATGTGTGAAAAACCCCGGAATTGTTCTTGCATTTCTGAAGTAAGAATCGTGTTCACCGGAGTTAATCTGGGAGTTTCAGATGTGAATTCTTGATCGAAATTAGAGTAATCATGTTCTGAAGCTATTTCTGGTAAATATGGTGCTTGTATGCGACAGTTTAATACATCATCAAAATTAACATCATGGAAATATGGATGCTCCATGATTTCATCGGCATCTCTTTCACTACTACCAAGACGGGTGGCTGGATCTTTAGTCAATAAGGCTTGTAAAACCAATACAGTTTGACGAGGCATACTAATTGGATACTTAACATCATCATGTTCAATTGCATTGAAAACTTCATCTTCATCTTCCCCTTTGAACGGAGATTGACTCAAAAGCATTTGAAATAACAATACCCCAAACGCCCACCAATCAACACTTCTTTCATATTGCTTACCGGCAATAATCTCTGGAGCCATGAACTCTGGGGTACCACAGAAAGTTCCCGTAGTATTCTTGAACCACATATTTTCTTTACATAAACCATAATCACCTATTTTGATATGACCCTTCGTGGTCAACAAAATGTTATCCAACTTCAAATCACGATACACTACACCGTTATCGTGAAAATGCTTCAATCCCAACAACACTTCACAGGCATAGAATTTTGCTCTTCTTGCAGAGAAACGCGACTTTTGAATATGCCACATTAAATCACCACCAGAAATATACTCCATAACAAAATAGATACGATTTTCTGTTTGGAAACAACAATGCAAATTCAACAAGAATGGATGTTTCTCTCTATTTGCAGTTAAGAATACTCTCTTTTCAGATTTAACACTTTCTGCTTCTTCATTTTCAACAATGAAATCCTTCTTCAAAACTTTGATAGCACACAAGTTTTGAGTATGTCTGGACTCAGCCAACATAACCTTACCAAAATTACCCTTACCTAAGACAGCCAAAAATTGGAAATCATCTAAACCCACCTTTCTACGGCGACGTTTAGACTTTTGAGGTGAGGTTCTTTGAGGTGAAAGTTCAACTTGATGAGTAGGACTCTTCTGAGATGAAAGGGCTATATTTGCAGGCTTTACTTCAGCATCATTTGGTGCAATATATGCTTGCGAGCTGGCATTATTGTAATCGAAGTCATTGAATTGATTAGGTTGTGATTGAACTGCATTATTATTTCCGAAAGGGTCAGCTTGTTCGGGTGTTTCTTTTGCATACATGGATTGATCTGGATCTTGGTAAGGATCTTGCAGTTGAGCTTGTTGTTGTTGCTGTTGCTGTTGTTGCTGATCCTGGGCAATTTGTTGCTCATGTAATTTTTGCTGTTGATGTTGCAATTGGATTTGCTTATAATTCTCTTGCTGTCTTTGTCTTTCCTTCTCTTCGTCATCTTCTAGAGGACGTCTGGAAGTAGGTTTGTGATAAGGACTTTCAATTGGTTCTTGGTATCTATTTGTGGTTTCTGTTGGAAGTTTCGATTCTTCCTCTTCATCAGAATCATGGAAGGTTTCAACCTTAGTATCATCGGTAACTGTAATAGATGGTGGTGTAGGGACGATATCAAGCGAATGATTTGGAATTGGTGGGGTAATCTTACTACGGATTGGTTGTTGTGGCGGTGGCGCTTTAACAGGAACCTTAGTTGACTTGATTGTTGTTAAGATTTTATTAGCCATTTCCATAGACATCCCACAGAAATCTGGTACAAGATGAGTACAATTAACATGGCACATAACTCCACATTCAGAACATTTCCGAACGTTTTTACGACCCCATGGAAGAATATACCCACAATGACAACACCATTTTGTACCATGGTTTGTAATTGCATCAAACCTATGAGGAATACGATGATTCAATCTAGTTTCATCATCCACATCTGTACTAGACTTGGAAATACATTTTGTAACAACCTTTTGATAACATTTCTTATGACAAAGAAACTTACAGGATTGACATTGGAAACCAGTATAACGCAAAAATTCTCCACAGAGCGCACAGCACATAATATTGTAGAATTGTTTTTGCACAAATTGATGCCCATGCTGTTCAAATACTTCTTCTTTCTTTTGACGAATAGCACCGTGACGACCAAGAGCACCTGTGAATTGATTTCCGGTTTTACTTGATTTTTCGAATCCCAAACTGATCAAGATTTGACCAACCGGTTCCAAACTTAACCAAGTATTAATTTGGATAGATTGACTTGATGAAGATTCAGCAGATGAAGATTTTTGGGGTGATCTTTCCAATTGGTTCAGACCTGGGGCCCCACGACCCTTATTCATTCCTGATGGTTGGTTATCGTTTGGAGTGCTATCAACTTCAGTTTGAGATAAGTTCCCAGCAGAGAGCCAGCCACTTGAGCCCATATCATTTGCGACTTTTCTCTTACGGATTTCTTCAGTTAAATCAGAAAGCAAAGCCCAATTGACTGCGACGGGTACTAAACTATTTCCAGATTTATCAAAAATGGCCAATTCTATTTCATTACCCTTATCAATATCAATGGTGAAGTTTTCATTCCATTTACCAGTTCTTGAGGGGCGACTTCTAGCCTTTTCAACGTCATCGATCTTTACGATAACCAAGGTTTCTGGACGCTTGGAAAACATTGGAGATGCGATGTGATCTATGTCCCTAATACAAGTGACATGCACGGATAATTTACCACTTAGAGGTTTTCTAGCATGTTTGGGGGTATTAATGAGCTCAAAATCACGAGTAATATCTTCGGCATTGATATGCATATTTTGATACTTTCTCATTGCTTTGTTCAAAAGTTGAATTCTTTGATCACTTTCATGACGTCCACCCTCAGCAACACTACTCGAAGACTTGTCACCATCCATTAAATATAAATGTGAAATTCTTTCATTTGCTTCACGGTACTGATTTTCGACTTGTAATTTAAATTGCAAATGTTGTAACATATGATGAATTTTATGTCCCAAAGAAGGACAATCATACTTGATAAGATCGAATCTTGAATATATGGTGGGGGCCCCGGGTCCATTGTTGTCATCTTTTTGTAAAGTAACCTTAGCTAAGGACTCTTGTAAATATTCTATATTTGCTTGAGTTTCTCTAATTTGAGTATTACAACGTTGAATGACTTCCGAATTGTTCGTTTTCTTTTTTAAAGCTTGGAATCCATGAATGAGTTTCTGTTCTCTATCAATTTTGCCTTTGATATCGTTTACAACGGTATCAGAATTTTGTTTGGACATGATACCCAAATGTCTTCATATATTAATAATCGGCACAGATGATGGAACTTTTCAAGTTAAACTTATCGAATATTTCTTGTTCAGAATCAATAACAATTTAAATATTACAGATCACGTATAATCTAATATATTAAGATCACTATCAAAACAAATCAAGTTGAATTGCAAATCAAATCAGTATTTATCAAATGGATTGATCCGCAGATTTCAAGCTACCACAATAAATTCAAACGAAATTCGAATGGTCCTTAAATTGGGTCGAGTTCAAGGGATCTTATTAATGAGATCGAAAGGTTTCAAATTGTCTGACTTAAGGGAATTAACTGACACAATTGTTAGGCGTCTGTGGTGATTTGTTGTCAAGTTTTTTTCTGTTGACGACTTTCCAAAAACAGTGAAATTAATCACGTGATGAAATTACTAAAAGAATTATGCCCTCAACAAATAAAGTTCAAAGGTGTAGGCTGAGTTGGCTGACTGTATACAGATATTGAAATCGTTCTATGGTTTGAGCGGCATACGGGTCCAGTTTTGTATACTCTTCAATTTTAGTGATCCCAGAAAGCGCAAAATGAAAATGCAAAAGATTATAATAATATGTAGACTATTTAAGTAACGATTGATGCCTGATTTTCTAGAACCCCCATTGTGAAAGTTGTGTCATTAGGTGACAATGGCGGTGTCAGTGGTATCGTTGACTGTGCAATTATTGTTGCCAGTGTTACTCGTTCTCTCTATTTACTATTACACCGACAATTACAATCAGGCACGGGACAGACATAATGCTTAGAAAACCATTCTTGGGCATGGTGGGCATGGCAGCCATGATTGCAACTCAAACAGAAACTGAACCATTCTCTGAACCTGTTTTCGATCTTATTGGCCATTGTGACTTCACGGAGCTTCTCTGATGATTCGATTGATAATGGTGTTCCTAATGTTAATAGGCATATAGAACAACGTGGCAATGGTGCCCCACAATGGGGACATGCATGGATATCTTCTCTTGTATCTTTATTATTCAACTTGTTAAATTGCTTTAGTAACACTTGAGTATTGTTATTAGGTCCACTGGTTCCTCCCCCTCCCCCTCCCCCGACTCCGACTCCGACTACAGAACCTCCATTCACAGAGTTTCCATTTCCTACCCCTCCAGAACCACCTCCATTCTCATTAAATCTTGATTTGGATATGTTCTTGTTGCATCTGATACATTGTAAATAGACTTGTTTTGGTGCAGCTTTGATGGTAGTATGTCCAGCTATATTCTTGGAAAGCTTCGTTCTGGAAACATCAAATCTGGCCCGAACACTGAATAATCCCCAACTATCTAATAAGTTTCTGTAGCAGTCAACCCAATGCTTAACTCTGTTGTCTGCAAAATACCGAGGACAAGCAAATGCCGAAATTAATGCAGCGGTTTGTACATCGCTGGTTCTATCAACGAAGCTTTGAAGTAAATCAATACCTCTAGGAGTTATTCCTGTTAAAATTAACCCCTCCAATTCTCCCTTACTCACAACAGTATCTGCAATTCGATTCAAATAAACGTTCAAATCTTTATCTGATAAAAACCTTAACGCCACCCCTAATCTTTCCCGTAATGGCAAGGAGTGTTCATCTAAAACATCCCACCAATCATTATCTGCTATGAATGCGAAGATTGCCCGTAAATAAGGATCATCAAGTTCAGAAGCCATTTTACGGCATTGATCTTTCCATGGACTATTGACGTTGGAGGATTTATAGGCTAAGTATCCAGCAACTGCTGTAGACATGATCCGCAATCTTTCCTTCTTTGCGTTTGCTAAAATATCAATGGCTCTGGCAATATCTCCATGGAATACAGCCCACCCAGCAGCCTTTTCAGTAAACCCTAACGATATCAAGATATTCAATTTCTCATCGAACTCAGCATCGGTCAAATACCATCCAGAAACAATCAAGCAAAGTTTTCTTTGCGCTTTTCTCTCACTGTTACTTGGAATGCTGATTCCTGCAGTCTTAGTACCTTTTGAAGATACAATGGATTTCACAGCTGATGAAAACCAACTATCAGTAATTGGCTCTTGGTCTTTACTAGAAGCCGTTCTATGTTGGTTAGAAAGTTCGTCAATCCCCTTCCAGATCCCCAAAACTCCTTGGTATCCCAAATCAATACCTTTGGAGACCATGGTACCCTTATCCAATGATTTTTTGGCCAAGCTTAACCATTTCCAGGTGTTTCTCAAAAACAATTGATTATTGATCAAGTTCAATTTTTCCAATACTTTTATATTGTTATCACAATCTACTCCATATCCCAGTTGAGCTCTCTGTCTTATTGCACAACAAATATCATTATTTATTACATCTGAAGAATCGAGAAACTTGTTTAATGGAATGAAATCTTCTTCATAGTCGTCAAGTTTATTCATATTCACTTCGTCTTCATAAGTAGCCATTACACTTTCTTCATCAACGAACGAGTCTACTTCTTCGGATGATGCAGTTTGACTATACTTTCTCAAATCATCATTCAAGTTCATATCCCCCAATCTTGGAACGGAATTTTTATTACTTCCATTAGTTGTTGTAATTCTAGTAGGACTGTTAGGAGTAATATTTGTCTTTGGGTTATAAAGTTCTTGATTATCAATGAATTTCGTCATGGTACCTTCTGGTCCAGAAATCGTAAATTCGTTATAAGAATTAAAATCCAAAACTTCAACGCTTTCAACAACTGGCATTTTAAACACAGAACCAGATTGTCTCATACACACGAAATTAGTAGACGTATTGTTGGAAATATCAGGAGAATAATCGTAAGAAACAACTCTTTCATAATCCGTTTTAGCATCCAAGACTAAAGATACAAAGAGAGATTCTTCGTTTTGTTTATAGAGCTGGGATGCTTGTTGTTTCAAGCTTTGCAAAACACTAGGATCACGGGAACCTTTCAGTTTGTCCAGCAAATTGGCATGACCATTGGGATTGGAGGCGGGTACGACTCCTGTATGCCATCTTCTGATTAAATCACCATTGAAAATCGCAGAGAACTCTCCTCTCCGAATAGTAGAGTATCTGACACATGGGATATGATTTTTTCTGGTAGATGTATCGCTTAATAATTTATTGAATTGTAATACTGGAGCTTCAGAGATGACATTTGAGCTGGAACCAGAAGCCTTGGACTTTGAATTCGAAGAAAGTTTTCTTCTATCCCATACAGCCAAAGAACCATCTTCGCTAAAAGATTGAAATAAATGGGGCTGAAAGTGGTCTACTGTAAGTCCCAATGTATACTTCGTGGCCATTTGAAATACTGGAGAATCCAGACGTAAATCCATTTCTCTCATGAATTTATAAGAACCACAAACTAAAGTGCTTTCATGATCAGGATAGAACGTGGTTGATAGTACTGCTTCATTGGGCAAATATGAATTTATAGGTCTTCTAATATGGTCATTATTACTGCTCCGAGAATAATGCTCGATATTCCAGATCTGAAGGGAATTGTCTTGTCTTCCTTTATCGAAACCTGCCACGATTAAGTTCTTATTATTAAATGATATGGAATTACACGGTCTATTTTGTTTTGGTCGTAATTTTAATATTGACGATGTCGACGAATTGATATCGAAAACAGAAATACTACCGTTCATGGATCCAACACCCGCAATCCCTTTTACTATGGGTGAATAGGATGAACATTGAATGTTTTCGAATCCTGCCCGACTATTGACCTTTATCAAGTCATTGGAGTCCGCTCCTGGATCTTCATGATTTGTTTGATATAATATTACCTCGTCACCTATTGGATTGACGGCAAAGAATTGCTGTTCATAACCTTCATCCCAATTTAGTGCTCGTACTATGGATCCACTCATTATTGCAGATAGTAATCTTGATATCAAGCAAACACAATCTTACTTCGTGGGGGAAGCCCAGAAGAGCGTTTTCGAACCATACACGACCACGTATATTGGAGATAGCGATATTCGATGTTATCGAGAAGTCCTTGCTACAACATGCAAAAGTAGAAAAGTGAGATTAAACGGTAATGTGTCAAAAAGCAACTTACCGTTCGGTTCGAGTTGTAAGTTTGAAATACTTTCTCATGATCTTTCACGGAAATAATTTAATATTATTAATTCCAGACAGTTAGTGGTGGAAGGTCTAGGTTTGTAGGTGGGGGACGAGAAAAGCATTACAAAGCAAGTCGATGCTATCGGGGACTTAGAGATAGTACATGATAGTACGTTAACTCAACTCTGGATGAAATCGAGATTTTGGGGTTACTCTATTCGGAATAGTTAGCCAATACATATTTACGTCAATAATACAGGACATCCAAAGGCCCTACCTGCTACAGAGATGACATAAAAAAGAAACAGAGCCCATCACACTAACATAAGAAATGAAATAGAAAAATCGAGACCACGTAGGGGATTAACCAGATTGAGGTATAAGCTGATATACAGAGGTCTCGAATCGTAGAATATAAAGAAATGTGAGGATTAGTTGCACCGACTGACGTCTACCTATTCCGAGATAGCACTAACCATGATATTATTACAGCCAATGATGTTCGTTTCGGCATGCTACCTAAAAAGGGAGTAAGCTTCGATTTGAGCAGTTCAAAATGATGTACCCAGGGCTCGCAATATCTTTTCATAAGATCTAGAACTTGGTCTGGACTCGGATTGACTTGTCGTAAATTTCTGAAAAAGGACATAGCCTCAACTTTTTGCGCATGCGAACGGTTTCCGAGGAAGTGAAAATTTTTTTACTCTTGATGTATTGGCAGCTTGCATATTCAGATCTAAAGTATTAGCCGAAATCAAACCGAAAGTGTAAAGGTACAACTTCTTCTAGTTTCGAGAGTTCCAACGCTACCTCTTCGTTATTAGGCCCTCGAGATGTGTAGTCGTTCAATTTCCCATAGCCATCGCATCTACCAAACACTTAAATTGTTTACAAGTTTCATCGTATGAAGTCTCGTCAGGCGAAGTCATCCCTTCTAGACTGTATCAATAGCAATGCTTCAAGAGCCATATAATCTTATAGGAGTGTCTATAGGATGGCGGAACTCAGCAATAAAATCTCATGCACCTAATTAATTAGATCAAAAATTTCCTAATCGATGAAATTTTTCATTAGGCTTTAATTTTAACGGTTAAAAAATACGCGGACGTGCATTTGCCTTCCTGTTTAAGAGTTTTGAACTTTGTTTGATTGTATTGTTCACTTAGATTCACTACATCAGCTATGTCTGTGAAAATTTTCATAACGTCTGCTCTGGTTGCAAATCTAGACCAATACATCTATGATGTTAGGAGGTCTAATTCTGTATTTAAATGGGGCCCAATGTTCCAACTTTTATTGTCTTCTCTGCAGAGTTCCTTTACTACATTCCTTAACTAAACCTCTCTCATTGATATCTATCTAAGAAACAAGTACTTCATTCCTTCAGTACTTTATACATTCATTAATACAACTTATTACTACTGCTACTACTACACGCATTATGTTGTTCAATATCGCTAAAATCGCCGCTGTCATTTCTACAGCTGCTGCCGCTCCTTTATCAAAGAGAGATAACACTTGTGCATTCCCATCTGACAAGGGTTTGGTTTCTGTCACCCCAAATTCTTCAAATGCTGGATGGGCCATGAGTCCAGACCAAAAGTGTACTGCCGGTTCCTATTGTCCATACGCTTGCCCACCAGGTAAGTTGATGGCCCAATGGGACACCAGTGCTACTTCTTATACCTACCCTCAATCTCAGAACGGTGGTTTATACTGTAACAACGATGGTTCCGTTTCAAAACCTTTCTCAAACAAGGATTACTGTGTTGATGGTGAGGACACCGTCAGTGTCAACAACAAAGCTGACTCTGAAGTTGCTTTCTGTCAAACCGTTTTACCAGGTAACGAAGCTATGTTGATCCCAACCGAAATCGGTAACGGTGAGACTAAGACCATCGCTGTCCCAGGTACTGACTACTGGGCCGGTACTTCTGCTCACTACTATATTAATGCTCCTGGTATTTCTACAGACGATGCTTGTGTCTGGGGAACCTCCGCCAAGGCTCAAGGTAACTGGGCTCCATATGTTGCTGGTGCTAACACCGATAACAACGGTGAAACCTTTGTCAAGATTGCTTGGAACCCAAAGCACATCGATGATTTCGACGGTCAGAAACCAAACTTTGGTATCAGAATCACATGTGACAACGAAGGTGACTGTAACGGTTTACAATGTGAAATCGATCCATCTAAGACTGGTTATAATGGTGTTCAAGGAAGCACTAGTGGTAAATCCGACGGTGCCTCATACTGTATTGTCACTGCCACCAACAAGGCTTCTGCCAAAATTGAAGTCTTTAGTGTTTAAATTCACTTACATTCGGTTTCTTAAAATTTTCGGTAAATAATTTATTTCAAGTATATATGGTTTGGGTTTTAATAGATGCAAAATTTCTAATTTTTTGTGGCAAGCGTGTAATTTCCAATTAATGGTTGCAACTATTTCCACAACTAGGACAACAACAACATGGAATTAAACACCAGTGTAAGGAGTAAAGTTAAATACGAAAAGCATATAAACTACAAATTGGGCCATGTTATGTATTTATTGAGTCACTCCAAAGTTATTTTCGATGGTAAACATTATTCCACTTGTGCAAACGTAGACTTTCCCGCTCACACTCTTAAAAGTTTAATCATATGCCTTGATGGCACAGACAACGAATTTGGATTAATGCCATTTTCAAATGTGCTTAAGATATTCAGTTTGTTGGAAAAAGAGTCTGTAGATCAACTTTGCTATTATCAACCAGGTATTGGCGTCCATTTCCCCACCGAAACCTGCAATACTCTCGATACCAACCTGTTAGCATCTGTTTATAGAAGCACATCAGAAACGTTGGACTCCTTACTTGGATTTACACTCAAACAACATGTGCTAGCTGCTTATACATTTTTATTTAAGTTTTACGAAAAAGGCGACAGAATATACCTCTTTGGATTCAGCAGGGGTAGCTTGACGGCTCGTATTCTTGGTGGGATGATTGAAAGTGTTGGATTGTTAAATAAAGGCTCAGAGCATATGAATTCTCAAGCATGGAATATCTATAGTAATTGGGAGTACGCTGGCCAACCATCAGGAAACGGTGATTGTATCTCATTGAATGAAGAGTTCAAGAGGTCATTTTCTAGGGACGATGTTGCTATTCATTTCATGGGACTATGGGATACAGTCAATTCAGTAGGTCTACTAAGAGATAGAATGTTCCCCTATACGACCAGAAGTTCCATTGTTCAACATGTAAGACACGCTGTTAGCCTTGATGAGCGGAGAAGTAAATTTAAGCAAGTATTTTTTGAGTCCAGTTATTCGACCCGAAAGCAACACCAACACGAGAGACCACTTGGAAATGTTTTAATAGAGCCGGGTCTGGTACCAAGAGACAATTTGTTACCAAATTTTAGTAAATTCTACAATGTTTTTAAGAATAAATCAGAAACATTAGCTAATCATCATTCAGAAGATATCATCGAATTATTCTTTCCAGGAAACCATGCAGATTGTGGTGGAGGATGGGGTTTACACGATGGAGGTCAGAGCTTGTCAAACATACCATTTCGGTGGATATTACTGGAAGCTATTAAGTTTGAGGTAAAATTCAAGAAAGGTTCTATCCATGAGTTCAGCGAAAGATTCCCCATGGAAAGAAGTATCCTAGAGTACGACCATGATATGCTTTCATTTAAAAGGCCAACAAAGTTTTGAAAGGAAACGAATGCCGATCGAGGTATTTCGCAACTTTCATCACTCTTCAACAGGTTACTAATAGCTTGTTCTATCAAGGAACGTCATCTTTCAGCTTCAAGTTCAAATGAACTTCCAAGATTTCCAGTTAATAGATTTAATGCCCGAGGTAATGAATCCATTTTGAATGTTTTATTCTGGTGGTTTGTTGAATTACTTCCACTTGGATATACAGTGGAAGATGAAAGAGGAAATTGGAGAAAATGTTATAGGCCGAATTTTGGAAGGCTCCGAAAGATTTCAAAGAAGGATATGATGCATTGGAGTGTGTTCTACAGGTTACACTATGTCAATGATTATGAAGCCATTGCTCTTTCCCGTGATTATTTGGGGGATCAATTTAAGGCACTGCTTCAAGGATTTCATAATTTGTTTGACAAAGAAGATCTCAATAATTTATGTAAGGATTTGTCTATCGAAAAGATTAAGACTAGTTTCCACAGTAAAGTATGGCATATCTTTCCAGATATGTTACTGGAATCATTAGAAAAAGATCCCAGTTTATAGCAGGGAAAATAGTCTACATTTTATATCGGCTTAACGTATGCATTATATATTGAATATACAAGATCAAACAATTGATAACAATCATTTATGTCAATCTATATATCTAGATGTATAATCAGGAGAAAATTCAATGATGGAACATATTCAAGGAGGAATTTGATGTGAATCAACTATTTTATACATGGGGATGATTGGAGGATTATAAATTCATTTTCTTGGTATAGATGAATTAACCAACCATTAAGGTTTCATCATCGGTGAAATCGTAAGTTGGGATTTCCAAGTTCAATGGAGCTGGGCCTCTTCTGATTCTACCAGAGATATCGTAGTGGGAACCGTGACATGGACAGAACCAACCACCAAAGTCACCGGCTTCACCAATTGGGACACAACCCAAATGGGTACAGATACCCAACATGATTAACCATTCTGGCTTCTTGACACGGTCAGCATCGTTTTGAGGATCTCTCAATTTGGAGATATCGATTTGGTTAGCTTCATCAATTTCTTCTGCAGTTCTGTGTCTGATGAAAACTGGCTTACCTTGCCATTTGACGATAACGTTCTTACCTTCTGGAATGGCACCTAACTTGACTTCAACCTTGGCCATAGCTAAGACATCAGCAGAGGCAGCTATAGAAGAAAGGAAAGCTTCAACTGTAGACTTGGCACCTGCAGCAGATAACAAACCCATTGAACCAACCATGAAGTAGGTGAAGTTTCTAGACTTATCGTCGGATTTGTTGTTCAAGTAGTTAGAAAAGTCTGGATGTTGGTAGTTGGACAAGGAACTGGTGGTAGAAGACAAACTTCTGACGGAACCTATTACATTGTTAGTAAATATTCATCAATATGGTATGGTTGGTGTAGCCGGTCAAAAGTTGAGTTTCTAAGATTCTTTTGCGGGCGAAACTCGACAACTACTGTGCCAAACACCTTGTTTTAATCACATACCCTTTAAGCCCAATCCGCTTCTCAATGATCTGAAGGCAAGAGACATTTCTAGTATGATATGGTTGTAAGTAGTTACAGTTAATATTGAAATTTTTTCTCACCACTGATTTGTCTGTTGTTGTGCACGCATTGGTTAAACCCACTAATAGTTTATTCCTCAAACATGATTGGATAAAATCAGATCACGTGATAACACTTTAAAATGTAGCTATTCGTAGATGAGTTTTTGGCTATGGAACCAAAGTATAAACAGAACTTTTTTTGATTAGTCTCTGGCATATCAAAGATGTTCTCAAATTTCTACGTAGGTTTGTTCTTCCCACAATTTGTATATGTGTCTCCATATTGGTGCAATTTCCTTAACAAATTTAGTTGCGAAATTTGCATCCTAACCTACGCACTTTAAGTTAATTATTTCCGTTCAAACCTATGCCCAATTAATACATACTCAATTATATATATACTTAATACCAAATGATATCTTTTTTTACCTTATTCCAAAACCTGCACTCTCATTAACCGCCTTAGATAATTTGTCCACAAATTTTGCCTTTGTCGAATAGTTATATATTGCCAATTCATTGAAACATGTATGAGCAATGGGAAGACGATTACTATCCTTTCCATTCTTTAATAAACTGATCTTAAAATTCAAGTTTTGTATACCGGTTGCTGGAAGTCTATCAGAGCCAGTGACAAATACCAAGAGCTTTTTCTTTTGTTTCAAATTAATCTCATAGAAATACTCCCAGAACCATTGAACGATTGAACTATCAATTGCCTCTTCTCGTCCTCCATCCCATCCCGAGTATCTGGTGACAGATTTCAATATCTCCAAATCAATCTCTTTATCCTCACTACCACATAATAATAATTGAATCTCATCAGCCAGAAATAATGATAACCCGTTACCTCCTACGACATTTGTAAACCCGGTTGTTAACGAACTTAATTGCTTTTTGATTCCATCTCTTAAGAAAAATTGACAATACCTTTCAATGTACATGTCTAAATTCTTCAATGTAACTATCTTATTCCTTCCATTTGGGACTAGCTCTTCATTGATATACTTCCCAAACAAATCTTTATAATCCACCGCAAACGTCAATTCCAAAGACTCTAAAACATCCAGAGAATAACCTTTGAGCTTCATCAAATTTTCATATGAGTTTGGAAACAATTGACAATAATCTAGTTGATCTACCTGTTGTCCCAACAATACTTTGTAGATTGCTTTTGGAAACTTCAAGTCCAAGATTGTGGAGTTGTAAATGGCCAAACCTAATATAGCTCCAAACAAGTAGTACATTTCGAATTTCTCAATTGGTTTAATATTAAACCAAAGAAGGTTAGAATCCTCAACATTATAAACCATTCCAGTCTGTGGATGAAATATCTCTTTGGTTAATAATAAGAACCACTCCTTCCTCAACCCTCCAACATCGATACCCGGTTCATTAACAAACTGAACCTTTAAGCTTTTCTTTAAATTGTTGGGGTTAAGTTTAATACACTGTAAGGAGTCTTGAACGATATTCTCTCTTCTAACCTTTACCCGAAAGTATATATCAATAGCGATTCTTTTATCCAAGGAATTGATAAACGCTTCTTCTGCCTTGCGTTCCATTTGTCTTCTTGCTTCATACTCTAATACTGAGATTTTCCCTCCTAAAGAGATCAAGAACGGGTATTGACAAAAGTAATACAAGGCATTTTCATGGATCGTATTTGTTCCATGTATATAGTCCAACACTGTACCTAAGTCAGGACCATTCATATCAGCAGGTTCTTTCTTAGATTTCTTTGTACTTTGCCAAGAATCAAAATCCAATTTCATATTGACATAATCAACGAGTGAGTTATAAAATGAATTCACTGGTAATTGTTCTGAACGGGGCCTAATGCTATTTGATTTTATGAGGATGGACAACATTATTGCTGCAGACTTGACATGCCAGTTATTGCCATATTGGTGTATTTTGATCTTTGTCTCAACTTTCTTATCTTTCTTTGATTTTGATCTGACTGGGAAGGGGGAACTAAAGTGTCCAGGTGGTAGCGACAAGTACCCTTCTTCTTCATTATCTACTGCATCCTTGACAGGTATATTTTCCATGTAATCATTGGGGTGGCCCACTGATTTTGATCTCCCATGAACTGGATTGTTAGCTATATAGAAATATTTTCTTAGTTGGAATGTAATGTAAAGATTCATAAGGTCAACTTTTTTAGACAAATCTTCTGAATTCAATTTGGAAAACCAACTAGCCATATAATTCGTCGATTTGGGGGATATCGAATTCGCCAAGATGCCCAAACTTCGTTGTAATATCTCATAACAAAGTGCTCGAATTTCGGGGACATCGATCATGGATACATGCTTATCTGTCGAGGGGGAGAAGGATGTTAATGGTTTCGATAAAAAAGGAATTTCTAATAGAACCAATATCCATAGAAATGTCCTAGGATCATCGACATCTTCCTTTACGTATATACGTTTCAAAAGTTCAATTGCTCCCTGGAGAGCATTGTATAATGGTCTTTTTGTTGGTAAATTGGATAACAAGAGAAAAGTGTCTCTGACTTCTGGCAAGTTAAGATTCGAAGTCGAGAAATGGACTCTTTTGCTACCAGGTTTGACTTTGAATGAGTTGTTCAAACAATGATAAGATTTGAAGGAGTCAAATAGATACCTTGACAAAGGTTCGTACACCTCATGTGTTGATTTGCTATGTTTGTCTGGGGTATCATTGACCAGTTTCAAGCATTGGTTCAATATGGTTTGTATGTATCTATAGGAAATGGGCCTAGGAACATTTTCATCTTGGGGTGGAGCTCTTTTCAAGACAGTAGTTGTAGCACATACAGCACATCTGAATTTCAGGGCAGAAAAAGGATATGTCAACACAATACCACAACACCGACAGCTTGTTATGGAAGTATCTGATTCCCTGTTGGAAGAAGGAGGTCTTGAAAACCCGACATCTGCATTTGGAGTCAGTGGTTTAGAACCACCAGGAGAATGGCAGGGGCCAGGAGGGGGTAACGATAATGATTCTGGTCGAGAAGTGACTGGAGCTGATCCAGGGATCTTAAGCATGTTTTTAAGACGCCATTGATGGGAATCTGTGGATTCTTTATGCTTTTTAGATTTCTCCTTTTTAGATACACTATTCAGTCGAAGCAACATACTAGAGCAGAGTACAGATTAAGTGTTGATATACTAGTGACAAAATAACAAAAAGGAATTTTTGAAATCCTCTAGCGGTTAGTTATGAAGCTAATAGTGGGATGTTTAGCAAACTGTCAACTCTACTCAACAATATACACCAAGACTTTCAATTGCCGCTTATCATGGACTGGAACTGGTATGTAAACTTGCATCCCATAGCCACAAATCAAGAGGCTAAAGTGCAAAACCCTTAACCTGCAACCTACTTCTATCTAATTATAAACAAACATTTCTAACCGACCCACACACATTTGTAAAAGAGGGACTCCAGGTAGTGCATATAGGGGTGACTTTTTAGGGAGGAATGTTAGCTTTGTTATCTTCCGATGCCTGCATTTAAAAGTCTAGAATAGTTCAAATTAAGTTGCAAGAAAAGTTAGGACCATGTTTACCCTTTCAGAACTTAAGCATCCGGGTTCTATAGATCTAAGCATATACACATACCTTGGAGAACAAAATAGATATTCACTAGTACTATGTAAACTTGGCTATCTTGAAGTATGTGAGATAGACGTTGCATCGGAGTGCATCACTACTCGTTACAATATTGACGTACCTTATAAGGTCACAGCCATTGCAAGTATAAATCTATTCCATGGATTGACCAACGTGCTCCTTACGCTAGATACATCCAATACAATTGCAGTCATTCACTCAGATGGCGATAAAAAGACTCGTTACGAGATTGCAAAAATGAGCTCAAGGGGCCATCAACAGTCGATAGACTCAGTACCTATATTCGTGGTAGATAGCTCAACTGTCCCTTCATATTTCATTCTACACAATTTCCAAGGCTTTGTCCAGCTCGTTACTTTCAAGCAATCACAAACATTGATGGAAAGCAAAAATGTCAAGTCTACCAAGAAACGAAAACTCAACGTCATGGACGATCTTTGCACCATTAATACCATCTCAATAGGAAGTATAGTTGTTCTGCATATGTGCATGCTAAATATGGTAGAAAACACAGTGGCCATCTTATATCGAGATTTCAATTTCAATTACTCGTTGCGTTACTACAAGATATACCCTAGCGAGATGACAATGACCAGCCAGTTTGATGAGTTCGACCAGGCCCCATCTTGTATGATACCATTAGCATTTGGAGGAGTGATGCTACTCACACCTACCCATATCTTCTACTTTGCAAACCCTTCGGTCAACGATGTAACTGTGGAGTCCGATGATGACACCATTTCGATTAAGATGGGAGAAAATGTCATTACCAAATCAATCTCTTCAGAGATATCTGAATTGTACACCTCATATACCGTCATCGATGATGCTAGAATTTTAGTGGTATCCAATAGTGGCATGACTTATCTCGTGTACATTGATGTGGATACGAATCGGTCATCTTTGACAATAAATAGGATAAATTTCGTCAAATTAGGCCTTTCAACAATTCCTATTCTGAATGGATTACATCATATTCATGAAAATTACTTTTACCAAGCATCGAAGCATTCAAGATCCGTCTTGTTTCAAGTACTTCCATCAGATCCTTATATTCATGTCAACTTATTCCATGAATCTTCACCTCCTATATTAGATCTTGAAATTAACTACAGATCTAACAACATCGATATACTAGCTTGCCAAGGTGGCTATTATAGCGGGGAGTTTTCAAACTACAGTAGCAAGAAGCAATACAATTTGAGACAGGCGATTTACAGAACTTTGGATCGCGACATTGCAAAATCACTAACATCCATTAAGGGCTCAAATAGAGTTGTAATCAATAATCTTGATGGGAGAAACCAATTGGCGACCTTAACGAAACGTAAAGCAAGCTTCGAGAAAGATAATTGGTTGATTTCGGAAGTCAAATCAGAGATTATAGATGCAGCATTTATTCACAACAGAACCTTAGTATTGACTAAGAGCTCATTAATAGAAGACTCAGTGACAATTGTTTCCGACAAAGTGATGATGGGGTCCATTCTTCCAAGCTCTACAACAGTCTATGCTAACGACCATCGAGAAGTTGTTGTTGTTACCGGGAAGACCGTTACACTCAGACAACCAATTGATATTCATTCAGAAATTACAAGCTTGGATTGTTTGCAGTCCAAAACGAAAATATATCTATTTATGACGTTCTGGAACAATGAATATATATTGGCCGAAATTGAGAATGATACATACCATCAAGTACATGCGTCAAAGCTACCCAATGCAGACAAGGTTTTCAGCTCTGTTTTATTAGAGCGAGACCAAACTTTATATTTAGTTTATCTGAATTTTAAAAGTGAGTTGGTTCAACTAGCATTTATGATACCAAAAAGAAAGTGGAAAAAAGAACTGGTTTTAGAACTAGGAGAATTACCATTAAGAATTTCCAAAAATGAATCCAATAGGTTAGTATTGTTCTGCAAGAATGAACTTTATGCTATGGATTTTGACCCGATTGTCGAGTACTTTCGACCTTGTTCATTTAAACAGCTGTTTGAGAATATAGACGATGTGAAATTTCTAGATTCGGACTCATTGGTAATATTGCTGAACAATAGCACTTTATCAAGCTATAGCATAAGCAAAATGTCTGCAAAAGAAAGTTCCCTTGCCCAATCATTCTTTTCTCGAACACTTTATTCCAGAAGTATCAACATACCGTGTACAAATTATTCACTAGTGATATCACATGAAAATAAGATAAATGATTTAGGAACAATCGATAGACATTCCTACCTTGAACTATTTGATAACAGAACTATGTCTTTGATAAATAGGTTCCTTAACAAAGATAACATAGAGTTGGTGGATTTATGCTATGGTTCTGAAGAAGATGATGAAGAAGAAAGCTACGAGAATAAGTTCTTTGTATTAACAAATGATCTTAAATCTAGCATCTTAAGATTCGATATTAATAACGATAAAATCAAACTATTGAATACGTATGGGTTTCCAAAACTCAGTCCCATAGCCAATGTTTCATTACACAGTTTGAAACTAGTGAACAAAGACCCTCAGATATTCGGTGTATCTGGGAATATGTGCTTTCTCTTTTCCATAGAAGATCAAAAGGCAAAAATCATACCAAAATCAACACTACAAGTTCCCGTGTTTCCCATTAGTCAAGGTGTTTCAGGATCAACAATGTATTATGCAGATGTCACAAATGGGATCTATCGATCTAAAATAAGCAGTGACTTCAACCAAACAATGGAAACAGATCCTGTATATTCTAAACATAGTTTTATCACCTCAATGGATTGTGGATATTTTACTGGATTATCAGAATTGGTTATCACTGGAGATTCTTTTGGAAATGTATCTATACTCGGGACGTCCAATCTAGAAGAACCAGACGTGCTATGTACTTTCAATATCGGAGATCAAATCAATTGCATAAAAGTTATAGAGCAATCAGCTTATAAAGAGGGATTAGCAGACACTCCGAAAACCGGCATGTCTCGCTACATAGCATTAATTGGAACATTACATGGGGGAATCTATCGGGTAGGGCAACTATTGGATGCAAAAGCTGCTGTTATAGCCAAGGATTGCAGCGAAGAGATTAAAAAAGTGGTACCAATTGGTGTTAAGACTTGGAAAAGAGATATCTTTGATAGTACCCGTAATGAAGATGAACCAGCAGATATATTGGATTTCCGAGTTATCGAGCAAGGTTTATCCTTCCCCAGAAAGAACTTCAAAAAGTGCAACACCCACAAACAATTACTCCAGAGATTATTCTTTGAAAGCTCCAACTAATAGATTATGCATATATACATATTTAAATATATATATTTACATAATGTGATATTTACCAACCGCCATCCTATCCAAATAAATTTGGTTGCAATAATTGCAATGTACACGACTTTCACATTTGAACAATTTTTCTAGAATCAAGTGTTTTGATTTATTATAGCATACTACAACAAACACAACATGGGAGAATTTGGTACACAAAAGTTCGAGGATATTGATATGTTGGAAATCCCAGATGACGACATCGATTCTTCATCATCGGAGACCGAAGGAATGTCCGACAGCCCCAACTCCCGCCAATCTAATGAAGATATAAACAATGATATCTTCCTTTCCAATAAATCATATATTACATTACAAGAATGGTTAACTACCAGCGACAAGCTCGAATTCCATTTCGACAAGGAGCAGTATAAGAAGAGCTTAGCCGCAGAAGGAGACGAACATTCAAAGAAATACATCAAATACGTCAATTCATTATATAAAGTCATTGAGGGATTAGGAGAACAACAGGTAACCAGTATTGAGCCAGAGGCGGAATTCGAGCCAATTGGTTTAATTACATCTACATATGAATCCAAAAACCATAGACGAGCAGTCATTAATAACTCCATTGACATTATCATTGAAAACTTGACGGAATACTTAAGCTCCTTTGATGAAACCGAGAGTTCTGAATCCAAGATAAAACTTCAAAATTTACTTATTGTATTGGAGTGTCTTAAGTCAAATGTGTTTCATACTAATGCTTCTCAGAGACCAGAATTGTTAGTCAAATGGATTAACATGTATGATTATAAACCAGATGATGAACTAATAACCCAGGTGATGGTAGAAACACCTATTCCATATACCCATCCACTCTTCTGGAATACTCTTGTAGCTCAGTTGATAACAAGGGGGCTCTTTGACCAAGCTAGAGAAGTCTTATCGACATCGAAATATCAAGAATTGAAAGATTCCGATCCAGCTCTCGAAAGTATAATTGCAGACTTCCATGAATTGATCTCAAATTATACCACTTTTGCACTTAAGGGACAATTCCCACAATGGAAATTAAAAGCATGTGAACTCAGGGATTCATTATCAAGAAGAAAAGATTCTGATGACCCCAAAAACCAACATTTATACAGACAAATCATAGACCTCACATTTATAATAACCGGACTTCACAAAACGATCTCCTCTTACTGTGAAGAATGGTATGAAGTTTACGTTGCAATGGCTTTGTTCCAAGCCAGAGATAATGATGAGTTATACAAAGATTTTTATAAGATTGCAAAAACCGAGAAGGAACCATTACAATTGGATGATGAAGATGATGCAGAAAGTTCTGAATTAGCGGAGATTTGCTTTTCAAATATCATTGAGGAGAGTTACCTTAAGGTGCTAAAATTGTTGTATATCTTTGATCCTGCTACAGGAGCAACTGTATCTAAATTATTTGAATTGAAAGGACTTCTCTCTAATTATTATGTCCTCAACAGTGATATGAAAAATTTCCAATCAATCTTGGATAGAAGAACCATTTCAGAGTACTTTTTGGTAAGACAAGCGTACGAATATTTGAACATTCATGATTTGGTACCTGCTGGTATTGGTCTTTTACTTAACGATGATATCTGTACATCTCATCGGTCAACTATCAATAGCAAGAATGTGATAGCCAGCTTCTTACCAAAATACCAATGTAAAACCAATGACGATTTAGAGTGGGGTTTAACAGTATGTGCCAAATTAAATTTGGTATCCACTGCTAAAGAATTATATTATATTTTTGGCTTGAAGTCGTTAGATGAAGAATTGATATTTGAAGCACTTAATATGTTTGCTAAATGTTACGATCCAAATCTGATCAATGATCACCATAGTGTCAATGCTATGAAGCAAGTACATCAAATTGTTTGGGATTTGGTTTTCCAAGACAGTTTAATTAACAATAGACCCGCCAATGATGAGTTGATAAACAACGTGGTCAGTAATAACATCGATGAATCATTTGAAATCCATCCCGTCATCAGACAATGCCTTTCTCCATATGCCGTATTATACAAGTTTTTCCAAACCCTTAAAGTGCCTGGCAGTTCTACTATGACTAAATTGTCATGCTTGAATCATTTGTTAAGATTTAGTCATTTACCGAAGAAGTTCATTCCACTTTTGTTGAGTCAAATTTTACCATTTTTGGTAGATCAGAAAAGCGAATTCCAGTTGCCTGAATTGATCTTAATAGTGGAATTAATTGACATGTATGAATTGGATTGTTCGACAGAAGAGTTTAAGGACGGTGAATCTTTATTCAACTACTCAATCAACAATAAAGAAGATAGAACTGAGGATTACGATTGGAGGGTGATATTAGAAAACAATAATTCCAAGATTCCGACTACGGTTAGTGAGCTTCTCATAGCTCTTAGAAACGAAATTGTTTCAAAAATAGGTCAAGTGTATATTAAACATTAATTAGAACTTATATTAGTTTTATAAATTAAGAAAAAGAACATAAGTCGATACAATGAATGTCAGATAAAATTGAAGCAAGTCTTCCGATACGCAATTGCTTCAACAAATTCATATAATTGTTGAGCAAAGGCAGCTCAATAGTGTTAAAATATGATTGTGTAAAGCAAGACAAATCATATTCACCTGCAAGATTTGAATAAAAAAGACTTTAAAATAGATGGGGACTTTGATTCATCTATATGAATTTTCTATTTTTTTATAATGAATTAAAACAACAAAAAAAAATCGTATGAATGAAAGTTTGAATGAACAAATTTGAAATTTGATATTATGTGGACAGTAGTAAACAACTTTAGAACTAAATTTTGAAGTTGAATTTCAAATCCTGATCGCTGTCAAATTAGAATTAACAAATGACATCTGGACCAGCCTTAGAGTTTAACAATAAGGCAACAATCAATCCATACAAACCCAAGACTTCAGCAAAAATCAAAATCAAAATCATACCGACGAATAATCTTGGTTGTTGAGCAGTACCTCTAACACCAGCATCACCAACAATACCGATGGCAAAACCAGCAGCTAAACCGGACAAACCAACAGATAAACCGGCACCCAATTGAATGAAACCGGTATATAAGGCTTGTTGTTGTTTCAAGGAGTCAGAAACCAAGACGGCAACGACTAAACCATAAATGGCAATAATACCAGCCATAACAACGGGAACAGTACTCTTGACTAACAAGTCTGGTCTAGTTACACAGGTAGCACAGATACCAACACCAGATTTAGCAGTACCGTATGAAGCACCGAAACAGGTGAAGACAATGGCAGCGGCACAACCGATGGAGCCAAAAAATGGAGCATAAACTGGGCTAGGTAATTTGTTAGTATTTGCGATAACGATTTCACGAATATCCCCCTATATAACATGTCCGCAATCAACGATCGAATTGGAAAAGCGAAGATGCCGTTGCATTGGGAAATATCAATCCATCCGAGATTCGATGCTTCAATTATACATACCATAAGTCAGACATTGTTGAAGATTTGATTGATAGATAAAGACTATTAGTGATATCAAATTGGTTATCTATGAGAGTCAACGAAATTTTTGGTGTGTTGTGTTTGGACAAAATTTGGTAGGCGCCCTAATTCCATGATATACGCTGTTGGCGTTACCGCTACCGTAAAACTCAGCACGAAGATGGTGCACTATCCCATCGATGAGGTTAAATTTTCAATCGCACCTATTAACAATATTTTACATCATTGTTTTACTTTTCCTATTCAATAGCGTTAAATAAACATAGTACTGGCGAGCTCTACCTGCAAGGAACCTAACATGTCTGCCCCAAACCCAAAAGCTTTTCCATTGGCCGACTCGGCTTTGACTCAACAAATTTTGGATGTTGTTCAACAATCCCAAAACTTGAGACAATTAAAGAAAGGTGCTAACGAAGCCACCAAGACCTTGAACAGAGGTATCTCTGAATTCATCATCATGGCTGCTGATACTGAACCTATTGAAATCTTATTGCACTTGCCATTATTGTGTGAAGATAAGAACGTTCCATACGTTTTCGTCCCATCCAAGGCCGCTTTAGGTAGAGCCTGTGGTGTTTCCAGACCAGTCATTGCTGCTTCTGTCACCACTAACGAAGCTTCTTCCATGAAGACCCAAATTTACGGTATCAAGGACAAGATTGAAACTTTATTGATCTAAGTACTGTATTTGTGTATAATAATAAAAGACATAAATATAACTTTAAATGTAGAGTAAACGAGCCATAGTGTAAACCAGACGGTAGGGAATCACAATAGACATAAAGCTTGAGTAATATCAACCGTATTATACTCCTGTAGACTACAATATGCTGTATTTTGTTAATATTCAGTCTTCAGTACCATTGATCTCATCGCGACTTTGAAATTTTCGTACAGTAATATCATTTTATCAATTGTTTCAATTCCATTCTTAACGCCATAATGTCTTCAATAACGAGCTCGGAGTCTTTGACAAAGCTCTTACGTTCAAAGAATGGTTCAGTGGAGAAAATTGTCACTACTGCCAACGAAATACTCGAGGACCAAATCGACGTTTACTTCCCTAATAAACATACGTTTATATTGGAATTACTTTGTGATCGTTTGAACGACAATTCACATTTCAAAACTTGGAAGTATAGCCTTGATACTTGGAAGTTACTCATAAAAGTATGGGAATACAATCCTTCTCCCAAAATACTAAATAAACTTAAGTTGGTGGAACTAATTACATTAATCTTCCAAACCAACCAGGATGAAGGCTTGTGGAATTGTGTATTTAATTTCATCAAGCATGTGAAGAACTCTTCTTTCATTGAAGTCGATGAACATTCCTCCATTACATTACTAAATGCTTATGTTTGTGCATTAAATGAGTCATCATTCAAATCTGAACATATCAATGAATGGACCATCATAATTAAAGATATCTACAAGATCCCATATTTGAATGTTAATTATACTGTTTCCAAGAAAAACTACTCGAAATTCTTCATAGAATGTGGTCCTTGTTTGTCAGAATTTATTACCAAAAATAGTCAACATGAAGTAGTGGGTTCCATATTAGAGTCAATATTAGTTGAAGGAATATTTGTTGATGAAATGTTAACCCATCTTAAGCTGAATTTGGATCAATTACTTGCTACTGACATTTCGAAGGATTCTGTTACTCTTATTTTCAAACTTACTATCAATAAGTTATCTTCTAAAGATATGGTTCTTTGTGAACAATTGTTCACTTCAATTACCAGTAAAGAAAAATTCAAGTTGCTTACCGAACCTTTACTTTCTGTCTTATCAAATGCCAATAGGTCTTTATCCAGTGAGTTCTTTCAAAATATCTATACCTCTGAGGTAGAATCAAAAACCCCAGCTACCATAGATTGGGATTTAGTCAAACATTTACTCGATTTGGATGTCGAACTTTCCATGAAATATGCATTAGATATCCTCAAGTTGGTTGGCCAATTGCCACACCCAATTCTTCCAGTTTGTAAGAGCATCTTGCTGTCATACGTTAAAGCAAGGGAATTAAACGAATTCTTCACTTCAATATGGATTTTGAGTATTGAAGATAATAGCATCTGGAAATTACCAAAGTTCGTTACTTCTGTATCTAAAAGTGTTGATACTCTTTCTGCTAGTCAATTGTCTCGTCTTCTAAAAGATTTATTGGAATCTAAACATGATCCTGAGGCACTTTTGCCACTTATCACAGCTATCATCAAGGGACTCATGCTTAGTACTACTTCCAAAGTAGATGCCATTCGTCCAGTGATTTTAGAACACAGCGAATTTTTTACTTCAAAGTCAGAATCTTTCTGGCAATTGAAATACTATATCCTTTGTTTATTCCAAGATATTGTTGAATTTGTTTATGATTCTAAAACCCATGATTCCATTTACTATTACTATAGTATCTTTAGAGAGATAGAAATCAGAGGCAATGATGATTTTGTCAAGAAATATCAAAAGGGATTCTTGAAACTTATAGAACTGGAACCTACTGAAATTTCGTTTGTGATGAATAGATGGTTATTGATCTTAGAAAACTTTTTCTCTGAAGACCAACTCACTTCTGTTATTAATCTTATGTTTGATAATCTTGATTGGGTGGAATACTTCAATACCAATTCCGAAATCTTCTTCGAACAAAAGTCTTTAACATCTTCGTTACTCAAATATATTATCGAAAAATTGGATACTAATGATAAGCTAGTTTCTATTATTCAACTTATCCCTATCCAATGTTTTGGAAGACACTCAAAGAAAGCATGCCTTGAAGCATTGTATCAAATTGCATTGAAAAAATCGAATGAAACCAATGTACAATCTCGAATTGCCATCAAACATTTGTTACTACTTCCAACATTTAGGACCAATTTGGAATTGAAATTCGATGACTTACTAGAGTTATTGAAAACTTCATCAAAGGATTCTAAATCTATCTCCAGTGATATCGTAACATTGATTTGGAACCATCACTTGAGTCAAATCAATATTGGGTTGCATCAAGAATATATCCATAAATCGTTAAAACAAATTCTTAAATTTTTCAAGAAATCAAAACCAAGTTTTGAAATTCCCCCGATCATGGAAATCACATTCATCATAATTTCATCAACTAATTTACTGACTATTGATGAAACAGTCAGAAAGTCTCTTGATACTGCATTCTTTGTCTTTTGTGAAGAGTCATTGGCTTTACAAATTTCTCAACCTACAATTGATACCGATAAAATTGATTGGGTATTACAATGCTTCATTTTATTGTCCGAATCCCATCCTTCAGATAAAATATTACTGCAAGTCAAATTGATTGGACTGAAATTGAATCAAAATAACAAAATCTCATCCAGTCTCTTCAAGCTTATCACAAAGTCATCCACCCAATCCAAAGAATCCATTATCTACATTCTTAGTTTGTTCTTCTCCTTGGAATCTACTTACCAATTGAATTTGGAATACGATCTTGGGGTTTACTTGCAAGAATTGGCAAAGGATGAATCCGAATTGGTACAACAAGTATTTGATTTTGTATTGTATTCTTCTAAGGATTCAACCAAAGATAATTTGCATGTGTTCATTACCTTATTATGTGCATTAATTAGATCTTTCAAAAAGAACGATCAGAAAGAACTCACTAATAGATTTATTCTTGCACTTTCTTTTGTTTTAGATCATGTCAACGACCTTTCCTTCCATTCATGCAAAACAATTCTTGTTACTCTTAAGGCAAGTTTGAGTGATATGACATGGATCTTTAACCAATATGCATGTGAAACTTTATTGACTTTAGTGACGAAGTTTGCAACGATAACAACACATTTTGCATCAATTGAAGCTTCGGAAATCTACATTTTGACAACACAAGTAGTTTCTTCATTATTACTTTTCCATAGATTCAAGCTTTCTTCCCGTCATCATTTGGTTATTAATTCTTGTGTGGCTTTGTTGGAACCACTTTCCTTAAAGAGCAAGAATAATCACATTAACTCCAATGAAGACGCAGCTGCATCATATGCCAGATTGCTTGGAAACTTATGCGAGCCATCAAATTCGTTCAGAGACTCCATGAACTCATTAACGTCGACCTCTTCGTTGATTAAAAGATCCCTAAGAAAACATGCTCCTGTTTTGTTAATGAATTATATCTACTTGAGTTTGAAGTACAACTTTTCAAACTTGATCAATGACAAGATCATTGGAGGGATCTATAACGTGTTTGACGTTCTTTCTAATACTGAATTACAGTTGGTAAGTGCATCTTTGGATATTCCAGGAAAGTTCTACTATAGAACATTGTACTCCAACTATAAAGAACATGGAAAATGGAAGGATCAGTGATCCTGTAATTCTTCTTCTATTGTATATTAGTCTATATCAGTCAAATAAACCGATTCTCATCATTATAGATGAACCTACCAAGATTTTTCTTCCCCGCTGTAAAGAAATAGTTCATTACTTCCCAAACCTTGGCTTCCAACAACTCTTGCTTATGTTCATTATCATAGTCTTTATGCTTATGATGCAAAGTATATTCGTATCGCAAGATATCTTTTCTGGTAATGATTCCCATCAAAACACCATCTTTCTCCACCAATATATACCTTGGTCCTAATTTTAAAAACATTTCAAGTACATATTCTAATGCAACATTGATATTGATTGTAAGTGGTGATTTGTTCACAATATCTTTGAAATCAACTGTAACGTTAGAACTTGTGTTATTTCCCAGGAATGTGCATAAAGTATCATCACCTGCCCCATCGAAGTTTCTTGTAATACTTTCCAAATCTACTCTGGAGACAAATCCAACTATTCTAGGATTTGAAGTCGAGTAAATTATTGGAAAACCACGATAATTCGTCTTATTCAATACACTCCTAATTTTGCCCAAATTGACACTATCTGAATCATTGGGGAATGTGATTATCACTTGTGACATTGCATTTTCTACTGTGGTATTGAAAACAAATTCTTCCTTGGAATCAATATAAGGAATTCCATTGAAACAAATCATTTGATCAGCAATACCCCCTTTACCCCATTTATCATTTATCACTTTGGTGATTGCAACCACGATCATTGTAGGAATAATGTATCTTAATGCTCCTGTCAATTCAAACATTATAATAACCACAGTGACGTACAAATGGGTGATTCCACTCAATGCAGCAGCAGCTCCCAAAAATGCATAAGTACCAGGAATGATACATTTTCCATTCTTTAAACATGCAGAAAACATACTACTACCATCATACTTTCTTACTAGTATGTCAGCAAAAATTCCAAGAGTCCTACCGAATGTTGCACCTGCAGCCATAGATGGAACGAAAATACCAGCTGGTACTTTACAACCATATGTAATGATGGTGAGACCCATTCTGGCTATGGTAGCAAAGATCAATGAAGACAAAAGAGTAACTTTTCTTGAGTTTGGATCACAAAGGGAATGTTTGAATTCCGAATTGCATTCATGGAATAAAATTTGCATGGATTCGGTCATATCAAGTCTTAAGAATTCATTAAAGTATGAGAAACTTGCAGTTAACAAGGAAAGAATGAACACTTCTCTGATTGCATAATTTCCCAAGAATCTCTTTCTAAATGAGACAACCTTAATATTAAGCTTTGCAACAATAATCCCGTATACACCCCCGAATATCCCTAGCATGATATAGATAGGGATCTCAAACCAATGCCAATTTGTATCATAGGTGACTTCAAAAAGAACCAATTGGCCTGATCTGAATGGGTTCATCACTGCAAGGGTGATGACTGCGACCAAGGAGCAAAAGTATGATTTCCAAATGGTAGACAATTGGAATACAGAAGAAATTTCTTCTATTGAAAACAAGACTCCACCCATTGGAGATCCAAACGCTACTGCCACACCGGCTGCAGAGGTGGCAGTCAAAAATTCTCTAGCCTTTGAGGCACTTTTGGAATACTTAGGAATAAGACCGGCAATCGAATTACCCACACAAACGGCATAATGTACACTTGGTCCTTCTTTCCCAACACTTAAACCGGAAGCAATTGCCAATGGAAGACCTACACTTTTGATGAGTAACGTCCACCAGCCCAAAAAGCCGTCCATCACAAACCCTGAAACAATACACTTTATTTCGGAGATCCCAGAACCTGCAGCTGAAGGAGCATAGAACTTAACCAAGATTGCAGCAGTGAAAGAAAATAACAACGATATGAGCACGTAGACTATATAGTTGAGAAAGTAGTAGTCAGACCATTTGACCCAATTAGTACACGATTCGTCGTCTTGACCCCAGCAACAGAATGGTTCACTAAGGTAATAATTATTGATACAGTGTCCTGATCTGATATTGGCAAGCCAGGCTGTGATGATATTCAAGCATCCGGCGATAAGTCCAATGGTGATACCCATGATTGCCAATATCACCCAGTTCTGTACCGCCAGGTATAGTCTATTTTTAAATGAACTGCCCGTTCTTTTGTTATTCACCAACCGTTTCCTGTGTTCTTCCAACTCGTCTTCCACCCAGTCAATAGTGGTAAACTCATCGAATCTTTTGACCTCCCTAACTTCATCTTGGTGGAGCCATGATCCTGTGGTTCGTGATCTTAGTATGGAGTTATTATGGTCGTCTTCTTCCAGTACCATTTCTGTAGTCGGAGGATATACTTTGAAGTTGTTCGGATCAAAATGTCACGTGGAGCAGCTGCAAAAAAAAAAAGGTTAAGAGTCGAAGCGAGATACATAATGGTGATATAAGATAAAATAGTAATTAGGCTAGAATTAAGATCGTGTATTAAGATTGTGTAGTATTAAGATTGCCTAGGTAATGAAAGTCCTAGTTATTAAATATTAGTTCTAAGTGTGGAATTGCTTAGTCTACTTGATTCTCGCATAGTTCATCATGTTCTCTTTTAACTCATCTATGAAATGGTCAAAATTGTCATACTGTGAATCCTCAAAAGTATGGTCAAAATAACTAAGAACAAAGTTAATTCCTCCCGTTTTTGTCGAGATGACATTCAACATGAGATCGGAAGCAAAATATGGAAGACTTTGCGAAAAGACCATGTCGTTGATGGTCCAAGTCTTACCGGAACTGGTAGGATATTCAGGCAAGTTAATAAAGCCCAAATTGGATAACTTAACTGCATCGTTTCTGGGACCACCAATTTGTCCATCAAAGAAGAAAGTATTTTTCGACAATGGATCATACTTCTTATAAAACCCATATGTGACGTTTATGGCTCTTTTATTGGCAGTAGCTAATTTCAAATGGTCAGAAATCTTCCTGGCCAAATCCCACGAAAACTCCTTGATAGGCGGATAGTTATCTCCAAAACCTGTATGCGCCAGGGTACCCATGATTTTGTAACCTGGAGTATCGAAAATGGACTTATAAGAAGGAGATGCCAAATTGACATCAAAGTGTCTCCTCAAAGCCAACGCTATTTTATGAGTAGTATAATGGTCATCACCAAAAAGAGGCTGGAATGTAAGAGCAGTTATGACTTGAATATACGAAGTCAATGTAACTCCTCTGGCCCTAACTGCTGCCAATAGTTCGTTTGTTTCCAGAGGAGTGAAATTGATCTTTTTGAATGCAACAGTGAACCCATATCCGCAGGGAAAACGGCCTGGCCATTTCTGATCATAACCTTCAGGGAGAACCTTGTTGAAATAATCTGGATCACCATATGTATGGTCCAATTCTGGATGTTCAAGAAAATCATCGATGCTTGGAGGAAGTGAATATCTCAATAATGGTTCATCTTCGCTATACTTAAATATGATACTATCCAATGATTCATATCTACTATTAGGACCACCATATAAACTTTCCCATTCGGCGATATTTGCGTCGTCTTCAACATACGCCAAATTCTTGAGGAACTCTTCATGGAAGTAATTGCCAACTACTCCATCTGCAATGGTATGTTCGAACACAACGCACAATTGGAACTTTCCAAGTAAAATAAGTCTAAACAACGGAGTATCAAGTCCATGCACAAATGATATGGTGTCCACATACTTCATGAACTTCTCATTGATCTGGCCGTTTTCAATATACTGATCTGGATCCTGGAACTCCACCAAATCTCCAAACTTGACCCGTTCAATCGGGTGGTACACATAATTGGTATCGGTCCGTTTGACATCACAAATATTGATATGGTAGTCCAATACAAACTTTCTCAATGCTTTAAACAATACACCCAAATCACGGCTCAAATCCTGGGAATAAGTTGCAGTCACCTGGAAGTTGTTGAAACATTGGTTAATGTTTCTGGAACGATTGAAATGCTCTACATAACCCAACGGTCTGGTAAGCACCACATCAGAAATAGTCATCGTAGGCCTGTTAAATAAGAGGGTTGACAAATAAGAGACTTTGGTGTCTCTCTTATATACGCCGTAAATAGGAGACTTCGGTATCTCTCTGATATTCGCCGAAAAACCGTATTAGTCACCCCCCGCTTCGGCTGCCTTGGTGTGTGAGATGTACCATATGAAATTTTCTTGACTCGTAGCCTTTGACTCCTTTTCATCGCACCTGTATACCTGATCCAATTCTATAAAAACTACTCGATTCTCGGTAGAATTGTTAATCCTTCCGTAGGTAACTCTTATTGTTCAACATCGGGGTTTGAAGATTTCCAATTTGTTATTACCGTTTCGCATGTAATCGAACACCCGATTATTTGGCACTATCTCCGTGATATCCTACGCATTTTTTAGTTGTACTGACTCTGATCTGTGACAGGTATTACCCAGTAGATATTGTGGCTTTGTCAATACTAGATATCATCACTCATTTCTTATCAGCACACCAGGAGAACCCCTTTATGTCAAGTAGTCATATTATATACGATGATAAGAGAGGGTAGTTTATACACAAATTAAGCATTTTCTTCGCTACGAGTATAACATATTCGTCCATCATTCTTTAAGCACTATTTAACTCTGAGTGACTGTGAGGGTCGATTTACAGTACAATCAGACTACCGAACATGATGGCTCCGTAGATCCCCATCTCGGTTCCACATAGTTAGTGAAGTCTTTTAAGTTGAGTCGGAGCTGACCTGTGCCGGAGCTCAGCTTGTAGGCGGCACTGTCGTGTCTATTATTGAATCTCCGAGTTCTTGCAGGCGTTTTGTCCGTGATGTGAATCGGGCATAACCCATCTTGTTTCATTAGTATTGCATACGGACCCCTCATTTTATTGCCACAACACGTACCACAACTCCAACATACAACCTGCGTATTCCCCATACACGTGACCAGTGTTCCTTTCCTCAAATCGTATATTATTGACCCACCAGAACAGTTTGCCTCCCACCACTCCACATATGCCATTTATTAGTAAGTAGATGAGATGATAATTCGAGGGTTCATACTAACGTCTAGTTCCTGCATCTTTAAAAGCCGCCATCACAGTGGGAGCTGTGACGGGTGCCACATTAGCGTTCATTAGCAATAGGGAGAAGGTGTTTGAATCAGCCGAGTACGTGTTTCAAAAAGGAGCCGATTTCTTCAGAGAAAAAGTAGAGGAGGCTAGAAAGGCCAACATGCACTTTGCAGATGCCCACGAAGATTACGAGTTTTCCCTGGAGAATTATGGCAGATCCTCGGGAAGTTACAGGGGAGATAGCGAAGCCACTACCCCAGAAACTTCTGATTTCTACGACAGTGAAGATGACGATGAGATAGAGGTGGAGAGTTTGGATTAGGGAGTGAGATGATATGTTTGTGAAGATATTTTATGACGAGGTACTATATGACTATGCCATTGATTGGTAGAAGCTAAGCCGTATATTGCGAGAATGCTATCGGAAGGCAAATTTTCGGTCGAATGACTATTAGACAAAAGGTTTCAGATCGATCGGTTAATATTGCGATCAGTCGATGACTTTCTATTGCTTATTTTGACACGGGGCCCGTCAACATATCAGGCATTCAAGGATTGGATAACTACGGATTTTATAGGTAATGGTTTATATTAATGAACAGGAAATTAGTGCTAAGAAACGGAAGGAATTAAAATTTTAGATAGGCATCACATCCTTGGCCATTCAACTTACCACAGCCAAAACTATCACCAACACAAATATCGAAAGTGCCACCAATAATATACAACTCCACTTACCTCTTGCCTTTTGGTACTCATGGGCTTTAGTTAACTCCTTCTGTGCTTGTTGTGTGTTTCCATGTAACTGTAAAATGTTATCTTCAATATTATCCAACTGTTCACCTTGTTGGTTTACCAAAGCACCAAGGTCTTTGAAGATAGAATTGACTTCCATAATTCCTTCCGACACTTGGTTGATTTCTCGGTTTCTTTCCTCTGTAAGAAGCACATGGTACTGAAGCTCTGTTTCGTTTATAGATTCGTCTACTTGTAATTGCGATTGCGTCTGTTGTTGTTGCTGGAGTTGTTCTGGGTCCAATTCTTGAGATTGTAATAATGGGGTGGATTCATTGGTGATCACTTCTCTGGGAGTATATGCCTTCTTCTTTTCTGAATATATTCTTATCGATCTATGAAATTGTTTATGAAGTTCATTGAACTCATTGACTAGTCTCTCTTTCATCATCACCTGCTTGTTTGTGATTTCTAACTTCTTAGGCACCGCATAGTCTGCATGGTCAGTATCCGATTGTTTCTTCTCAGTCAGCTTTACGTTTATCAATTGTGACAATTTCAGAATCAAAAGCTCAATCACTTTCTCGAGATCGGTAATCTTTGTCACCAACACATCGATGTTAACCCGCAAGTCTACTGAATCTCTTTTGGTCCCTATCTGTTTCCTCTGACCGTCTAATTGTGATACGAGGTTTCCAAACAGCTGAAGTTGCGTAGATGTGCTGGAGATTATTTTATCCAATTCATTTGAAGGGGTATCCTCAACCAAATCCTGCTTGTTCTTAATACTCCTTTGGGCTTCTAAATCATAGTTGGCAAAAGACATGTTTGAATGAATGACACATTCTTTATCTGGTAGACTGAATTTAGGTCGCATAAAACAAGCTATCACGTGATGTAATCGCAAAACATCGATGGCAACCCTATAGGTGATCAAGATGTAAAAACATCTTACAAAATTCTAGGTAAGTTTGCTGCTCAATGTATATGATGGTTGGAGCTTACTTCCAATATTGGTTTGGTAATCTTTGAAATCTATTGCAATTTGGTTCAAAATTGGGGGACACATTAAATGGGTGCAAAATTCAAGTTTGCAAATGTGTCAACTGATCAGGCTGAAAATTATATAGATGATTCTACGACGAATAGTTGTTTTGTAGTTCGACCCAATTCAACAACCCGTGGCCTGGTTATTCCAGTCTCTAGACTCTAGACAAATTTTCTAACGGAAGATGGATCATATGACCTGATGGGTAAATAAACATTTTATCGAATAGGTCGGAAGTGATCCAATTATCCCTCTATCAAGTGATATGTGCTTATCTCGCTTCTCTCTTATATCAATTACAAAAGCACCAAGTCTAAATCTTACCCTGGTAATTGCGTCCCGCATGTTGTTCTGAATATGTCATCGTAAGGCACCTGCGGATAGGGCCTTCGGCTTTTCTAATTACGCGTCTTTTGCAAGCGCGTAAATACTTGAACATCTCCAAACTACTTTTATCTACACAACCACATTCCTCCAATAACTATGCTGATAAAAGCAATTAGACTTAACAAGCTCAAACGTCTCAGAGAGGCTCGGAAGGCGGGAAAGAGTCTAACGGTAGACTCCGACGAAGAAGATTCCGGAATCTACGACGAAGTTGACGAAGACACTTATAGAGAACACAAAAGAAATCAATTAATGAATGATGATTTTATAGTGGATGACGATGGCGAAGGATATGTTGATAACGGGGTGGACGAGTGGGATGACTCCACCAGACCTAATTACTATTCGGACGAAGAAGAAGCTGGCACCAAGAAAAAAAAATCCAAGACTTCAAAACCCGTCAAAGTAACCAAAACAGCACAGATCAATGCATTCTTTAAACCTGCCACTGGAGTGGTGGCGTCCAAAAAGATCGACACTAATATTGATGATATTCTTGATGACTTCAATGAAAATGACTCGACTGAAAAAAAACATAAGCTTTTTGGATCCAACGCCAAAGCCCCTGAAAAGAAAAAGATCAAAAAGACATCGGCATTCAACTTCTCCACAGCCACCAAGAAGGGAAAGTTTAAGAAAGAAGAGTCAGAAACAGTTTTTGATGATGACATAGAATTGCCTGACCAACCCTCATCTCCAGCTTCATCTCCAGTCAAAGTTTCAGGCAACATTGAGAAGGAGAACATCGAGAAGGAGAACATTGACCCTGATTCTAAAATGGAAATTAAAGCTGAGCCTGGTTCCGAAGTACAAGAAGAATCCGATGATTCGGATGGCGATATGGTCATAACCAGAAGACCTCGTGCTGCCGGCGCCAATAGAAACAATATCACCACTTTTTCATCGGTGAAAGCTAATGATCTTCCTTCTTCTTCTCCGCTTAAAAGTTCATACCATTCCCAAACCAATATCACCGAAAAAATCGAAGAGTCCACTATTGTTGGAGAAGGATCCGATTCAGACACTTTTAAAATGTTCTGGTTAGATTATTGTGAAGTTGATAGCACATTACTTTTATTTGGAAAGATATTGACCAATGAAGGCAAATTGGTATCCGGGATGGTTCAAGTAAACGGATTAAGTAGAGAATTGTTCTTTTTGCCCAGGCCACACAGACTTGTAGATGGCGAAGTAGTAGAGGACGATTCACCTACACCCCAAGATGTATACGATGAAATATCTCAAATGATAATGGACAGATTTGGTTTAGATTCCATAAGATATAAAAGTGAAAAGATGAAATATGCCTTTGAAATCCCCGGGATTCCCAAAGAAGCCGATTACTTACAAATGTTATTACCATTCAAAACTCCAAGGAGTAGAAACCTTATATTACCTTCTACTTTAAGTGGAGAAACTTTTAGCCATGTTTTTGGTGGAAGTACAACTATTTTTGAGTCTTTTGTCTTGAGAAGAAATATCATGGGACCATGTTGGTTGGAGATCTCAAAAGGTGATTTCAATGCAATACAGAACACATCCCATTGTAAGGTTGAAGTAGCTGTTGCCAACCCAATTCAAATAAAACCAATCATAGATAGACCACTTGCTCCTCCAAATTTGACAGTGTCTTCAATTTCTGTGCAAACTATGATGAATTCTAAACAGAACAAGCAAGAAGTGGTGTCTGTATCGGTAGCCACATATTATGATCTTCCTCAAGATGCTCCAATTGACGAAAACCTACCACCTAATGAACTAATCACTTTGGCTAGACCTGTTGGATCTGTTTCAGCACCAGTAGGGTTGGAACAAATGGCTGACAAACAGAAGTTCAATTTGAAAGTGTTTCCTAATGAAAAGCTATTATTGAACTATCTAGCAGCCAAAATAAAAAACATAGATCCCGATGTGTTTATTGGCCATAGATTGGAAAACATTTCATTGGATGTTCTTGTGCATAGAATGTATGATCATTCAGTAAAGACATGGTCGGCCTTTGGACGTCGTAATAGAAAGGAATGGCCAAGTAAGTTGGGAAAGGTTTCTGGTGGATTCAACAATAATTTGTTGATAAGAGAGATTTTCCAAGGTCGTCTTTTATGTGATATTGCCAATGAAATGGGTCAGTCGTTGACACAAAAGTGTCAGTCATGGGATTTGAGTGAAATGTATGATGTCGTATGTCACCATAAACAGAACCCATTGGAAATTAATTTCTTGGATCCTAAATATTCAGAAGATGCTGCCTTCTTAATGATGGCATTACAAGACAATGCCAAGAATGTCCAAATTGCAGCTGAAATCGCCTTTACTATTCAAATATTGTCGTTATCAAAGCAATTGACCAATATTGCTGGTAATGCTTGGTCTCATACTTTAAGTGGTACTAGAGCAGGTAGAAATGAGTTTATTTTGCTTCATGAGTTCAAGACTAATAAGTATATTGTACCAGATAAAGAAGATAGGTATCAAAAGAACAACAATCATCAACAAGATGCAAAGATCGAATCCACAGAAGATGATGCCACAACAGTGACTTCAAATAAGAAGCCTAAATTTCAAGGTGGTTTGGTTTTCGAACCTGAAAAGGGACTTCATAAGAACTATGTCTTGGTTATGGATTTCAACTCATTGTATCCAAGTATCATTCAAGAATTCAATATCTGCTTCACCACTGTGAATAGAGACGAGTTTAACGTGACCCACGACGAGGATAGAGATATGCCTATTTTGCCAGGGAGTGATTCTGCACCAGGTGTCTTACCCAGATTGTTAAATACGTTGGTTACTCGTCGTAGAGAAGTGAAGAAGTTATTGAAAGATCCAAAAAATAGTGCTTTCCAAAATGCTCAATACGATATTAAACAACAAGCATTAAAATTGACTGCCAACTCTATGTACGGTTGTTTGGGATTTGTGAACTCCAGATTTTATGCTAAGCCGTTGGCCATGTTAGTTACAAACAAAGGTCGTGAGATTTTAACTGACACCAGACAATTGGCAGAGTCAATTGGATTGAGAGTTGTATATGGTGATACCGATTCAGTTATGATTGATACCGGTACCGACAACTACCAAGATGCGGTCAAGGTTGGTGATGCGTTCAAGATACAGGTCAATGAGAGATACAAGTTATTGGAAATTGATATCGATAATGTATTCAAAAGGCTCTTACTTCATGCCAAAAAAAAGTATGCTGCTATGAACTGTTCCATTAACAAGAAAACCGGTGAAGAAAGGGCCGTCTTAGAAGTAAAAGGGTTGGATATGAGACGTAGAGAGTATTGTCAGCTTTCAAAGGATATTTCCACATTTGTGTTAAACAAGATTCTTTCAGACTTGGATCCTGAACAAGCTTTGACCGAAGTTTATGAATACTTGGAAGAAATGCAACAAAACATAAATAAAAATGAAATTAGGGTGGATAAGTACAAGATCAATACCAAATTGTCTAAAGATCCAAAGAATTATCCTAATGGTGCTACCATGCCTCCTGTACAAGTGGCATTACGTTTGAGAGCCAGCGGAAAGGTTATCAAACCTGGAAGTGTGATAACATACGTGATCACAGCTCCTGCTAGCGAGGATGACAAGAGCGGACCCGCCGAAAGAGCTAGATCAATCCAAGAAGTATTAAATAAGAATAATAACTTACGGCCAGATCCGAAATTCTATTTGGAAAAGCAGATTCTTGCGCCAGTTGAGAGATTGGTCGAGAAAATCGAAGGTATTGATATGATAAGAATTGCCAGCTCGTTGGGAATTGATACCAAGAGATACATCTTAAAATCAAGAAACAGCGACAACAATGGGGGACAAATCATGCCATTGGAGTCCAGTATTCCCGATTCAGAAAGATTCAGACAATCGAGTCACCTTGTACTTAATTGCAAATGTGGACATAAATTCAGATTTGGAGGTATTGCTGCTTCTAAGGACTACAAAGTTACATATAATGGTATCACTTGCGGCAAATGTGACTACACATTCACCGTTCTCAAGATCAGTGCACAACTTGAAATGGCCATACGAAATCATATATCACTTTACTATGCAGGCTGGTTGGTTTGCGACGATGCCCCATGTCTGATAACCACGAGGCAAATATCGGTGTACGGAAAAAGATGTATTGGAAAGTCAGGTAAAGCGCATGGATGTAAGGGTATCATGAGATATAAGTACAGTGACAAGGCATTATACAACCAATTGTTGTACTTTCAATCAATATTCGATGTTGATAAGGCGAAGGAGAACAAGTTGAGGCCACTCAATGATTCTTTTGACGGAACAAATGAATCTAAGGCATTATCCACAGGAGAAGTATATGCTCTCGCCGAACAGAACAGAGATAACTTTGCTGCATATCAAGCAGTGGTGGATAAGTATTTGGGGGTCTGTGGACGTCGGTACGTGAATTTGGGGTCAATTTTTGATTTCATGACTATATAGGAATAACACATATATAAAAATTTTACAATATAAGGTGAAAAAGATGACCGAAAACGAAAAATAATAGTACATAGTAGTAGGATTAGATATTTATACCGAGAGAATTGTGCTTTATATGTCTGATAGCCATATTGGGTCGTGCGCGGGTCCAATATTATCCATCAATTTAAACAAACTATCAATAACAACTTTTAAACGTTCGCAGTGTTAGAACGACAGAGGAACCAATTTATAGACCATTATGAATTTCAATCAACCTCCAATCAGCAACGGGGGCAACCAAGGTACTCCCAATGAGCAGCACCAAAGGCCCCAACCTCAGCAGCGTGGTCCGCCGACGATAACACCACAAATCCTCGCGAGTTTAAACCCACAACAATTTCAGCAGTTTGAAAGTCATCCACAATTCCAGGAGATCATGAGAAATTACATACAGAGACAACAGGCGTTACAGATGCAGCAGCAGCAGCAACAAGGGGTTTCTGGTCAGGTGCATATGGGTCACCAACCAGCGATACCTCATGGCCAACAGCCACCTGGAGTGATGCATCAGGCACAAGCTAATATGGTTCCCCAAGGGAATATGATGGCACAGAGAAATGTGCCGCCTGGAATGGCCCCTCAAGGACCAGGTGGCAATATTCCACCTCAAGCACAACAATTCCAGTCAGTGGTCGGAGGACATCCATTAGGATTCCAACAGCAGCAACAACAACTACAACAACAACAACAACTACAACAACAGCAACTTCAACAGCAACATCTGCAACTGCAACAACTGCAACATCCACAGCCACCGCAACAGGCTCCACAACAGACACCACAAGCACATCCTATTGTACCTCCTCCTCCTCAACAAGGAATGCACTTACCCCCGGGAGCAGCACCAATTCTTGGACAACAAAATATGGTTGGCAGTGATGGTAGAATAGTACCTAACAGGATTAATCAACAAGAGGTCCCCATTGTACAGAATAATGGACCAGCGGACCAAGGAGCCCAATCAGCAGACCCTATTGCCAATATGATACTCAGCAATATATCGAAGAACACCATGTCTAGTCTCGACGAGTGGTCCAAAAAATTGAGAAAAGAAGGTAAAGAAGTACCTAATGATTTACTTATGTATGAGAATACACTACAAAAGGATGAGAAGTTTTTGGACCAATTTGCGAAACAACAAGGTGGGAACAAATCCTTGATGGGAAGATTGGGAAAGGATATTGCTGCCTATAATCATGTGAAGCAACTCAGAATGAATGCCATTAATATTTCCAGTAAGGGACAGTACAACAATAGTATTTGGGGAGAAGGGTACCAAGGATATGGTAATGGAATTACAAACACGTCAACCAAATTGGTACTTCCTGAAAGAGACTGGACCGAGAATCAAGTGAATACCAAGGTATTGGAGAATCTCAAAAAACCGCAGAATTTGGTTCCTATTCGATTAGGATTTGATCTTGAAAGAGATCGGTTCAAGTTGAGAGATACATTTTTGTGGGATCTTAATGAAGAAATGTTACCTATTGAGAATTTTGCTAGACAATTATTAGAAGATTATAAGTTTATACCCAAGGGACATTACGAGACGATACTTTCATCCATCAAAGAGCAAGTGAATGATTTCCAAAAGAGACCTTCCAAAACGATGGGAGAATTACGGATACCCATTAAAGTGGATGTGACGATTAATAATATCCAACTTACAGACCAATTTGAGTGGGACATATTAAATTACGATGATGTTGATCCTGAAGAATTCGCCGTTTGTATGTGTGATGAATTGAATTTGCCGGGAGAATTCACTACTGCGATAGCCCACACCATCCGAGAACAAACACAATTGTACCATAAAGCATTGACATTAGTTGGTTACAACTTCGACGGCAGTCCTGTACAAGAAGACGAAATAAGGAGTCACCTTCTTCCGGCTATGAGGTTAGTATCACCCGATTCGAAGGTGGTTGATGATTTCTTTTCGATTTTGAGAAATCCCGGCACGGTGGCCGACTTTACTCCATCGCTAATTAAATTGACCCAATTGGAAGTGGAAAGATTAGAGAAAGAGATCGAGAGAGATAGCCGTCGTAAAAGAAGACATAATGCCAGTGAAGATCTGTTGCCTGCCAATACCAGTAGAGGTACAACCTCGCGGAGAACCGCGTTTCATACTGGGAGAGGCGGACCTTCGCTTCCAGATCTTTCCGAACTTTCAAAGACGTTCCGGACGCCAGCACCTTCGAGTTTATTACCAGGAGCAGTGGATTTAGGGGTGCCAGATATCTACGAGTATTCGGAGGTTTTTGCTAATAAGACTCAAGTGAGGAATCCCCACTACAAAGCCCCAATCCCAAGTAGTAAGGATCGTGTTCGTTACCACCATGATCCTGTGCAAGCAAAACTCATAGTTAGTATTGACACGAAGTGAGCTGATTTACTTCCTTCAGTATGACAGAATGTGTGCGGGGTCGGAAAAAGTGGGGACGTGGAGTTAACTCTCCTGCATGAGACGGGCGGTACTTCATTTTTTGCAATCATATGCAAAGGTAATCGACAGTATATATTTAGAAGAATGTCAAAGTAATTGAACGTAAACATAATATTTATACATACCAAAATTATGACTAAATATGCATTTATAACAGGAGCGTCGTCTGGGATCGGCTACGAATTAGCAATTGCCTTCTCTAAGAAAGGGTACCATGTGTTTGCATGTGCTCCAGAGAACGTAGCAGGGTTGATGGATCCTTTGAAGAGAAAGTACGGAGCCACCACTTTTGCTTGCGATATAACCAAGGCCGAGGATATTGCCAAGGCGGTACAAATAGTCCGCGAAGTCAGCGGTGGAAGGTTGGACATCTTATACAACAATGCTGGTATTGCTGTTGGAGGTCCTGCTATCGAGACCTCCGAGGTTGATATCCGTAAGGTGTTTGAAGTCAATTTCTTTGCACAGGTCAACGTGACCAAGGCTTTTTCCGATTTTATTATTGAGAGCAAGGGAACTATATTGTACACCACGTCAGTTGCTGGTAGAGTGCCATTGCCATGGGCCTCGGCCTATTGTGCTACCAAGGCAGCCCTTGACCAGTATGCATGGTGTTTGCATTCGGAAATGAAGCCATTTGGTGTCAGGGTGCATAGTGTGATCACTGGGGGGGTCAACACTGCCATTTGTGACAGTGTTGAACAGAAGGTGGAGAAGAGTTCTCGGTACTACGTCGAAAACATCGAGAGTACTAAGGCATCTGCATTAATGTCTCGTGAGTCGAACTGCACAGCACCACAGTATGCCAAGGGTGTAGTCAATAAAGTTACTGGACGTTTCGATCCCGGTTTCAACCTCTACTACGGCTATCTCGCCTACCTTTTACACTTGCTTGGGCGTTATGTGCCAGTGTGGATCACTGAAAGAGGTATTAATAGATACTTCAAGGTGAACAAGGATTTTGCCAAATTAAAGAAAAGGTTGAGGGAAGAAGCACAGAAGAAGAAGTCGACCTAATCGATCCTTCTTTCAAAACTCTGGTAATACATATGAGAACTAATTAATTTCAGTCATGATAATCAATTTAAGTTGACGGGTAGAAAAGTAATGGGGCGAGGCGTTTGAGAAAGCTATGGGAAGGTGTAGAATGTGTAATCAAGAGATCGTATAGGAACATAGCGGACCAGATACGGTAACATGCGAGATTTGGTACCTCTTTTATAGTGAATAAATCAGTACCGAAGTCGGTGTGTCATCAATATGCGTTTTCGATATCTGATGTCTACTTCTTGTGCGTCTTTTCTGATACCCCCTTTTTATATGTTGACTGTTCATATGCCTTTTTCAAGTCTCCCGTCTATTTTCCATTCTCTCGTCTCATTTTCATGCCTCATTTATGCCTCATTTATGCCCCATTTATGCCCCATTTTTCAACTACATTTTTACCACATTTTCACACCTCTTATCTGCTACTAGCGTTTACATTTTTTTCCCTCACTGGTTGGATTGTTTTTGGTGGTGCTTAATAATTTGATGATCGCAGTCACAGCCCCAATAAACGAAACACCTCTCGAACTTCTAACTATTACCACCATATATCATGTCCCAGTACCAAGTGTTGGATTCGTTTGATTTGGAGAACCAGCCCCCCTCCGATAACGAGATCGAATCGGACACAGACAAGTCTGAATTCCACCAGGACAACAGACTCGTCCATGACACCCCCACCCGTCATCCTGTGGCATCTTCGAGCGCCTCCGAAATAGATAGAGAAATCCACCAAACAGTCGAAAGCACGTCGTCTATTTCGTTCACCAGACCATCGTCAGAATCCGTCAACGATGCCACAAGCGGTGATTTGGAACTGCAAGTCCCACAAGGCCTTACCACCAGACAACGTATCATGAATGTGATTAATCATATGGTCCCCATCAAACAAACATACGAAAGAATCAATAATGGAATCACCACAGGTAGAATGCAAGCAAACACACCGGGTCGGTTCATTGGCCAGGGAACTGACGGTGTATTCCGTAACTTGATGGCAAAACCTGATACAGACGCAAATAGACAAGAACAAGAATCTCACCCCCCTACGTATGAAGAGGCTGCAGCCGACTCCACGCCAGAATATTGGGAATCGACCGTGATATCGCCATTGTACGAAGACGAGGTGTTTGTTGAAGGATTGCCTGTGGGAAACATCGCCAGTTTTGTTTGGAACGCCTTGGTCTCTTTGGCTTTCCAATACGTTGGATTCGTATTATGTTATCTCCTCCATACTTCCCATGCCGCCAAAGAAGGATCCAGAGCAGGTTTGGGCATCATCTTTTTTTTCATAGGATGGGACATAGTGCCATCCAATTTCGGTAGAGCCGACCAAATTCCTGACCGATATGAACCTGATAATTCAAATCTGTTTGATATTACCAAATCACAATCTATTAAATCCGAAAAATTAGATAATTATCAATCTGGATTATTTCAACGACACTCCGGAGACTCGTCTGTAGTGGTTCCAGACCCTACCCCATACTTTGCATATGGAATTATTGCGTTTGGGGTATTCATATTCATAAAATCATTGGCAGATTTCTATCGGATCAAGCAAATGGAAAGAGTTATTTTATCTCCCCCTGCGCAACAAACTACGAGTACTAATAGCAGGACAGAGCAAGACTCCAATCCTACCAATTAAATAGATATATATATATATATATATATAGTAGCATACGTTGGTATACCGAGTATAAGACGTAATATGGGTATAAGACGTAAAATATTTAAACTTAATATATACAAAGGTTACGCCATTATGACCATCATCTTCTCGTAGATGGTAAACACAATTCCCCCACTCAATACCAATCTACCCAATCTTGGAGTGGCACCTTTCCAGAATGTCAATAATCCTTCATTCTTGAAGATTTTGATAAAACAATCAACGGTAGAAGAATAGACCTTCTCAGATCCCAATGCCTGCATCCTGGTCTTGACTGTGTCAATAGGCATTGTAGAGTAGACGGTGATGATTCCAGCAATGGAACCCACAGCAAAGGTGGAGATGGAACTCAATGGCACATTAGGAGCAGTTCCTGATGCTTGTTGAATCATAGTCTTGATAGCATTATATGATCCCAATCTGACGGCTTGATTGGATGCTTGTCTTAAAGAGACTGGAACTACCCCCGCGTATATTCCTTTGACTCCGATATCATTACATAACTTGACGGTTCCTGAAATTATTCCTGCTTGGTACTTTGGTTTAGGGGATTGTTTATCGTCAATCAATGCAGTTTTGATGGCTTCAAAAGGAGTCACGGCGATCACCGATTCCAATAAACCGGCCCCCAATCCAGCAATAACACCTCTGGGTCCCGATAACTTCCCATTCTTATCGGCCAAAAGGCCCTTGATGGCATCGAATCCAAGAAAACGAACCGATGCCTTTACTGTGTTACCCACCACGAAAGCAGGACATCCAACGTATAATGACGAGACACCCTGCGTTTTGGCGACATTGTAGATCAAGACCAATGGATTTTTGGTCAACTTGGATGCCTTCGGCTGTAACTGAAGTCTAGTTTTGGCAAACTCAAATGGATAGGTGATCACACCCTCAACAGCTCCAGCAGTACCTCCAGCCACAAATGACTTGAGCGGATCTACTCTTTTCTACAACGTTAGTATTTTTAAGCTCACACAATGTACGTTGCCAAATATTTGACCATCCCTACTTACATTATCGTTCTTACTCATGACTTATGGTTGAGGTATCAGTGATTAGTGAAAAATCGTTTGCCTGAAAAATTCTGCGCGCTATCGCCAACTTCTCTCCGATTCCGGGGTACCATCGAGATCCTAATTTTCGTATATTAATACCGGTTTCTACTCTTACTTTCTATATACATACATGTCTAATGTAAGTGTCTGAGACGACTAAAGTAGATCATCGAACTCGTCGTCATCATCGTCATCATCATCATCGTCGTCGTCATCGTCTTCATCCTGTTCTGCCAATTTGGCATAGTAGGCAGCCAACGCATCTTGTGCGTCTTTGTCTTTGATATCGGAGGACGAAATAGAGGATATCCGTGGCTCGGTACTGGCATTGTCGGAGGTTTGGGAAGTGGACGAGCTGGGCTTGTCGATGTCCATACTATTACTGGAATTATTGTCATTATTATTGTCGTCAAGTTCTGATTTGACGGCCGGACTTCCTTCTCTCGATACGGCTTCATCTTCTTCCCCGTTCAACTTACCCAAGCTTTCTCCAACCGTACTGTTGGAATGCCATGAAGGCAATGCATTTTGTTCCAACTTGTTTCTTCTTCTTTCCTTTTCCAATTGTTCTCTTTCGTAATTTTCATCATCTGCAGTAATAGAAACATGCAAAGTAGCTTGTGATCTGGAGGCTGCATTGTCTGCCGATGTGTTGGATCTGGATTTGGAAGACATTCTGTTGGACATCGAATATGAGGCACTGGTGGCACTTTGGGCAGGAATAGCCTTGACTAATGCAGATTCGAAGTTATTATCTTCAATAGTGGACTCATCGATTCTCTTCAAATACCCAATAATTGGTTCCACCTGGGTCATCAATGTCTCAAGCTTGGCTTGTCTTAAAGATGCTTGCTGACTCAGATCATCTTCTACTAGTATACCCAGACAAACATCACAGATAAATTCAGATTTATCGTCACTAAGCAAGGAAATGGCATCTAACTGACTAACCTTCTTTCCACAACGAGAACAGATGTATCCCTGAGGATTACCATAATGAGACATTTCTTGCTTCAACTTATTCACAATGGAATGCACTTTCCATTTGACAGCATCAATGGCTTCGGTGATATGGATGTAGAAGTAAGTTCTTGTGATAAGTCTCTGTTGGCCATTCTCTTCTTTTTGGATGTGGCTCATCAACAAGCGGTCATCAACAAGCTTATTACAAAGAGACCGGAGTTCTTTACGCTTGATGGAAAGTAGATGGATTAGATCATCCTCCGATAAGACGGAATGGAGCAAGACCGCATCTAGAATGAGCACGTACGGCGTTGAGTAAAAGCCTCGAGCAACAAATCTAATAAGGGACCTTACGGTATCATCCATCTTTCGCTATATCTTGTTAAGTTTACTATCAGGTAATGAAATTTTGGTTGGGATTGGTGAAGAGTGGATTCTTGTATGCGGGTCACGTGGGTGAGCACGTGATACACTATACTATTCGGGAGTGACAACGAGGCATGCGTTGATAGGAGTCGAACTGAGGAGAAAAAAGTGGTTGTACCCGCAGTTTGACGAGGCTGAAAAGATCAGAGATGAGAGACAAATGGAGATCCCAAAGTGTTGCAGTCGAGTTATGATGAGCGAACGGTGATAGAAAAGAACAAAGTGCCGATACTAATTGGATGAGTATAAAGGAATGGGCTGGGTGAGAAGAATAGCGAGATTTGAGTGACTTTTTTTCGAAACTCCTAACCGCAATTTTAGAGCAACCAGATTGTAATATCAAATAAAACTACAACACGTCCTTGTAATAGAGAGGTCCGCCAGCTGTCAACCCGCCAACCCCTACTGATGGACACAGGCAAAGGACCGAGACAATGAATATCCCTACGAGACAACAAAGGTCAAAAAAAGATCAATTGCTTGTGGCGTGAATAACAAAATGAATGATTTGTATCTTTGGCATACGATACGGGCCATGGAACAACCCCCCATGCAAAAACACCCTAACAGGACAAAATGGCGGAGGGCAGCAGGTACGTGTAGATTATATAGTTCAAGCATTGCATCACGTACTGTATATACCTATTATACCGTAGATGGGCCGATGGCAGGTGGCAGCACACCACAGTACAACCACGAGAACCATCGACGTGAGGTCGAACTCAACACGGCAATAACCAGAAACGTTAGGAACAATGTTCTCTTCCCGAATCTGTTACCCGATCTTTATAAAGAGGAAGACACTGTGGCCTGCAACCAAATGCAGTGCATGCATTAGCTATTGTGTGTTGATTGTGATTGTTCACCCAAAACGCGCTCGGGGTGAATTTCAAGAGTACGCGAAATTCTCCCTTTCTTTTGACACGATCACGTTCACCTGCAGATTCCCCCTCCCAACCATTACGCGTTTTGACAATCTCCCTTTGCTAAAAAGCATCTGTTGATCATTTAATCCTCCCAGTCTGCCTTTCTTTTTCCTGTCAGAAAGAATCTTTTTATAAACTTGCACTACTACCATCTCCTTATTAAATAAACTACTTCCCACTACTATATCGTTATCCAGAACGGCAAGAGTCTACCAACCATCTTTTACCAACCACACACATACTCACCTAGACCCCCTCGCAACCCCCTACTTCCAGCCATCTTTTATTTCGTTAGCCCTTCGCGTATTTAATGGAGTATTGATTAGATCATCTGTTCTCTGTCTCCCTTAAAAATGTCCACGGCTCCTGGCAATTTGATGTTTTCCAATAGAAGACCTCTTCAAGAACACCAACTGTATAATAACTCCATCAAGGATTCTGTCGACACTTCCTCGGTAAAAATCGCCAATACCCCCATCAAAAGAAACGATCTTTATGCCTCCAACATGACTACTCCTCCCCAATCGAATCCTTCGATGTCCAGAACTTACGAACAAACTCCGCTCTCAGCTAACGGCTCTGCAGACCCCAACGCCATCTCCTCCAATAATCCGGCTAATATCGTGTTATCCAAATTCGACCCCAGAGTAAACCCATCGCAGTCTCATGATCAGGACTCTAATAACGCTGCTGCTCTATTATCACCAGCGTTCTCTTCTCCTCGCCAATCTGCAATGAAACAATACTCGGCGTCTTCGCCTCGTCAATCCACCAACAATTCATTGCCAATATCGTCTCCTCCAGTTTCCCAACCGTTGGCTTGTATCGATCCTTTATCATCCTCTATTTCGTCTACTTCTACAATCATAGCACCTGCTGTGAAACCTCCAAGAAAGTCCAAGAAATCAAAGAAAGAATCCAAAGAGGCCACCTTCGATTTGGACTCGGAGGATAAACCTCCCTACTCTTACGCCACCTTGATCGGTATATCAATCTTGAGTCATCAAGACAAAAGGTTACCATTATCCCAGATTTACCAATGGATCTCTGATACCTTCAAGTATTATAAACGTGAAGATGTTGGATGGCAGAACTCGATCCGTCACAATCTTTCCTTGAATAAAGCTTTTGTCAAGGGAGAAAAATCCAAGGACGGCAAGGGGCATTTCTGGTGTATTAAACCTGGCCATGAAGAACAATTTCTCAAATCAAGAAGTGTAAAGAAGAGTTCGTATCATGAGGTTATGGATCAAATCAATTCTGCTAACATCAATCGTATGAAAGTTAAAGAAGAAACTAAGAGATCCATGAACGCAATTCCTTCATCTCCTAATGCAGAATCAAATGACACTCGTCCATTCTCGGGTACTAATAATTATAACTATAATTATTCTAACTCTCGTACCAAGAAGAGAAGTAGATCAAGAGATCTGATCGATAACGAAGATAATGACGAAGATAACGATGAGCGTGAAGAAGACGGAGAATATGATTACACCTATGATAATGATGACACAAAGGTTGATAATAAAGATGAAGCATACGAAAACGATTCTGATGACCCTGATGTCACTAGAATCCTTGATGCTCCTTCCAAAAAGCAAAGAGTGAATGAAAGATTGGGTGAACCTTTTGGTCAATGGAACTCTCAAAACAGTATTAAAGTCAGCACTCCCAAGTTTGTAATCACAGAATCTCCCAATAAACCTCTATTGGCTGGAAAAAACCTCACTTATACTTCATCTTTCAGTTGCAATTCAAATCTAGAACTTTCCCCAGTACGGCTTAGTGAAACTGGACCACTTCTCGAACCAATCACACCAGCCAACAACATCTATCAATACCATAACACTCATACCAATAATTCTGCCAATTTCAGTCAACTTCGTGCCCACGGTCTTGCCAATTCTAATTCAATTCTCAACCACAATTCTCAAAAGAGTACAAGTGCAACCGCAATGAATAATACTTCCTCATCAGCAATAAACTCATCATCGGGGATCAACAACCATTTGTCCACCTCTTCAGCAGCACCTGCTAATATGTCTACGCCAATAGTCTTACAAAGAACCCCAAAATCAAATATTAAGACACCATTGAGAAACTTACGTACCCCTCAAACCAACTCCATAATGAGAAAGTTGTGGCATTCACCATCATACTTGGATGAGTTTTATTACTCACCATTGATTAATAACCATACATCGATGAATCATCATGCTACTATTAATGGGTTGTTCAATTCTTATGATGACGATGATATGATTATGAGAAACTTCGATAGTCACCCTCAACACCACCAATCATCGCCACAATTGAGCCGCAAGACCACCAGCACTACTAGTATGACCTCAACCATCGCAGATTCGAGCCGAAACTTGTTTAATGATTTTAAGAAAATGGATCTGATCAGTTCGGCCAGTACCAAAAGTGACGTATCAGACACCGAATTGGCATTTGGACAAAAGGGTAATCTGACTACAGCAACATCTTCATTCTCAGATTCGGATGAAAAGGCCGTTTGAATTATATTAAGGATATTTGCTTTGCTGGGTATGTTTATTGGTTGATACACAAGGGTATCAAGGAAGGGTTTTTTATGTATTGTTTTTAATTTTGTCTATTTTCTACCAAATTTCTTCTTAAATTATGTATTATTAAATGTTTTAGTTACTTCCTAAATTAATGTAGTGCAAGTGCTGTATGCAAAAGAATTGTATAATGAAATGTTTTTCTATGAACAACCGTAGCTTAATCAGTACTGGCACATCCTTTACATCCACAGGTGATACACTCTACCGAATTGTTGTTTTCGTTCTTGGCCAAGGTGGCCTTCGGAACACGGCAAACACAGGCGTTCTTATGGTTCTTGTCGTCGGTAAGTATACATTGGATGCAGCATAAATGTTCATAGCCTTGTTTCTTCCATTTGGCTATGAGATCTTTATTAATGTATGGCTGGAGGAGAAGCCAGTGGTAGAGGTCTTCGGAGATAAGTTTCCGCTTGTAGTACATATCGTAGACATAACGAGATATCTGGTGATTAATCTGTATTATGGGCCACAAGGCTTGTGTTTTGTTAGTAGTAGATGTGGTAGTGTTGTTAGTTTGGGCTTTTTTCAAGCGATCCCGGAGCTTGGAAATTGTCGTGGAAATCTTATCGTAACCTTCTGGAGCAGGGTCTGACTTTTTTATTTTCTTTGGTTTGACTTTGGCCATGATATAGTGTATGTATTCGTTAGTTATTGAACTTACCAAAATGTATATAGAGATGGAGTGTTAGGTAGTGCGAGTGACAATCGGACCGAAAAATATCAAAAAAAAGAATGACGACAGCAGCAGGATTCGAACCTGCGCGGGAAATCCCAACTGATTGCTCAAAAGATTCGAGTCAGTCGCCTTAACCGCTCGGCCACACTGCCTTTTGTTGAGAAGACAGAGCTTGCATGCCACTATGAGTTGCATTGAAGGCATGCCGAGAATTTCGAAATATCGAGTTTAACCCCCATTGGAATATTGACAGAATCTGGATGTATGCCCGGAACAAACTCAAAGTAAGATCCCTGATTGTGCAGGCTTAGAGGTTTGTCCCCAATACAAACACACTTCTGTATTACCTCAGCCTCTTTTCGGAAAACTTCTCGGTACTCCATCAATAAATCGACCCCCTAGGATTCTTCCATGGCCAAATTTCAACCTTCTCTGGATGCCATTTGAAGCAATGGAAGAGAGGTCTGTCGGTCAAAGAGTAATTGGATATTTTCTTAGCGTCCGAAATGTGCTCTAAATTTTGAGCACTGTGTCGGTCACGTGACAAAAAGTTTTGTTTCTTACAGAAGGAATGTAGGATGAAACAAGGGGGAGATATTTTGGGATTAAGGGAGGAACGGGTTTAGGAAATGGACCAGTGTGTTGCTGCCCACCTCTATACATCCAGCTATCAGCTTTTGCAGCCTTTCCCCTCGTACTCTCCGCAACATGCTTGCTAAGTATTGGGTGGAAAGGGACGGGTCGATTGTCAGGAACGTCGAGGGTCTGCAAATTTAAAAAGTAAAAAAAAAAAAACTGCGACATTTTGTGTCATGTTATTAACACGGCTTGCGAAAGCAAATCAAAGATGACAAGCATTCATATATTCATATCTTTCTTTTACTTAAAGTTACCATCATGGCTGCAGCTGCTTCGTCCACATCCACGTCGGCGGTTATTTCCACCTTGGTAGCCAACTTGGTTCTCTGTGGGATCTTCGTAACATGCTTCTTGATTCTAAGAGTCAAATTTAAACGGATTTATTCGCCCAAGTCTTCGTTTGACTTGGTGGACGAAGAAAAGAAACCAGCCCATTTGCCTTTGGATCCCTTTAGATGGATCTATATTCTTTTGACAAAGCCACATTCATTTATCATCCAACAATCTGGTTTGGATGGATACTTCTTCTTGAGATATATCTTGATTATGGCCTTGTTTTTCATGTTTGGAATGTTGACTTGGATCATCTTATTACCACTTAATGCCAGTAATGGGAATGGAAATAAGGGTCTTGATCAATTGTCCATTTCTAACGTCAAGCATCAATCAAGATACTACGCCCATGTGTTGGTAGGCTGGGTCTTCTATGGCACGTTTATCTTCATTATATATAGAGAATTGTTCTTTTACAATTCTTTGAGACTTGCAGCCCTTTCATCTCCAAAATACTCCAAAAAAACCTCTTCCAGAACTGTGTTGTTCCAAGGGGTTCCAAACTCCTTATTGGATGAAAAACAATTCTTCAAAATGTTCGATGGGGTCAAGAGAGTTTACATTCCAAGAACCTGTAGAAAATTGGAAGGCAAACTCTCCAGAAGAGCTGCTTTGGTCAATACATTGGAAGCTGCCGAGAATAAGTTGTTGAAATTGGCAGTTAAGAACAAATTGAAAGCTGCGAAGAAGAACGAAACATTGGAACCTACTGATGAAATTAGTACTTATGTTCCGGAAAACAAAAGACCTTCTCATAAAGTAGGTAAACTCTTCTCCTCCAAAAAAGTCGATACTATCAGATTCTGTAAAGAAGAAATCCCCAAAGTGGATGCCGAAGTAAAGGCATTACAAAAGGTCTACAGATCTTGCAAGCCAAAGAATGCACTTATCGTCGAATTCGATGACCAATATAAGGCACAATTGGCCATGCAATCCACTGTCCATCACAATCCTTTAAGAGTGAGGCCAAGCAATACTGGATTTGAGCCTGGCGACATCCAATGGGCTAACTTGAGAATGTTTTGGTGGGAATCTATTGCCAGAAATGCCATTGCTATGTCTGCCATCACTGCATTAATCTTGTTATGGGCTATACCAGTCGCCTTTGTTGGTGTGATTTCAAACATCACTTATTTGACTAACAAAATTCCGTGGTTGAAATGGATTTTGAATATGCCTCCTAAATTATTGGGAATCATTACCGGGTTATTGCCAACTATCATGTTATCTCTCTTAATGTCTCTTTTGCCTCTTTTTATCAGAGGTATGGCCAAGGTTGCTGGTTCACCATCGGCACAAAACATTGAACTTTTCACACAAAATGCATACTTTGCATTCTTAATTGTTAACGGTTTCTTGGTGACCACCCTTGCTTCATCTGCTACTTCCACCGTTACCAGAATCATCGAAGACCCAAAAGAAGCAATGTCTATCTTGGCTGCCGGGTTACCTAAGGCTTCGAATTTCTACATTTCTTACCTTATTTTACAAGGTTTGGCTATTTCCGGTGGTTCCTTATTCCAAATTGTTGGTTTATGTATTTACTACATTTTGGGTGCTCTTTTGGATAAGACTGTCAGAAAGAAATGGAATAGATTCAGTGGATTAGGTGTTATGTTTTGGGGTACTACATTCCCAGTATTCACTAACTTGGCATGTATTACCTTAGCCTACTCGATCATTTCCCCAATGATCATGTTATTTGCCTGTGTTTCATTCTTCTTGGTCTACATCACCTACTGTTACAACTTGACATATGTTTTCGTTGAAGGGTCCGATTCCAGAGGAGCACACTACCCAAGAGCACTTTTCCAAACCTTCACTGGGATATACTTGGGTCAAGTATGTATGTTGGGGATCTTTGTAGTTGGTAAAGGTTGGGGACCAATTGTGTTGCAAGTCATTGGACTTTTGTTCACTGTCTTGTGTCACATTAACATCAGCAGAGCATTTGACCGATTATTGAGTGTTGTTCCTATCGACTGTATGAGACCATTGGATGGTGTTTCTAAAACGGTTTCATCTTATACGCCTACTGAATATCAAGACAAGATCTTGAGTAGAAGACGTAATGGTGGTAAGATTGAAAAAGAAATCAAAGCAGATAAACTTACCATTGAAAAGATCAAAGAACAATTAAACGATGAAGTCGATGTTACTGAGAGCACCGAAAGTATTGTTCCATTATTGGCCGACCGTGATTTCAAGAAACTCGAATCCACCAACCCAATTGTAAGATTCTTAAGACCAGACGTGTTTTTGAACTTTAGACATGCCAAACAGATATTACCGGCCACGTACAATATCGAACCTGAGGTGGTTGATAATAAACATGCTTACAGTTTGCCTGCCGCCTCTGCCGCCTGTCCTGGGGTCTGGATTCCAAAGGATCCTATGGGACTCTCTACTATAGAAATTGAAGATTTGAAAGGGGTTGTTTCCATCAGTGATGAAAACTCGGGATTTAGTGATAAAGGTAGAATCAAGTACCTTGGTAAGGCACCAAATTAGAAACCAGCCTACATGTAGAGCACACCCCTGGAGAAAGTTTACCCCACCTCCTACAACCAAGCCATTGTTGATGTCATTCTGACTACCAGTTAGATTACAAGTCATGATGACCATTTGATTTCGTCATTCCATTTTTCGTACATACATCTCTATGTATATTTCACAATACCCGTTGTTCCTCGTTGTAATGAAAGTTCATGTTAGTAATACATCTATAATCGAACGAACGAACGGCCATCGCTAAACTGTTGGCCAGATTGCTGGTTAAGCTAGGGACGCAAAATTGACGTCGCTAAATCGGGCTCGCCAAAATGGTAATCTGATTGTAGCTCGGTCCAGCAATGGTGGTGCGGGTGTTCGGATATCACATTCACTTGAACTTTTCACAACACAATACAAGTTTCAATCAACATTTAAACTGTCCATAATCTCTCACTATGTTCCAGAAATTGCCAAACGTAATGTCCAAAATCAATAACACGGCTATCGCCCGAAACAGATTAATATTGAACCTGCAACATTTGGGGATCCGAATGAACTCAACAACGTCGACTAAACCACCGGTAGTCTCCGATATCACCAGTATTAATCAAGGTACCAAGTATACCCAGGATTTCAAAAACTACGCCATCACAAAGGGCTCCAACAAGGTGGTGTCCTACTTCCACGATGTGCCGTTGGAATTGGACGAAGAAAAGGCAGAGGCCAATATGATCGTGGAGATCCCAAGATGGACCAATGCCAAATTCGAAATCGATACCAAGAGTGTCGGTAACCCCATTGTTCAGGATGAAAAGAAGGGCAAGGTAAGGTTTGTGAAGAACTTGTTCCCTCATCACGGGTACATTCATAACTACGGGGCCTTCCCGCAAACCTGGGAGGATCCCACCACCAACCACGAAGGTTTAGATTTGTTTGGTGATAATGATCCGTTAGACGTGTGTGATATTGGCGCCCATATCGCCAAAACCGGTGATATCAAGAGAGTGCGTATTTTGGGGTCCATTGCATTGATTGACGATGGAGAATTGGACTGGAAGGTTATTGTAATCGATATTAACGACCCATTATCCAATGAATTGTTTGACATTCATGATTTATATACCAAATGTCCCGGATTATTAGAAACAACTAGACATTGGTTCAAGGACTATAAATTGCCTGATGGGAAGCCAGAGAACAAGTTTGCATTCAATGGTGTTTATAAAAACCAAAAGGAAACTTTAGACATTATAAAGGGATGTAGAGACAGTTGGAAAAGGTTGTTATACAAAGAGATTACTGGAGATGGATTGCCGTCCATCGTGAATTCGACTATCGAGGATTCTCCTGGTTATATTGGAGAATTTAATCAGAAGGAACTTTTGACCAATGCAAGTAAAGGCGAGGCCGAAATTCCTTCAGACGTCGAAAGAAGTTACTTTTTGACCAAGGACTAAGAAGCATAAGTTGTATTAATTTTGGTATCTATGACTACAAAGGTGGGGGTGGGTTTATAAATCATGTTGAAGAATTAGGTCTTTTAATATGCATTGAATAATGATGAAATCTATTAATGAAATAAGATGAACTCTTTTAATATACACTGTAACTATTTAATTAAAGTAATCCTTTAATTCACGAATATCGTCGATTAAACTCGTCACAAACTTATCGTAAATTCCATCTCCCTTTTCAATAATTCTTTGCTCATCAATGGAACTTGGAACCACTCTGGAAGTTAAGAACTTAGGATGTTTAAGTAAATTGTTGATATAATCGACAAAATCGTCTCTTTTTGTTTCGGTATCCAATCCTTGTAACACTCTGATTTCAGAATCGCCATATTGTTCTATCAAATATTGATCAACGTTCATGGCTTGTAATGTCTCATAAAGAACCAAAATTTGACTGGTTTCTGCAATTGTGGCAGTGGTGATTTTGATAGAAGAAGAATCTTTGGCCCAGCTATCAATACACGATTCGATTTGTTTCCCAAACATTTGTAACGCCAAACAAACCTCCCCTATAACACTAGGTCCAAGTTTTTGTAAACTGGTGATTAAGATTGGTAAGATCCCATTTATCCAAATTCTATGATAGGCAGATCCAGAACTGATGTTAAGTCCTCCTGCCCTAATTGGACTTGAAATAGGACATTGTACTAACGCCACAAACAACCCTGACGAAACGAGATCCTCTGCAATCAGTTCAATTGCCATCAATTCTTGAATAAACATCAAACTTAATTGAGCAAAGATAAGTTCATCATTTACTTCGATCACATGTGACATCGAATAAAGATTCAACAATGATTTGATAGTTCCACTTTCTTTCACAAGTATGGTCATTTCATACTTCATGTTTGGTGATAATTTCATACTTACAAACAATTTCAAAATAGATAAAATCAACATCAAATCATCGATCTTTTCATTCATCCCATTTGAAACATGTTTCTTATCGGTTTTTGTGAGATAAACTTCATTTTGAATCTCAATTAATAAAGTCTTGGTTCCCTTGGTGATAACCAAATCAACTAGGTGTTTGAACACACTGAAGTATTCCATCAAAATGATTGGATCATTTTTTATCACATTCATGCAACAATATATAATCCTTAATAATTGACGGTAATACCCGGTGGAATTGGCTAATGAAGTGAGATAGTTCATACTAGTAGATAACAACAAGTCCAAACAAACCTTGATGATTTCAAAGACTTGCTTGGGATCGATTTTTTCCTTGTCGTTTCCATTCGTAATGAAATACATGAGGTAGAAAGCCAACTCAATCCGTTCATGATATATAGGCTCAAACATATCTGCCGGGATTCCTTCTTGGTAATTCACAGATAACAAATGAGCAACCAAGGAAAGAAATCTAGGACTCAAAGAACCGTTGTGTCTTCTGCAAAATGCAATAAGTAATGCTCCTAATGATTTGGCAATGGAAATCTGAGAGTCTAAATATTGCATATTAATACTGGAAGCAATGATTTGTTGTCTTAATTCGAGCCAATTTTCGTTCTTTTTGAATAACCCATCCATTAATGGCAAGTTGTATATACTACTAATTCCAAATCTGTTTCTCTTGGTAAGGGTAGTTGTGAATTGGGACAATTTAAAATCAGGGAACATATTCTGAAAGTTGACTTGTAAATTTGAATGTAACGAAGCCTTATAATCTTTGATAGTGAATTTCTCTTCGACTATATCAAGGAAATTTTCAGATGTGATCAACTCGACAAATTTGGTCTTATACTGATCCTTTCTGGTAGTGAAGAGGATCAATGAAAGAATCTCAGCAATTTTGGATATAATCTTTTGTTCATAACATCTACTGATGTAATCTTCCGGTGTTTGGGGAGTCTCTGTGATTGGTAATTGGATTCTAGAAATAAGTTCTTCAATGAATTCTATGTCGTTTTCAGTTTCTCTATCTGTAGTCCAGGAGTTATATGCTAATGCAATTGCATCAAGCAAATGGACACTTACTTTATTTGGATAATATTTGATGTCACGAACGTTTTTCTTTAATATGTTTAATAATGAAATAGGATGTTTAGGTTCAACTTTATCTGAATCCTTTTTGGTGAAATCTCCGAAAACATCTCTACCACTGATGAATAACACGGAAAGACCTTCTTGGTTTCCATCTAAAACTGCACAAATAAAATCGTACAAGGAGATCTTCAAACGGTAATCATCCAATGAATTCTCTAAGTCTGCTGCAAGAGAATGTAATAATACTTGAGCATAGTCTCTCCCCAAGTGAGACAATAAAGAAGGTTTACTTTCGGATCCCCATGTAGCATTAGTTAATGTGGTTATAAGATCAAGAACGTCTTTTCTCAACGTTTCATATTGAGAATAAGTAGATACCAAGCTCGGTAATTTCTTGAACAATTCTCTTTCAAAACTTGAAGGAGGATAGTTTATCGAAGATCTAATTGAGATGATAAGTTGAGAAAATGCTAAGGAGCAACGGATCCAGTTTTCGTACCACAAACCAGATATGTCACTAACTTCATACAAACTAAAGCTTGTTGAAAGAGAGTCCACCATTGACAAAATAGGAAGAGATGTTCTGGAATATTCATTATTGGTGATCAAGAAAGAATCAAGGATATTTGTGGAAGCGTCTGCAAGTACCTTAGTTACTTTATCGGAAGCTTTTGTGGATTCATCGGCTCCATATACTGTGGTCAAAATGTTGGAAAATACATCCAATATTAATACACCAACCTCCATCTTTTGAAATGCATGATTAAATCTACAATGAAAGAAACTCTCAAACACTGCAATAAGATGGGATACAAACTTGGAGACTATGATACTCTTTGTTTTTTGTGGATAATTATCATCTGGGATGAGACAATTTTGAACCAATGCATCGATTAATTTGATCAATGAAATAGTAAATTTATAATCTCCATTCACCATTTCTATAGATCCAAAAATCGTAGCTGCGAAGCTTTCCTTTCCATTCACGGATAACAATGATGACTTAGAGAAGTATGGCCAAATTCTAAAGGAAGCAATCGGCACCAATTGTGTTAGTAAGTTTAGTACTGCTTGTAAAACATTAACATCTCTGGAGTGTAATCCTTGTTCCAAGAGTCTCAAGACAACTTCAATAATATCAGAATCATCGGTGTAAGCTGACATAGCTTCCAATACCAATTTTGAATGTTCTGGAGTATTATCTTCCACCACTTTAGTCAATAAATTCAAAATATCATTGAGTACATCGACCTTTTCATTTTCACTATCGGAGAACAGTTTGGAAATGTTTTGCAATATTCTTCCTAAGAAAGCCCACCCATTATATTTATATAAGAATGTGACCAAGACATCATCATCATTAGCTGCAGGTAATATTTTGGCTTTGGTTCCTTTACTGAGTAAAAGTGATAACTTCTTCTTTGATTCATAAGGAGGATAGACATCAATTAACTCTGTCAATTTGACAAGATCGGTATTTTCATCATCTATTTGGTATAATGGTTCGAAATCTTGCTTTTTCATTACGGAGATGATAGATTTGAGTTCGTTAAATTCATGAAAGGCAAAGTTACCATTGATAGATGAAATTTTCAAATACGGACTCAATAAGAGTGGGAACTTTGCTCTAGATAAGATTATTTGATTCACAGTTGCTCTATTTTCAAAAAACTTTTCAACGATACTATTCGGACAGTTCTTCATGACACTTTCCACAGTTCTTGATACTTCTGGAGTCAAGGAAATTAATGGCATTGCTGAGAAAATGACTGTTGATAATATAGCCGAGTAAAGATTGTCGTACTTCAAAGACTCGTTGACTTTATATATGTCATTGAAAACGTCAAGATTGGAGCATCTTGTGTTGAGATCATTGATCAATGTGTCTATTTGTGCAAGACTGAAAGTTTCGAAGAATTTTATTGAGGATTGGTAGCTTGGGTATTCTTGAAGGAAATAATATTTCCTCAACACAATGATTGACCAACTGTATAAGATGATGGAATTCAAGTTTTCCGGGTTTGTTATGGAATTATTAATGGAGTTGAAGAGTTCACTATCTGCCAAATAAAACGTGGATTGATCATCTGTAGTTGAATCATAGGCATTTTCCAAATCCAAAAACAGAATTGAAATGATAGTAGCTAACATTTGGATCAAATTGAAGGATTCTTGAATTTCAATGGAGGGTCCTAAACTTAAAATGAAGTTTGTTGAAGCCATGAATTCAAACCAATTTTTGACACTTTGTTTTTTGATATTTGGATTTTGGATCAACAACTCAATCAACACCTTGCATAAATCTATGATGTATAAAGTGGTTTCTCTGCGGATCAAACTATCTAACTCTTGGGAAGTGTCGGTTTTATAAGATCCACTCGTCAATGAATCAGTGGTTGTACGTAATGTTGAGATCAATTGATCAATATAAACATCGGATAAAAAGATTTGTTTTCCCAAGTTTTGAATGGAGGAGGATGAATATTCATTTGTTTTGTTGTTTAAAAGTTCCACGGTGATCTTCAAGACAGATCTTCTCTCTCTTAAGATCTTGCTGGAATATAATAAGATTCTTTCACTTTCCAAATATGTTTCTCTATCATCAGGTAATTTGCTCTTTAATTTCTCGAAATCGTACACTTTTCTTTCCGGGATCTTCTTACAAGTTTGCGATATGACTCTTAATATCTCTTGGATATCCAAATTCAAAAGTGATTGAATCTTGTTTGCATCCTTGATATTACTTTGTTTGATGTCCACGAATGATATGCTTCTTAAAGTAACGTCTTTGACATCTGACTTGATGGTTTTTGTCGTGGTCTCAAATGGTGTAGGGCTCAAGAAGAGCTTGCTATTCAATAGTAAAAATTCGTCTAATGCATCTAAAATGTATGGATCTTGACAGGACTTCAACAACGAAAGGGCATTGTCAAACGTCCAAAATTGGGTAGGTAGGGTTGGTTTCAATCTCAAAACGTCATTTTTAGCAATGGCCTTGGACATCGTGGTCTACTCCTTATGGTAAGTGATCAATAATTGACACAATTGACGCTAAATTATCACTAGAGATATTTCGATGGTGTTTTGCCAAAATGTTAATGTTGTTTTTTTCCCTTGTGGTAGACTTCCCAATCAGGCAGTATGTGCATATCTGTGCGAAGTCTAGAAGTTCCAATTTTCCACCTACACGGCCAAACAAATTTATACGACCAAACGCGCTGGAAAATCGATCAATGCATTTTACACCCACCCACTGCAACATCATCATTGCATATCCATAATGTCCGACTGTCCCTTTTTTGTCAGTGCTCCAGGTAAGGTTATTTTATTCGGGGAACACTCTGCAGTTTACAGTAAGCCAGCAATTGCCGCCGCCCTCAGTTTGAGAGCTTATTTACTTGTGACTCCTACTGATGACAATACTATAAGGCTTGATTTCCCTGATATCAAGCTTTCCCACTCGTGGAAGAAAAGCGACATCCCATGGGACCAGCTAACTAAATACATTACATTTACCGGCGGAAGACCTGTGGCCACCGAGGAATTGGTTCCAGAAATTGCTGGACTCTTGAGTGAAGTCTTGAGCGATATGGATTCGACTTTACATTATACTGCATGCTATTGTTTCCTTTATTTGTATGCACATTTATGTTCAGACAATACTCCGGGAATGAGGTTTTGCGTGAGGTCTACTTTACCTATTGGAGCTGGACTTGGATCATCTGCTTCTACAGCCGTGTGTTTATCTTCAGCATTGGCTGTTCTTGGTGGCCATGTTTCTCATGCTGGATTATCACAGAATGAAAAAGCCAGCGAGAAGTCCAATCACGAGGCCGATTTCATTGATGCTTGGTCTCTTATGGGTGAAAAGTGTTTCCATGGAAATCCATCGGGGATTGATAATGCGGTTGCAACCCATGGTGGTGCAGTTATGTATCAAAGAATGAAAAATCCTGCCCAACCATCTGTCAGAACTAACATGAGAAACTTGCCACCAATCAAGTTATTGTTGACCAATACTAAAATCCCCAGAAGCACTGCCTATTTGGTTGGTAATGTTGCTCGTATCAACAATGAATATTCGAAAACTTCATCATCTATTTTGGATGCAATGGAACATTTGGCTAATGATGCGTATCAAATAATGATCAGACCGGTATTTGGACAAAGAGAAAGAGAAAAATTAAGAGAATTGGTTAATATTAACCATGGATTACTTGTAGCATTAGGAGTATCGCATCCTGCTTTAGAAAAGATAAAAATCATTGCAGACACACACAAGATTGGTTCTACCAAATTGACCGGTGCTGGAGGAGGAGGTTGTGCCATCACACTTGTCAATGAAGACGTTGAAGAAAGCGTGATTCAGAACACAATTGAAGAGTTTGAAAGTCAAGGTTTCCAAACGTATGAAACTAATCTAGGTGGAAAGGGGGTAGCATCTATTCAGTTTGATGCTGTTCCAAAAGAGAAGCTTGACGTATTTTCAGCTGATCGTTTCTGTGAATTCAAAGATCGGTTCGAGATCGAAAAGGCATTAGGAGTTAATAATTTAGAGGGATGGAAGTTTTGGTAAAATAATCAAAAAAACGATTATCATTTACCAAGAGAAGTTAGTTTCAACTACCAGTGTTCATGGGTGTGTTCATAATAGAAGATGTCACCAACTCAGTTTATTAGTTGTGATTATTAGAGCTTGTATAGAATGCAATCAATGCATGTAATATAATATAATATATAATATAAATTAATATAATATAATATTGTATACCACTCTAGTAGCTTTACATCAATTTACATAACTATCTATTACTGTATTACGGAAGTTCAAGTATTTAACCAAGCTTAAATACCTCTATTGAATTCTAAAGTTCTAATTTCTTTTCCATCTCTATCCTTTAATGAATGGAATTTAGTTTCTAATTTTGATACTGGCAATTCCCTTCTTTGAGGGAATACGGCCAAGGCAAAAGGTAATGCCACCAAGGCGGTTGTGAAGATCAACCCCATGTTAGCGGCAATTTCTAAGGTCTTTGATTTACCTTTTAATAATCTGGATTTTTGTAATCTAACCAAAATCAAAGGAGGAATCACCATGACTGGAGTAGCATTAATGACTCTACTGGCGGCGGTTTCTCCAACGGCATATATAGCAGCGGTTTTGGAGGTACCGACTTCATCTCCATTATTGTCGAAAACTGTGATTCCCTTCTTGATCTCTTCACTTCTCATTAAGAACACATTCACCACACCCGCCGAAACAACAGCTGCAAATGGTACTAATCTTCCGAGAATCATCTTCGTGTTTGGTTTCAAAGACTTCAATCTTGGAACAATGGCGTTCAAACCCAAAGCGACCGAGCAGGAAGCACCAACGGCCATGGAGTAATTGGTGATGATTTGTGAAGTGGTCATAGGATGGGACTTATTAGCATTTGCAGTGTTGATAGCCACGTTAAGCGATTGGTTGGCTACCTGCCAGAATAATGTACCTGCAGTTCCCAAATTTGGTGTCAACATACCTGCCGTGACCACCAAGTTCGACAATACACAAGAACTCATTCTGAAGGGCAAAAACACGGTTTCTCCTGTATCTGGATGTAAGGTCGAGTCCAACACCTTTTTGGCTCTCCATAATTCCGGAGTCATGGAAGGAAGAACTCCATTTCTGTAATCCCAGATCAATCTTTTGGCAGATTCGATGTCACCACTAGTGTTCAAAAGCATGGTAGGATCAGAGATTTCTGCACAATGTTTGACTCTGCCCCAATAGTTGGACAAATCGTATCTAGATTGCGGCAAGGGTACTGGACCAGATATAGAAGAAGCCATAATGAAAGTAAAGCGTCAGCTGTAGTGATGAGTTCTAATGGATTGGATAAAGTTAGAGAGAGGTGCCTGAGTCGCAATTTTTGACAATTGTTTTTCAGAGCGGAATCGGCCCATACGGTCAAGTGTGAAGATATTATCCACTAATATGATAAAAGGATTAGGAGTAGATATACTCAACGTGGGGAGGTTTCAAAGGATCCTATCGAGGGATGAAGTTTACGTGAGACGGTTCGTAGGACGAGTTTTGAATGCTAAACATGAAGTACCGGCGTTTGAAGGGCTTGTCAAAATGGACACGAAGGTGATGAGCTTGGCCGGTTCATGGGCGGCAAAAGAAGCGCTATTCAAAACATTGGATGAAGCCGATCAAAAGAAGTTCCAATTCAAGGATTGGTATAAGATTAATGATATCAACGGAAAGCCATTTATACGAAGTGACTTGTATACCAAAAATGACGAGTTTATGTTGAGCATATCTCATGATGGAGAGATTTTAATAGCCAATGTATTAAGGCAAGAAGAATGCTTTAGGAAGTAAATGGGAACGAGAGCTTAATCATAAGGTTAATTCCAATGCCTAGACAACCGTGTTTATGCAATAATACAGGCCCTACGGAATATATACGGACATTATAGAACTGGTGAATCATGGATTCACACTAACACATACATTGTATACTTTAGTTTAATATCTTACATTTTTAATTCAATTATATCTTATAATCTTGTGAATATTGTTCTAGGCGAATAAATTAATTTATTCCCATTCAACGGTGGCTGGAGGTTTGGAAGTGATATCATAAGTAACACGGGCAACACCATCGACTTCGTTGACGATTCTGGAAGCAACCTTCTTCAAGAAAGCGGCTTCGAAAACGTACCAGTCGGCAGTCATAAAGTCAACAGTTTCAATGGCTCTCAAGGCAATGACTTGCTCGTAAGTTCTGTTGTCTCCCATGACACCAACGGATTTAACTGGTAACAAAACAGCAAGCGCTTGGGAAATATCCTTGTACAAACCGGCTTTTTTGATTTCGCTAATGAAGATGGAATCAGCTTCTTGGGCGATTTTAAGTTGTTCTCTGGTGACTTCACCCAAAACTCTAATGGCTAAACCTGGACCTGGGAATGGATGTCTCCAGACCAAATCGTGAGGAACACCTAACAATTCACCCAAGTGACGGACTTCGTCCTTGAATAATTCTCTCAATGGTTCAATCAATTTCAACTTCATGTTGTCTAATAATCCACCAACATTATGATGGGTCTTGATGGTGGCCGATGGACCCTTGAAAGAAATAGATTCAATGACATCTGGATAAAGAGTACCTTGTAACAAGTACTCGATTTCTTGACCGGAGGCTGGCTTGATCTTGGCAGCTTCTTCTTCAAACACATTGATGAAGGTGTTACCAATGATCTTTCTCTTCTTTTCTGGGTCAGTAACTCCCTTTAATCTACCCAAAAATAAGTCGGAAGCATCAACCACAGTCAAGTTGATACCTAAACCTTCAGTCAAAGTCTTGTAGACGGTTTCGGTTTCGTTTAATCTCATGACACCATTGTCGACGTAAATGGCGTGGAAACGTTCACCAATAGCTTCATGCATGATCTTGGCACCAACAGTGGAGTCAACACCTCCAGAAACGGCACCAATGACTTCGGCGGTTGGACCAACCAACTTCCTTATTCTGGCGATTTCGGTGTCGATAAAGTTTTCCATACTCCAGTTGTTGGAAGCTTTACAGATATCGACGGCGAAGTTCTTCAACATGATTTTACCTTGAGCACTGTGGGTGACTTCAGGGTGAAATTGGATACCGAAGATAGATTCCTTTTCATGGGCAATACCGGCGTAAGGGGAGTTTTCGGAAGTGGCAACGACCTTGAAACCGGTTGGCAAAGCATGCAATTTGTCACCATGAGACATCCAGACTTGGGAGTGGTCAACATCCTTGAACAAGGCACAAGAGGCGTCTTGTACGTTCAAGGTGGCAGGACCATATTCCCTCTTGTCACCTCTGGCAACACCCTTACCGTTGATCCAAGCCAATTCTTGCATACCGTAACAGATACCTAAGATTGGCACGTTCAACTTGAAGATGTCGTGGTCGACGTGAGGAGCTCCTTCTTCGTAGACGGAGTATGGACCTCCGGACAAAATGATACCCTTTGGAGTCCAAGACAATTCGGAGATCTTTTGGGTACATGGCAACATTTCAGCGTAAACATTGAATTCTCTCAAACGACGGGTGATCAAGTGAGAGTATTGAGAACCAAAGTCCAACACCAAAATGGTGTCGAAGACTTTAGAAACTTCAAACGGAACATCTTCTGGGGCAGACATCTCTTGTGTAGGAATATGGATTATAGTTTAGTATATGGTACCACGAGATCTCTCCCAAGAGAAAGAAAGGTTCGATTAAAACCAGGAGATTTTTTTCCATCCCGCTCATCGCATTGACTCACGGGCCTTTGGGCCCGAGTCACGTTTCTCACTACTACCAACTTAGTGCTCCGACGGAGCGAACAATGCAACAAGTGAGAAATGCTCGGCGAGAAATATAAATCCTCAGTGAGCAACGGAATGGGTTACTTATGAATGTTCATTTTGTTGAAGTTGGCAGTTGAGTTTGGCATTGGGGGGGTCTTCGTGGGGGGCAATTAAACTGTAAAAAAGGTCGATTTGTTTACCAAAAGTCCGAACCGTTGGAAGACCCTGAATCCGTCGTACTATTCCCAATTGGGTACTGCCTTGCCTAAACCGTAAATGTGTAGATGTGCAAATTGAAATGGTAATAGATATGTATGTGTAAGGTGGAGGCTGTCTACCGTTCTTGCTGAGTTTCTTCTTACGATACACATATCTCTTTCGGGGATTCTTGTCAGCATAACTATAAATACATCAACTCTCTACTGTTTTCTTTAGGCCTGGTAACTGTTTCCCTGCATATTTTATTATTTCATCGAGTTTATTTCTGCTTCATACCTCACTTGAACTCTCCTCATTATCCCTCTGATTGTCCTCATGTCCTGATCGGTACATGCTTCTTCCACATTTCGCTTTACCGTTTGCATAATCTCATTGTTGATTCTTTCTTGGCTTCCTGTCTCTGTCTTAACCTTTAACCTTTACCCTTTAGCCTTTAGCCTTTAGCCTTTACCCTTTTTTAGGTGTATGTATCATCTACGGCATGTTCAATATTATTATGAAACTTAAACTTTCAGGGTCTGGGAAATTATCTACAAAAATTGCGAATTTTTGGAACCTAATTTATTTCTCCATGTTCACAAACACAAAATGAGATCCTTACCACCACCACGAATCACCAGGAAAAGACGGTGGTTAAGAGTGAAAAGAGCGATCAAATCTTTCTTCACTAAAGGCTATATCTCAGACCCAGGTGCGTTTCTTCCGAAAGCCAAAGTCAAATCGAAATCCTCCATATCTATCATTAAACAATCAAGAATCTCTTATCGATTCAGAAGGAAAAACTTTACCGATGGAATCGGCTTACGAGAAGGCGCCGAGGTAGGCTTCCGAACGGCCACTGTAGTGGGACGACTAGCTAGAAGGGCATCTTTCCCAAGATTCAAGAGATCGTCTTCCTTGGTGAACTTATCAGTTAGGTTTTAACTCGCGACATCGTAATTTCTAATTAATTTTCATGTTCCTTCAAAATATATTCTCCTATCGTTTTATGATGTCTTTCAGAAGTGGCTTGTCTAGACTGTATTCCTAACTCATCCTTTTGCTGTCTTGAGATTTCCATTTGGGTTCTATATCACATCTTGGATACCCTTTTAAAAATCTTCTTATCCTCAACTTTTTTGCAACTTCTGTTTGTGGCACTGGGCCCTTCCATAAGTCAATTCACTAAGTACAGCACCATCCTCTTTTAAAGCCCATTTTAGCCAAGGAGGTCTGCATTACCTATCTGGCTAATAGCAGCTAGGGCTATATTTGCATTCCTTCGCCACAACACATGCATGGTGGCGACTGTTGAACATACTGTCTATGTATTGGGTTGCGAAAGTACCTAATTTTGTATACCTAAAAATTTACCCACAAGTTTGGGCAAACACAACAAGCAAGAAGCTGCAAAGCAGTCACATCCGGTAACATAAAATAGCCACACAGGGCATTTGTCTTCAAATGTATCTGGTAATTTCTAAACCTTGGCTTCATTTAAAAATAACAAAGTCACGTGCGGCTACACGTGACCCACGAATGCGATGAAATTTTTTATATCAAGGCATCTCTCATCTCTAACGGTATCTATTCTATAACCACATAATGTCTGATAAAACCCAGATTAAAATCAACTTCTTCACGAAGGAAGATGATGAAAGTATCAAGGTATCGGATGCACCATTGTATGTCCCAGTTTCTTTAAAAAGATACGGGTTATCCGAAGTTGTTAACCATTTATTGGGTAACAATGGTGATGAAGATAAGAACCCAGTTCCATTTGATTTCCTTGTGGATGGTGTTTTGTTAAGAACTTCCATTCAAGACTATTTGACCAAGAATGGGTTGTCTAACGAAGCTTTCTTGAGTTTGGAATACACCAGAGCCGTTTTGCCTCCATCGTTTTTGGCATCTTTCAACAATGAAGATTGGATTTCTGCATTGGATTCCATCAACAAATCTTCCAGATCTGTTACTTTGTCCAACTTGAACATTTCACAACCGAAGATTTTGTCTGGATCTTACGATGGTGTCGTAAGAACATACAACATGTCGGGGGCAGTGGAGAAGCAATACGTGGGGCATTCTGGACCTGTTAGATCGGTGAAATGGGTCACCCCTACCAGAATTGTTTCTGCTGGTAATGATAGACAAGTCAGATTGTGGAAGACTTCTGCTGATTCCAATATAATAGAAGAGGACGAAGACGAAGAAGAACCAGAAGATGGTAAGACTTTGGCTATTTTGGAAGGTCACAAGGCTCCTGTTGTTTCTTTGTCTATTGATAACAAGACAAATAGAATCTTATCTGGTGCTTACGACCATTCCATTGGTTTCTGGTCCACTAACTATAAGGAGATGACCACTATACAGCCATTGGAATATGACTCTAATGTTGTTTCTACCTCTTCCAAGAAGAGAAGAAAGATGGCCTTACAAGATGCCTCCATAAGACGTCGTTCTCCATTGTCATTATTAGAAGGACATTCTCAGCCAGTTGAAGATGTTATTTTCGACTACAACGATTCTACTGTCGGATATTCCGTTTCCCAAGATCATACCATCAAGACCTGGGATTTGGTGACTTCTCGTTGTATTGACACCAGAACCACCGGATACTCGTTATTATCCCTTTTACAATTGCCATCCAAGAACTTGTTAGTTTCCGGTTCTTCTGCCCGTCATATCAACGTTCATGATCCAAGAATAACCTCTTCTACTACTGAGCAAACTTCGGCCAAATTGGTTGGTCACACCAATTTCGTGGTGGGATTATCAGCATCTCCAAATAATGAGAATATGTTTGCATCTGCCTCTCATGATGGTACCGTCAAGGTTTGGGATGTAAGAGCCGATAACTGCTTATACACTATCACCAGACAAGAAGCCACTAAAGGTCAAGATAAAGTGTTCGATGTTTGTTGGGATAATGAGATCGGTATCATCAGTGGTGGTCAAGATAAGAAGATTCAAATTAATAAGGGCTCTGATATTTCCAAATAAACTAGCCTCTCATCATGTATCATATTTAGTTAAATGCATTCATAGAACTGTACACGTTTATTATCTATTTACTTGTTCTCCTTTCTCTTGGAAGTCCACATACTTAATCCATAATATCCTTGCCACATACTCTCGGTATCGGTTATGTATCCAACCAATCCATTATCAGTGTAAGGGTTTGGATCGTGTATGGTATTGGTGACATCCAAGTCTTTCCAACCCATTGCTTTTCTGATCTTTTTGATTTCTCCAGCATTTAGCTCGACTTGTGCCGCACTACCGTATTTCAATGGACCAGCATTGATCCAGAATCCTTTCTTTATACTGTTGTTTCGGGTTGGGGTGGTCAATGCCTGAATAGTATCAAAATAGTCAATCAAATTTTCAGCAGTATCGATAAAGAATGCAGAAAGAACAATGACGTTTTCATATTTTTCCATTTCGGGAATGGTGAAGTATCTGAAATCATCGAGATGGACAGATAAATTTGATGGTTTCTCATAGCCCAAATTTACTTCAGTGGGCCTAAATTGCGATTCAGTAGTATAGTAATTGGAGTTGGAATGGATATTGGACATGATTGCGTAGTTTGACTTATCAGAATATATATATTGGTTACAAAGATGCATGAGACCTGAATATTCAACAGCATGAACTGCACCGAAACTGGGACCGTCTGCATCCAAGGTGGCAATATCATGGGCAATTCTTCCTAGTCCCGATCCGGGTATTATGACACAGGTCTTGGATCTATCCACAGCAGGAACTATTTCCGATAGCTTCTGATGTATGTAGTCCATCATTGGTTTCCTTTCCTTTTCTCCTTGGGTACTCCAGTCTCTAGTGTAATGACCCAATGACTCTATGACTCTATAATTGGAAGACGATGTCTGGTTGGAACCATTGGCATTATTCTTGAGCAAATCAAAATCCTGGTAGGATAAACCATAATAGCCAATGGCGTGATCGGCAATATCCTTCAAGAACTTCTGATTGACTTGAATTCCTTGATCTATACGCTTGAGTTTTTGTAAGTAGCCGACGTCTTCACAGAGTTTCTGTTGTCTCCAGCTCATCAATCTGAACAACTTGCGTCTTCTATCATTGGTCTTTTTGCAATGGGTCGAGTAGGATTCCAAAGACCTTACTGCAGTCAATAATTCGACCTTGGAGGTATCACTTAATGCTGTGAATTTGGGATATCCAATGCCGCTAGTTTGTGGGCGTTGGGACCCAGACTCGAGAATGGAAGCACCGGCCCTATTCAAAAGCTTGGATACTTTTGGAATGAGTGACTGGAACACGCTAGTTCTGGAAATCATATTACTCCCTATGAACACCGTCACCAATAATGGGATTTGAGATCGTCCGTATATGTACCGCAAGACAAAATAAAGTACCACACAGGAAGCCAAAGCCGAGATTAGTATCTGCCGATCGGAAATGTCTCGATTATACGACAGGTCAGGCATGGATCCACAATTGGAAGAAATAACAGGAGGTGTCGATGTAGCGATATGGCGGATGATAACGTCCTGCAAAGTGATAATTTGATCCACCCGCGCGACCTATCGAGTCCGAATGTAGAAGATGAAACCAGAGGATTGAATTCGTATACGAAAAAGGGAATCAGTTCTGGTCACGTAATATAAGGGCATATACAGATATCTATCAGAGACCTGGATTATCGGTGGGATATACAGAATTATAGACGGACCAATATGGATTATACTGACGTCACTCCGGTGAAAATCAATGAGGAATACCCTCAGTTGTGCCAGATCTTGTATGATGACGAATACAAGTCTACCATGGGACTTATATTGGCATTGATGCAAAAGGAAGAATATTCGGAAAGAGCCCTTGCGCTTACTGAACGGGGAATCGCTCTTTTAGCTTCCCATTACACTTTGTGGGTATACAGGTTCAACATCTTGCGTAATTTGGACAAAGATTTATTTGAAGAATTGGATTGGTGTGAACAAATTGCGTTGGATAATGAAAAGAACTACCAGATTTGGAACTACCGTCAGTTGGTGATTAATAAGTTGTTGGAAGACTCGCTGAAAGATTCAAATTTAAGACAATTCGATCCTCATAGGGAAAGCCCACTTTTGAATGCCATGTTAGATTTTGATCCAAAAAACCATCATGTGTGGTCCTATAGAAAATGGTTGGTAGAAAAGTTTTCCTTATTTTCCGATCCCAAGGAGCTTGAGTTTGTTGATATGTGTATTCTGCAAGATGCTAGAAATAACTCTGCATGGAGTCATCGTTTCTATCTTGTGTTTTCTCAACAGAAATTAGTAACCCCCGAACTCATAGAGTCAGAAATTCAATATTGCAAAAACTTGATAGTTGAATCCCCACAAAATCCTTCTTCTTGGAACTATTTGATCGGGGTTTATAACAAATTCATGAAATCGTCATTCCAAGACTTGGAACTGTTTTGTATACAGTTTGCCAACTTGGACCATGACCAAGTGACAAGCTCATTTGCATTGGAAGTATTGGCCAAGATTTATGCTGAACAGAATAAGATCGAAGAATCTCATAGAGCATATGATCTATTGGCAGAGAAATACGATCTGATTAGGGAAAAGTATTGGAAGTTCGAAAAATCAAAGGTAGTATAGTTATAAGTTTTCAGGGCAAGAATTAGCATAGTAATAAAGAAATGATCAGAATTGAAGTCAATCAATTGACTATTTTATGTCTAGTGTTTGAATAGGCCCGTCTCTGATAGATAAAAAAAAGGAAATGGTCCCTAGCAGGATCGAACTGCTGATCTCGGCGTTATTAGCACCGCGCCTTAACCAACTGGGCCAAGGGACCTGTTTTTTTCAACGGTTTTGATCCCAATGATCAAACTGCCAAAAGCCAATCTAATATTAACAATTTGCAAAAGCTCCAACCGATGGCTTATAACTATGGGTAGACGTGTTTCGATCGTTTAGTCTTCTGGAAGGTACCTAAACAGATACTCTATTAAATTTCTTCACGACTGAACCGTCCGATTGAATGTGCATGTGGTCGTAAAACTGAAGGGCGGTTTTGACAAGTAAAATAATAGAAACTTTAGAAGCATTATGTTTGGAAGTTCAGTCCCCAGAAAAGAAAGAGAGAAACTCTACCAAGAATAATTGAATAAGCCCATACCTTCTTCTATCGACCCTCCTTGCATTTAGATTGCAGATGTTCGGCCACCAACAAATAGAAGTTGCGAAGATTGCACTGGCAGCATGTGTACGGAGTAACCTAACGCTTGCCATCCAGGAGCCGTAGGTTACATAGGCCCCGAAGAAGAAAACAAGTGGCTAATATGAAGGACTGAAATACTAATCAAATTTAGCATATATGACAGGAGTTTTAGTGTCAATCGCATAGTTGTGTTATCTACGAAATTGATAAACAATATTTTATTCTGTATGAGGCGTCTTTCTAGCAGATCACGGAAATATGATGCATCTTTATTCTAGAATCCAATTGATGAAATTGGTTTGTTCCTTGTTAGATATATTATATCAGGACATAGCGATAAAGAGGCATTGCAAAAATACGAGCTCAGAAACAGGTCCCTTGGCCCAGTTGGTTAAGGCGCGGTGCTAATAACGCCGAGATCAGCAGTTCGATCCTGCTAGGGACCATTTCCTCTTTTTTATTTGCAGTTGTAAACATAGCTACTTGTTGCATTGACTAAATGGGGAAAGAGAGAACCAGTGTTGGTGTTTCCGAATTATAATACTTGTGTGAAATTTTTAAATGAGATGTGTTCCAAATTTCTTCGGATATGTGGTCTACAGGCCACATTTCAAAAAGGGGAACCTTTTACTCTTTTTGATAACAGAAAAAAAACATTCCATTACTGAATCAATCTCGGGATAGTCTCATGGATGTTCTTTTTACGAGTTGTAATGGTGAGATGGGGCTTGATTTAGGAACGTCCCTGTTTTGAATTGGTCAGAGAATTGGGAACGCTGGCTACACTAATCTGGAGACAAATAGTCTCAAAGGAATAAATTAGGACAGTTAAACTTTTCGCTAAGGGTGAGAATTGATTGACATGCAGATTATTCCCCAGAAACTATTTGATGGTAACCCGAGGACCGAGGCCACCTGCAAAAATATAACCTGTAGGGAGGCTTATTTTTAAGGGTGCATGGAGCAAGATGAAAAACAATAGTCCGTGTTGCATTTGGCGAGCCATACTGGGATGAATAATAAAAAATTGCGACGGATTGGGCGTCTATCCAAAGTCCAGACCAATTTGATGCATAAACTCCTTTGTGAATTGTTCGGGGGGGTAACAGCTTTCCAGGTCCGATATCCATCACGTGAAGGGCAGCAGTTTTCCCTTTGCAAATTGCAAAGTGCAAGTTACGAAGGAACTAGCGAATAGTGTAACCTGTATTCTGACAACATGTCACATGTTGAAAGCATTTGGCTACTCTCCCCCACCCACCCCTCGACGTTAAGAATACTGTGATGGTTTATAATTAGGGGACGATAGGCATCATCTCACCTCGTCCAGATAATGTAGAAAGGTCTAGATTTATGTACGCACTAAGGTATGAAACAATTGATGAAGAATACGAGATGGCTTTATCTGATGAGACAGCATGTGCGCTGATGTCGCATACATCGACGTTTACTGTTTGGTTACGGGCCAGCAGGGCGCCTATGGGGTTTGTGATGGTGCATTATGCCAGTTGTCAATGCGGTAAAACAACAGGGAAGATGCATTTGAAGCTTCAGGGATCCACTATAGATATTATTAATTAGCACCAGAGATATGCACCCCCAAACAAATTGGTTTCAGAGAATAGGAAAAGTTCAAACGCTAAATGTTCAAACGCTAAATTTTTCAGAGTCTCCGAGGTGAAGTATTGGGCCTCCAATGTAATTTCATCTGATTTTCATCCGTTCTTCGACACCAGACAAAGTTAGAGAAAAGGCAAGTGAATGAATTTTTTTGAAATAAGCCCATGTCCATAGTGCATGATACCAGCAATGTCCTGGCTGGAGGGCCGGACTTAAGCTACTGCCATAACATGCAATGCAGATGTATGTTGTCTGTATCCACTGGTCGATTTTTATCGAGTAGTGCGGTGCCTGAAAAATTAGCGAAATCGGATTAAATTCTGAATAGGAGGGGGGGTGGGGGGAATTCGCTAGGGGTTATTTCTCGAAATAGGATAATAGCCTAGTGCGCTTGTTTAGATAAGCAGGCTTTAAGCATTAGCAATTATTGTAACTTAACAATAGAATGTGGCTGCCATTGCTATGTTTTCGTTTGCCGGTGTTGTTGTTGATGTTGGGTTGTTGCCCAAACTTCGACCCGTGTTGGTATGCCCTGAGAGACATCTCTACTTTCCGAGAACTCACCCAAGAATGTTAATTTGCAGATTAGGAAGTAGTTTCTTGAAAGTTTCTTTTGGGCAGTAATTATTTCGCTATTTTATTTATGCATAACCCGGGCAAATTCCCGCATTGAATTATTATTTTTTTGCACGAACTAATAAAATCAATAGACTTCAGTACTAGCATAGTGCAGAAATCGCAAAACAAATATAGTGCGAGAGGGAGAGGTCCCAGCGTTCTTGGGAGAAGCCAATTGGCCTGAACTACTTAAAAAAGACAGGCTTTAAGTTATATACCAAACAGAAGCGCATTCTTACTCGTTGCATCACTCTGCTTAAAAATTTATGTTCACTCCCTGGTAATTTCCACCAATACTTATTTTTGTTTTCATTCAGAAAATTAATATTTTTATCAATAATAAATTCAACCGAAAAAAAAAATTTTATTATTCATTGGTAAAAAATATAAGGTTTTCTCTAGTTTGATTAATTAATACATGTCTGCTCACAATAAATAATCTGCCTCTACCGATCTAGGTTAGCCATATAACATACGCATAAGCTCCTATTTCTTTACTATCTGTGGCAAATCTTGCGAAGGTATATATCTCTAGGATCGTTTCCCAACATTCGTAGTTCCAGTCTTGACACTTTTCTATCCTAAATTAATTTCCCAACCACCTTTGATATAAGATATTCGTCTACACCACCCCCTTTCCCAAACTATACAACCCACCCTCAACACTTGTACATCCTGCATTGTCAATCAGCGTGCAACTATCCCCAGTGTTCTTTTTTTCTGGATTTAGTAATCAGAAACCTTTTTACATTTACAACCAAAGTTTAGTAGGAAAAGTCATCTTATTATTTTTTTTTCACGCTCCACTACAGGAAAATTTAGTTAATCGCAACTAACTAAAACCTACGGGACACTTTCCGTTGGCGTTTACAACAACCAAAGAATTCTTTTAAAAGTAATACACTTACCACTCCCGGTGCATCTCGTTTCATAACACCGGTGACATTCCTTCAAACGGCGATTTTTGTCAACCGAGTTACCTATCAGGATTATTATTCAACATCATTTTATTATCACCACTCTAAACTGCATAATATCCCATCTCCTTACACCAGCCACTGAAGTAGAAATTTAAAAGTCCCAAACCTTTTGTTTTCCCATATATATACTACGATACTAAGATGAATGACTATGGAGGTTTAGGCATAGTTATAGAAGAGAAGGAAGAAGCTCAGCTCTCTCATAAGGAAAATCTATCTACGCCAATTCAGAACACAGACAACATCCAGGACCCACTAGATTTAGCATCTCCTATTTATCACCAGGAAGAAATGGATGAATGCCATTATAGAAAGGATCCTGGCAACAACAACAACCACAATAGCTCGAGCCGCTTATCTAGCTCGGCCGACAACTTGAATGAACCGGAGTCTCTCTTGCCACCACTCCCCGAAGCGGACGATGATCTTCGAAGCTCATTAAGCGCAGTAGCGGACAATCCCGCCACCATCGCTGCTACCATTTCCACCAACAACAATTCGCCGGTGCTTGTCAACAACCCCCGTTTCAATCATTTCGCCGATGATTTGGAATCGGCCAACTCTGCCAACACAAACAACGGTTCGTTATGTCGTGATGATTCAAATACCACCACTGACTTGTCCGAGCTTTTTGGTCAGAATTCATCCGTCATGAACTACGAGTTGGATTCGCCAAGTCTCAATTTCGATGCCAGTATGCAAGCATTTCCTCCAGTCTCAACAACCACAAGCAACACTGGGTATTTCAACAATACATCGGCCCTTCCATCGCCAAACCTCAACACTTTTCCAGGAGCCCACGGTAACAAAAATTCTACATCCACTACGACCAATATATCAAACAACAGCACTTCTCCTTTGAAGAGGTTGAAAAGTTTGAAAAATGGTATCAGAAAGTTGTCTCTAGGTAGTTCAAACCTCAATGGTTCCAACTCCAATACTGAAACGACACCATCAGCTTCAAACTCTAGTTCTGGATTAAACAAGACGACCATATCTACAAGACCAGTATTGAATCCTTTACAAACAGAAAGTCCAAAAGGTCAAGATACATTCTGTGAAGTAAAATTCAGTCATAACCACAATTCTTCCCATTCGTCGTCCGGGTCCGCATCATCAGGCTCCAGCTTTGGATCAACAAATTGTAACTCCACCAATTCGGCTACCGTTACTTCAATTTCAGCACACAACTTTGTTATTTCAACAAACAAGTTATCTCAAAGACCAGAAAGGTCTAGAACTATCTCAAATTCCAATTCCTTACTTACTCCATTGACTCCACCTTTGAGTTCCCCCATAATTACCCTTTCTGAAAACTTGCAATCTTCCAAAAAGACGTTGTCTAACATGGAACAAAGTTATTTTGAAAACTTGAATTCCAAGTTTAGTAATGCTATGGTTTTGGGAGGTAAGGATGTATTAAACAATCCATTTGCTAACGATAAGGAAGTTGGCGAGTCATTGGAAGCTTTTCCAATTAGAGAAAGAATCAGTTCTATATCAGAGCTTCAAAGTGCGGAAGATTTGATCAATTATTCTTCTTATTTGAAACAGAACAAGAAATCTATTGAAGAAGCTTTCAAAGTTACAAAACGTCAGTTGACCGAAAGTGGATGGTGTTCGGAACATGACTTGAATAACTTACAGTTACAATTAGACACCCAGTTGTGTCAAATCGATACCAAGTTATTACAAATAGAGGAGAAGTTGAACAAAGAATATGGATTGTCTTTGCTCAATAATGATATGAATAAAAGAAGAAGCGATAAAAATCCAGTTAATAGAACGATGTCTTCGGAAAGCCAGGACATGCCTATTAGTCCAAGTTTGAAGGACTTGGAAAGCAGATGTTTTTCATTTGCAGATATTTGAAACAAATATCTACCACACACCGCATTAGGAAAGGATTACTATCGGTGTACTTATCTACCACACACCGCATTAGGAAAGGATTTCTATCGGTGTAGATTCATAAATGATTGCTACGAATGGTCAGATTCCACGATCTCAGGACGGATCAAGAATACGCAGAAGGACATTTCGACCCTGAAATGCCTTCGATGTATTGGTTACGGTACAATAAGAGTCACACATACTCTTCAGGTTAATTTTAATGTCCCTTACGAAACTACAAAACGGGATCAATGCCAATCCCTAAATAATTTATTACCTACGTTACATTATAGAACTTTTTTTATATCATATAATACAATTAGAAAATTAGACTTATGTTCCTGAGTGTTCGTTCGTAGGTGTGTGCCGTAAGTGCTAAGTCCGCATTATCTGGGCATCAGCTCATTTGTACGCAGATAAATATAGCAACTTGGATGACTAATTACACTAAAATGAAACGAGCTTACATAGTTGGTATCCCAGTCTGAAGACTGGGGAAAGGTGATACGAAGGCACAAGGCTGCATTATGGTAATTTGCGAAATTAATTTGCGAGGGGAGTGGCGTAGCCTGCTAGTTGGATTTATCCTGTAATTCACTACGGTCGTTTGTTAGAGTAATTAGGAGCATAGGAAAATTTCTTGAAATTAATTCTAACCAGATTTTTGGTAAGATTACAGGAAAAAGGGGATGTGTGCAGTGCTTTACTCGGTTTTGAACACTTGTTTTACAGTTTAGCAAGATTGCACCTCCTCAACCTGGATAATTGAAATCTCCTTTTCAATGGAGAATGTGGGGCAGATTGCTGTTTGAATATTTTGCCCATAGTTAAAGAGAAGTCTGTTCTATAATTACAGTTGTAGGTAGTAGCACAGGTTGAGCATCTGGGGATTCCACCTATTTTTGGAACTCGAGGAAGCGAGATCGGCTCTTGCAATTCTAATTAACCAAAATCGAAAAAAATGTTCTAGACGATCCTTTTTCATAATGCCTCTGATTTCTAGCTCGTGGAATTGCTCATACAGAGACCAGCTGAGGGGTGTGCAATGTTACTGATACGTTGTATGAAAGCCTATTGATGCAGTAGTACTCCACCTACCTGTGATCTATACTTCAATCACAACCAGAAAAATGTGTGACAAAAACTTTGATTCCCGATTGGGCAAACCTTTGTTATGTTTAACATGTAAAACAAAATATCAAAAGTCACAATAATTGGCCTGTATATAGACTTACGACAAATAGCCCGTTTCTAGGGCGTATAAAACTGCACACAAAAAGGTGAGCAAATACCTCCCAGTAGGCGAAGTGGAATTCAGTACAAGTACTAAACTTATAGCTACACAAAATTCATACCTAATATTAAGAGTGGTCTATATCGAAAACGCAGAATCCAAGAACATGCTAAAAATTACAGCAAACTTAGTATGAGGTCGTTATTCGAAGTTTTTCTGGCTTTCCTTTTCCCCTCCATTCACCCATTAATTAGGATGGTGCAGTGAATAGGAAGCGTTCGTATCAAAGAAAGAAGAGTAAAACGTAAAGAGTGGCAGAGAAACCATGCTTTTATAGTGCGATGGAGTTACCCGGATTCGAATTAGGGTTGTGCAAAAATGTGAAAGATCCATAAAATTGACTTAGCGCATGTTAGCTCCCAATCAGCAATTAGCGTTGTGGTTAATTATTTGCTAGTTAGCAATATAGATAATTATTTGTAGAATCGTCAACTGGAATAATTTATAAAGAATATTATTTGCTTCTTTGCTTATATGACAGGCAGGTTCAAGAGACGTATATAATAGGGAACTGCATTATTAATATTTAATTTTATTACCAGGATGAAATTTTTTATTTATGTCATAATTACGTCTAATTTTACCCAACTATGGCAGCAGCAACTGAACTTCGAATTTCAAACATTCTTGACGTTCTTATTGTTATCTCGACGTACTGGCGCTCCGTCTTTCTATCCTAGTTTCTTCTCCAGCCCCTCCTCCTCTTCCTCCTTCTTCGTCTCCCCCCTCGTCTCCTCTTTCTTGTTACCATACAATCTTACCATCTCTGCGTGTTTTCGTTTCTTATCTCCGGAGCCCACTTGCTTCTTATGCCTTCTACTGGATAGATGTATGTGCCAGCTTTCCTCCCCCACTGCCACCAACGGGTTTCCAGACTTGTCCTTGCACACGTCACACTGGTAGTGTTTCCAGTTACTTTCTGACCCGAGTATTTTGTTGCTTTTGGAAGATTCGATGTCATCTTTAGTGGGGAAAATGTGTTGTAGTCTTTCTGGGACTTGTGGTAGATCTACCGTAGTGGGCCCGTTGGTCAAGAATTGTCTGGAAATCCCTATACCCAATTGGCCCACATTCTGTTGCCATTGGCTCAAATCTGTGGCGTCTAAAAGGTACATTTTCCCGCCGTATTTGTAGTTGAATCGGGCCTCTTTCTGTAACTCTATCGCCAATAACTTCTTGATCCATTTCACCTGATACTTTGCGTACTGACGAGTTCTGATCTTCATACGCTCAACACCTGCCCGGAAATCAGCCTGAACCTTTTGCCCTCCTTCGAGCCATGGCAAAAACTCCTTGAATCCAATCACCTGCCATATTCCTCGCGTACACTCTGGCAATGGTACCTGCTGCTTATACACCTCATACAACTGCTTGACCTCTTCAATGCCTCCGCTGTCCATCATCTTATCGACCCGGTCATCCAATCTCGGAATCAACACCTCCAGATCAGAATAGACCCAGAAAAGAAGCGTATTGTACCGCAACGACGAATCTTCTAGCTCGTCGACTTTCTGCTCGTGATATAACCTCGAAGGAACCTCTCCGGTGGTATAATAGATCTCCAATGCTCTCCGTAACTTCCTTTTGTCCTGTGGATGGAATTTCCCTGCTATAGTAGGATCTATCTCCAATACTCTACTATAGATCTCTTCCACCGGCCCGTCCAAAATCGCGGTTTCGGCCCCACTCAACTCCTTCTTGGGTCTCTCGCCAACAGTCTTGTTGTCAAACAACAAACTCTGCAAGTAGTAATGGGTGCCTCCAACGATGATAGGGATCTTGTCCCGCGCATGGATGGCATCTATGGCCTCATGGGCGTCTTTGGAAAACCGATGGATGAAGTACTCCTCGTCCCAGGCCACATGGTCCATGACATGATGGGCAATCCCCCCACGGTCGCCAGGAGGATGCTTATTGGTGATGTTGTCCAAGTCCTTGTAGACCTGCATGGAATCGGCATTGATGATCTCTCCTCCAATGGCCTGGGCCAAATCGATACTAAACTGAACTGTTAGTCAACCATCCAATCGTCGTCCTTCTCTCTATCTATACATACTTGTGACTTGCCCACCCCCGTCGTACCCACGATGCTGACTACGTTCTTCTTTGCTTTTGTCACCATCATGTTCTTCCAGTATCGAACCGTACGAAGCATGTCATCGCAAATCTTTCAATCGCACACTACTCAAATGCTAGAGTAGTGGAAATTGGAATTTGCGTATCTAATCTGCTTATCTGTGTGAACACGAGATGCTTGTCTACCGTAGAGTTCCATTCGCCATACCAACACCAGAGTGAAATTGACCCCATACCAATCGAGTGTCGGTAAGGGGGATAGCCTCAGTACGACAATTGCTTACACTGGTTATGTACAATATGCTTGTTATAACGATTGCATTCTTTGGCCGATCGTGGGTCTTTCGTTCCACAATTATGCCACACCATTCTCTCTAATTCAACTTCTTATAAGGAGCCACCCCTTGCGGAGAGAATAGCTTGCCGTCCAGAAGTTGGGCATCAGACTGGACGTTCGACTTTGGCCCGATGGAATCCTCATAATCGTCGTACGTCTTCTTTCTCCCCGATTGTAACTGTCTTGCTTCCATTCTTCTACGATACAAGAAATCTTCACATTCTCTTAAAACCCCATTTCCTTTGGTCAAGAAATCGTTGTAAAATTTGGACCCTTCATTCAAATTGGATATTAACTCCAAATATCTCGAATAAACCGTTTCCAACGTCTGCAACAGTTCTTGTCTTTTAAGCTGTGAGTCGGTCTCAGTAGTGCCAATCTCTTTAAGAAACCTGCCATTGAGAGTATTGATTTCTTGCTCCAAGGAAACTTGCTTCTTTTTCAGTTGTTCAAATGTCTTTGAATCGTCTTTGAATATCTCGAGATACTTATCGTATACTGCTTCAAATGATCTCTCATTGATTTCTCCATTTTCGTCATATATGTCATCTTGTTTGGTTTTAAACTCCTCAATAACTAAGGGAAGTATTCCATTCTCTCGTATCTTGATCTCTACATTGGTCAAGAAATCTACCCTATCTTTCAATATCACATTGACCTCTTCAATGGCGCTTCGAAGATCGACAATCACTTCATTGATACTTCCTTCAAGACTCACGTACGACGAGTTTGGTATCGACCGTATTAAACTGTCATAACCTCGACAATATATTTCCAAAACAGGCCGTATTTCGTAATACTTATCTGCCACAAGCTCATCTCCAGATTTTGCCTGCTCAAGATAGGTTCCCATTTTCTCTAATTTCAGAATCAATTTCTCAGATGCTTCTTCACTACCTTCTCTAACAGGAACCTGATACTGCTGCTGTAACATCGCATCTTCCTCAGACTCTAGTTTAACTCGATTCCAACACTCTTCCAAAAGCTCTCTTCCTTGAATAGCAAGTCTAGAAATCTCCTGAATCGAATTTTCCACGATTTCCGTTCCTCCAAATTTTGTGATTTCTTGTGAATGCTGGACAATCAGCTCTGGTAAATTTTCTGGTTGCTGTAATGAATCAATGGAAGCAGGCAAACTTCTTTCGGCGAGAAACCGGGCCATCATGGTATTCAAACTTTGGATAGGATCAACAAACCGTTCGTTGGTGTATTTTTCCACACGTTCACGGAACGCCTGGGCTACTTGGATGATGATAAATGGAATTAAGTCCTTAAAAATACGATCATCGGGCTGTTCAAAAAGCCCCTCTGGAACTGTTGGCTTGACCATTGAAGCTCCTGCTATTGGCTTTAGCTCATTCTCCGTAGGTACCACTTTCAAATAAATCAAATCGTTATCTTTCTCGGCCATTCTAAGGCCAGTTCTGATTGCTTCTGCCAATCCTTTTAAATCCTCAACAACAAACTCATGGACGTACTTTTTATGCTTCAAAGCATTGTCACAACTAGCAGAAGCCACTCTCAAGTACGCCACTTGTTCTCCGTACTGAAAAGCGTCCTGGCTCGCTACGGACATTCTGAGAAACGCAGCCGCCCGGAAGTGGTACTGCTTCACCGACATATGGTTGATCCATTCTAATTTGATGAAGTCGGAAGCATTGCCATACCGAAGAGCCTGGGCATAATATTCCGAAGTCTGCATCGATAATCGGGCAATGACAGTATCCTTCATGGCGGTATTGGAAAGCGCCTTTTGCCAGATGGTCTCCTGTGCCTGGGCTATCATCAAGTGTTTCAAGCAGAGTATTGTTTGCTGTTGTAAGTCCAAGGGGATCTTGGAGAGATCAGCAGTGGCAGAGAACGTCTCCATGAACTCAAAACAGCCGGCAGCGTTCTGGAATAACACACAGGCCTTCCTTAGTCCCTCGTCAGTATGGCGAGACTGCTGTAGCGCCAATTGGGAGTAAATACTGCCCATCTGGAAAACTAGGTTCAATACTTCCACCTTGACTGATCTGAACTTGGTCGGCCCATTTAGGCCATAGGTCAATGTTCCGTACCAGCCAAACTCGACACATTCGTCGGGGAACTTGCGGCGGATGCTCTGGAGGTGCTGGTAGTAACAAACCGCCAAATCGACGTCGGTGGCGCTAAGCGCTTCGTTCTTGAGGCCGGAGAGCTTATCTCGAGAACCAGACACGCTGAGAAGATCGGCGTCAAACGAGGACGCCAGCTGGAAATAGTCTCGTTGGATGACCGTCTTCAATTCGCCGCCGAGATCAAGGGGCCGCGACTGCCGGAGAGGCACGTAGAGGAGGTTGGTGTTCATTACTGCTGTGGTGATGATGGGGTGATGATATGGCGATTCTGGTACACGCGCCAAAAAGAGCTCGTCCTTAACTATGGGGAAGGCTATTGAGATCATGATGGGCTACCAAGAGCTCTACAATAGAAGAATTGCATCACTACAAAAGAGAAAACATCTGTATTGTTTTCTTCTTTTTTTGTCTTCCTCCTGTTCTTTTTCTCTACCGTTTGTTATCTATTAATTACCTAATATACAGTGGTTATACATTCCATGTTCTTCCTGCTGCATTCTTTCTGTGCCGTAACGTTCTAATCCTTTCCTCGATCGAATGTTCGTCCTTTATCACCACATCCACCATCCGCTGTAGCCTCTTTGTTCTTGCTTCGATAGCACTCTTCTCCAAACGTGCACATTTGGTGCTATCAATATACTCGTGCTCATTCTCGTACAATTGGCCATGCAAATCGTAGATCTCTTCTATTATTCGATTCTGGTCCGATTCGAATTCTTTCATATTCAAGTCATTGTTGATAACCTGCTCCTTTTTGAGTCCTTGATTGTGATACTCATGTAGTTGTTCAATAATCCTTTCGGCGTCATCGATGGTTTCTGCAAGCTTATAATCTTCTTTGAGTTTATTATCTTCTTTCAAAACATCAGCCTCTTTCTTTCCCTCCGTCTCTTTTGCATTCTCGATTTCTTTTCCCACTTTTTCAAACAATTCCTCATCCAAATCTTCCAACAAATTAGCACGGTAACTTGCATCTGTAAACTTCCTATAATCTGAAGCAATCAACTTTTTCAACTCCTCTTCCACCAATTGCTTGACCTCCCTATTTTCAGTGTTTACACTGGTGATGATTGTATCCGGGTATGGGATTCTCAAGCCTCGCTGTACAACTTGTGATCTTCTAAGCTTTGCAGTCTCTTCATTGATTTGTCTTAATATCTCCAAATTCCTCAATCGTTCTCCTTCATCTCCTTCGTCTTCTTGAACATCGTCAAACCCACTTCCAATCTTGATGGGCTCTTCATTTGGCTCATAACTGGGAATTACCATCTCTGCTTGGTTTTTTGGCCGAGGAAGCATCTCCAACTTGGATCTTAACATTTCATGAATCATCTTCTTCCGGTGTGATTTGATCTGCTTTTCACTCTTCACAATTACCTTTTTTTCTACCTCAGGGTACTGCTGCTCATCTAGTAGTAATGTCGATCTAACTGCCTGCTTGGCAATCAATTCTTTGGTCTTTGATAAGATCCTAGAATCAACATCCTCTTCATCTTCTTCCGTAGTTTCTTTTTCGCCAGCAAATGCTCCTTGTAACTCTTTTCCTTCATCATCATTTTTGGCCACTTTGGCTCTCTTGTCACTTATTTCTGGTTCTGGAAGTTCTAATTGTCTCTTTTTCAACCTCTCCTGTTCATGTTCATTTATCATTTCTGCAGCCGATTCAATTTCCATCTGCTGACCTTTCTGAGCTTGCTTTTGTTGTTGTCTATCTTCCAGTTTCTGTTTCCTGTGCTTATCGTCCACTTCTTTCATGCTCATACCATCTCGGGCTATAGTTTTGTCGAACTTTATTCTTTCATGGTCGTTCTGTCTGTTTTCATCGGTCACATCGTAAAGTCCTGCTTGGGGAGTATGTTCATGGGCGATATCTGCGTTGTAGTCGAATTCTTTTCTTTTCTTCTTGTTCTTTGATTCCAAACTAACATTGATTCCAGCAGCTTTCAATTCTCTTCTTTTCTGTAGCAATGCTATTCTTTTGCTTTCGTCCAACATTCTCTCCCGTGCCTTTCTCTTTGCTTTTTTACCTTGGGTGTTGGCCAAACGGGCTTTGGCCTCTGCAAGCATTTCTCTTTCATCATCACTGATGTCATCGGGCTTTGCCGGTTTGCTTTCGGGATTGATATTAAGGTCGCCGACCTTGGATCCCGACGCCGGTAACGATTCGATCCCGGGTCCAGCGAGAGCCAAATCGGACTCTGCCGAAGTCCCGTCATTGGTGGCATCGTCCAAAAGCTTCTGGTATCGATCTACACATTGAGTAGCCGTGCGTCCTATTATAGGGGCGATGGTTCTCCACTGGTTAGGCAAAAGTCTGACCAAGCTGAGCAACTTTTCATCCTGTTCCTTGGACCACGACGATTTGTTGATTTCTGGATTCAACCATTCGTTCCAGCGTGCCTTGGCTTGTTTGGCCGATTTCTTGGTGAGTAACGACGCCACCCGCGCCCATTGGGTAAGTCCATATTTGGAGACGGCGGCTTTCAAGATCTCGTCCTCCACGTTCGTCCAGGCACCTCCTTTGACGTAGATTGGGGGCATGGTGATGTAAAGTGGGGGGAGTAAATGCAGACGTGATGGCGGTGATATTTAATGATGGATTGTTTGGTGCGAAAATTATCACGAGTAGGGTGATGATTCTGAAAAGAAGAAGAAGAAGAAGGGGGAGGGGAAGAAGAGCAAGAGGAGGAGGAGGAGGAGGAGGAGGAGGAGGAGGAAGAGGAAGAACAAAGATAATGAAGACGTCAAAGGGAAGTAGAAATGTACGGAGAAATGGGATGGTGTTGTAATGAGAGTAATGGTAGTAAAGGTAGTAATGGTAGTAATGGTAGTAAGGGGGCTACCACACTAATGGCGCTAATGACGCTAATGACAGCAGTGCATCCACTATTCTGCTTACTATTCTGCTTACTATTCTGCTTCTGTTGCCGGATCTTTTCTGCCCTGATTGCTCCGAAGATCCCAACTATATCTTTACTGCCTATTATGTACATTGCCTCTTCTGCCTCTTCTGCCTCTACTGCCTCTTCTGCCTTTTACTTCCATCTGCCATCTCCTGTTTTGTGTGCCACCGTCGTCCCTCAGCAGCCTCATATCGGCACCCCCTTGTGTAGCGTCCTGGTCGGTGTGAGCATCTAAACTTCCGTGGTCCAGTTGTCGTGCAAGTTGCCGGCAATTTCAGGGCCTGATTATGCTCCTGTACCACCATTTATGCGTGCTGGTTCCCCATATCTCGTCCCAGGATTATCCCCACCCCTTCTCTATCCCGTCGGCCACCAAATGCTATCTGCTTATCTCTGCCTGCCTGTAGTTACCTCTGACTGCCTCTGCCCTGTCATAATCCCCTCCTCCCCTCCTTCTACCCGATCCATTGTCCCTGGCTCTGTAGCGCTGCTCTCGCTAATTCTCCCACATGAACAATTATCACACTCGAATTTTCGTTTGTTGAGTGAGGGGACACTCCATTTATTTATCACCGGAATTGACCCAAGTTTCACCAATTACTAGGAAAGGCAATCGGCGTCCTAATCTATTTCTATACCACCCCAAGTGCAGACCCCGGCCTGCTACTCTTTTCGTTCTGTTATTAAACCCCACTGCCTTGCCAGAGAAAACTACCGTCACCACTTTTTCTGTACCGCTTACCGCCGTAACCACTGCCACTTTGCTGCCATCCTACTGACACTTTGCTACCACCAATTTGCTACCACCACTTCATTGCCACCCCACTGCCACCCCACTGCCACTCCACTACCACAACTTCTCCACATAACCACACTACCATATCTCACTCCCGCCCGTCATGAGACTCCTCCACTCCAAACACCAGAAACTCATCCTCCAATGTTACCCGCCAGGCAAAGGCGCCGACAAAAAGGCAAACCCCTCCGAATTAAGCTACTTGCTCTATTATGCTTCCACCAGAAGAGTCAAGCTCGAAAAAGTCACGGCGTTTTTGGAAAAAAAATCCGCCTCAGACTCCAGCCACCATCGGGCTGGAAACTTGCAAGTCAGTTTGGAAATCGTCGCTGCTTTGATCCAGAAATGTAGCGACGATTTGAACGTATTTGCTACCAAGGTCTGTTCCATTCTCCAAGCTTGCTTGTCTTCTGATGACTTGGCGCTTTGGAAATCCGTCCTCGCCACTTATGGCGTCCTCTGCCACCATTTGGACAACACCATGTTCCCCGGGGATAAAGTGTTCCTCGAACAGTTCTCAATCCTTTCAGAAACCTTGATCAAGTTAGGCAATAAGCATCTGAGAGTCGCTGGCCCTCACCAATTGAATTGGAAAATGATTTCCTTAATGGCAAGTAGACATCTCTCCAATTGTATTGGAAACAACTTGGAATACGCAAAGAAATTCATAGGCTGGTCTATGCCTCTTTACATCGAGACCATCCACCAAGATTGCGACCTCCGAAACTTAAGTTCAAGATTGAAATCGGCAGACCATGACGACCCTAAACTTTCTAGAGTAGTACTGGCAAAGCAAGCAACTGTATTATTCAAAAACATCGATGATGATTTCGATAATGACAATTTAACCAAATCTGAAATTACAGAAGAAGCCTTGAGAGGCTTGAGAACTTTGTTTAATACCACCCTTACCACCCAGATCACAGAATCCACCCATGCCATCATCAAATTCTGTAAAGACTCGAATATCGACTATAATTGGGACTCAAAAATCTTGGAAATTTGTACCACTTGGATTCCTGTCCAATTAAGATTCTTGGTGTTATCTACCATCTTGGCAAGATTATCTTCCGAATCGAAAAAGACTTCTAATACTGACTCCAGATACCAAATACAATCTCATTATGCCAAATGTGCCTTAGGGTTGATTTCTTCCGATGTCAACATGATTGGTTTATCTATTTCCGATGTCATTCAACAAATCTTATCTTTACAGTCTGATTTGATATTAACCCAATCCAACTTCTTGGCCAGAGAAGAAGTTACAAACTTATCAACTGTCTATTCCAGTTGTATTTGTAATTTATCCACCCATATTTATTACTTTGACCAAATTCCAGATTCGATCCAAGAGATCTTAATTAAGGTAGATTCTATTATGGAATATTCTTTCTCCCATACTTCTGGAGGCGAATTTATTCATTTATTTGTAATCACCTTACTTGAAGACATCTCCATAATGTTTGATATTTTGAAGAAAAATACCAGTTCTATCAGTAGAAACCATGTCAACTTGGAACATTGGGATTTGAGTTTGGCCTTATTATCTCCATACACCGAATATGGTGAAGGTCAGAAAACATGTCTTTCCACTGCCCAAGTGAATGATATTCAAAGAAAATACTTGAAGGTGTTTAACAATTTCTTGAACCACGAATTGGTCGAGTTCCTTCCAGATACCAATTCTTTCCTTTCTCTGCATAGAAGGTCTTCGGTTGATATGCCTAGTCGTCATAGTTCCATTTCCGGAATGAAGGTGTTGAGCGACGAATCAAAGAATTTGATCAAACCGGACGTTAAGCAGTATATTTCCATCAATGACAACTTTATCTCCCATTTCCTTATCTATGCTGATAAGTTCCTTGAAAGTTGTGAGTATCCAAATATTGAAAACTCGATTTTATTGGCTACTACTTTGAAGGATATGTTAGCTATTTTGGGTATTAACTTTGTAAGCAACTTTGTTCCTTTCTTTTATCATTGGTTATTGCCTATTGGAAAAGCCAATGAATTCAAGCAAAACGCCAAATTTAAGGATTCTATTGCTTATAGTATCATGTATCTCTCGTTGAACACATTGGACACCTTGTATCCTGAAGAATTGGATGAATATGCCAGCAATTCTGTCTTTTACTCAAACTTGTTGACTGATATCGAATTTAGAAGGTTAAACAAATTATGGATCAGTGGTGTTGGACACGAAATCACAGATGAAGAATTGGTACAAAACTCAAGACAAAACACCAGCAGCCAGAAGATTGAAAATGGAACTGTCAGGTTTAGTGCTACAAAGAAGAGCTTACAAGAATTTACTTCCCGCAACCAGTTTGTGGAAGCATGGATTAATCCTCATCGTCCATTCTTAATGAATATATTCAAGGACACTAGTGGCACCAATACCCCAAACAGTGATCGTCATGGAGGACTATCGACGATTCAAGATCAGGAGTCATTCAATGATCAAGGTACCGCTAACTATTCGTTAAGACGCAACCAAAGTGGGCTTGGATTAGGTAAGGCCAATGATATCTCATCGATCCATTCAGGCATCATCCATAACCACCACAATGGTGGGAAAAATGGGCCATCCACCGGATTATTCACCTATGGAGAAGCACCAATTGGGTCAGCATTGACCTCCGAACCAAGATACTTCAATTCGCCAAAAGTGAGTGATTTGAAAGAGTCAATTACCGAGCATAAAACGTCGATCAAAAGACCCCATGCCGGTTTCCAAGACAATGTGTCGACGTCGACCACGACCCCGGGATCTGTTCTTTCCAAGCAGATCATCACCACGGATGTGGACTCCATCATCGGAGGTTTGGACAGCGACGACGACGGCGCCTTAGTTGTATAAATAAGTATTGAGAATAAAAGAAAAAGCATCATAAAACTTAGATAAAAGGTCCTAGTTGTAGTACCTTGGCTGGATACATAGAGATTCATCCTTTACTAGCGATTACGAATGTCTGACCAGTGACTGCCTGCATGACTGCCTGTATGGCTGCCTACTAGTTGTTCTACTTATTAGGGTCGCTACGTAGCTAAGAAGTGACATTGTATTAAGTCGTTATACTCTTGTACTTATCATAATCACCAGTACTTAATGAAGCCCGGCAGCTTTTCTTTTTCCCCTCTTTCCTCTTTCCTCTTTCCTGTTGCTCCTTTCTTCCTCTACGCTTCTCATTCAATCCGTATACTATCAACTATACAAGCAGATACAAACTGTTCATTAAAAGTACATTGGTATTTGGTGCTGGGCCAAAAAGGCGCTGTTGGGGCCATTCCTTCTGGCAGCACATGAATCTCTACTCGTCATCATCAGAGCCGCCCAAGGCCTCGAACGCATTGAACGTGTTGGTGTGCTTGTCGGCGACAGTGTCTCTCGGATCAACCGCCTTGGAAGAACCCAAGTTCTTGTTGTTTGGTCTGACTCTGACAGCCCCGCCAGAACCACCTGCACCGCCGGCACCGCCCTCCTTCAACGACTCGCGGAACTTGACTCTTTCGTCCACTCCGTCCTCGGCGCCAAATGACTTCTTGCCCTTCAACGTAGCCCAGCCGTCCTCGTCCACCTGCACGGCCTCGACGCTCTTCTTTCTCAAGTTTGGCTTGGTGCCACTTCTGGACCCTCTTCTGCGGTTCATGTGCTGGTACAGTCTTTCGTTACCAAACTCGTCGATGTAGGTGTCACCATTACCCCATCTGATGCTCTTGTGCTTCTCAAACTCCGCAAGGTTGTGTTCCTTCACCAGCTCGATCATCTTGTTGAACGCGTCCAAGATCTGCGGCTGCGGGGTGTGTGCTTCTTCCTTGAGTTCGATCAATTGTTCTTCCGTGTACTTGGCCATCTTTGCTGCTGAATTAGGGTTTGTGATGGAGGTCTGTTTCTTGTAGTCGTTGAAGAAAAATTTTGGTGCTTGCGTGCACACGACAAATAGTGCCCCCTACCACTACAGTGGCCTTGATGGGGGATGCCCAGTGTGGTGCTGGGTTCACAATGCTGCTTCGAAAATACCACCGTTGTCATCGCCTAGCTCCAATGATTCCAAATATCAAATAATATTCCCATTTTTGTCACTCCAACCACCACTTGACTCAACCCCTGGCGTTGTTGGTCCCATGCCGTGACGGTCCCCATTGCTGTGTATCACGTGACACTTGGTCATCTGTCATCTTGTCACCTGATTTTCCATCACGCGCCTCACCACTACCTGAAAATCAGATGCGATGACTTCAAATCAGGAATTATCCATCCACTCTTACCACCACCAATCCGTCATGCCATTAGCACACAACTTGAACAAAGTGACTAAGAACTTGTCGAAGTCGACCGGGTCGATGCACGTCAAAGGACGGAAGTTTAAGCAGCTCAATCGGGCAACTTTAAGGGACAAAAAGATCAACGCCAAAAAGTTGAAGTCGATCGAACAAAAAGAAAACGAACTTGCCATCGTATATTTCATCCAAAAGGTGATTAATGAAGATGATGATTTCAAGGAGTATGTGACGTTTACATTGGAGCAAATTAAGGGGTTCATCGAGCTCTTTTTGGAAAGATATACCGACGAATTGAACCAGTTGAGAAAAGACAGAAGACCAGGAAGACCCCAGTCCAACAGACAACAGATCTTGGAAGAGGCGGTCAAGCACGAGCAACACAAGTACGAGACCGGGCTCCGGGTTCCCGACTTGTCGAAGAAAGAGACGGTGGAGTGGTTACGGTTGTGGAACGGATCCACGGGGGGGCTGACCATCATGAAGTTCATCTACGTGCACAAGGACATGAAGCTGTTGCCCACCAAGGAAGAAGAGATGGCCATATAGACGATCGATCGTCTGGGTGGCATAAACTGTATAATAGAAGTTATTCAATATTTTAATCAACATTGGCATTGCTAGAAAATGGCCAGCATCTCCACAAACTGTAAAACATATAAATTATATAACATACATACCAGATGTATTATATAAAAGGGAGAGGGAGAAGGCATGGCAGGTGGGAGTATAGCTTATTGTAAGTGAGCCCTTAGTAGAAGATCGACCAAGATTACTACTTATCACAATCCCCAACATGCTTCTTAGTGACCTCCCATCGCGTTCTCTTACTTCGTACTCCACAAGAGCCACTTCCAGAATCCAACCTTCTGTTCCTTACTGGCTTCTTCTTCAGCATTTACTTCATCATTTACTCCAGGATTTACTTCAGCATTTACTTCGTCGCCTCGTTTGTCCTCAACTACCGGAACAACAATTGGCTTGGTACTGTTATCATCAAGCCAGAAATTGAGTGCTACCAACGAGGCCATAATCACTCCGGTGGTTGCAAAAAGTGACTTCAACTTGGCCATCAATACCTTTTTCTTACTGTCCTTTTGTCTCAGCAATATCAAATACTTCAGTTCGTTATCTTCGATCTTACTACCCACTAGTCTCCAATTCTTACGCTGTAACCTCTTGAAGTTCTTTATATACCCATTCAATTCGTTCTTACTGAATCTGTTCAAGATTTGAAAGATATCTTCTTGGGGGAGGTCTCCGATGGATTCTTTTTCTGATTTGATTATAGACCCATCTAACGTTAACAAAATGTACTCCTCGTTTGAACGGGCTGGTTTGGTTGCTTTCGAATTGGGGAAAAATAGCCCAGTGCCTTCATGGTTGATGCTTCCACTCTTGCCCAATTCGAAGAAATCCTTAGATTCTAGTGGTCTATGTGAGTTGGAGAGTCCTCTCTTCCATTCATATGCATTTGGTTCATTCATTTTGCGGTTCTTGACATCTTCATCTTCCTTCTTTGCGTTTTGTAAGAATGTCTCTAACGAACTCTTATCAACGGCGATACTTTTGTCTTCGTGTGAATGGCCTGGAGAAGTGTAATTATGTGAATTTCTATTGCTTTTCGGCAAGTTGTATCTTGGACCGGGTGAATTTCTGTTCAAGGCAATCGATACTGCATCTCTGATAATCAGTTCTGTAGTATGATTATTCTCGTCTTTTATATTGTTGAACCTGTGTCTCAATACTTCATTTGATTCCAAATCAAGAGGCTCTTCACTTTTTGATAATAATGATAATAACTTCTCAGAATCATTATAATCCGATTTGAGTGCCATTGTAGCTTCATCGTCAAGATGATTTCCATCTTTGGGGGTGGTACTATACTTAAATTCTTTTATATCAAATTTGCTATTGATATGTTCTTTCACAAATGGAATTGCCGTACGTTCTCTGATCTCTTCTTTTGAGTCATTATGGACCGTTTCTGAGATTGCTTGCTCAACCGCATCTTCTTCCTGAATATTTTCATATTCAATATTTTCAATAAATGCCTTATAGATCGTTTCCACGTCGGAAACTGCCAATTTCTTGTTCAGATTGTTGTTTTTAATCTCATACAATTGTTGGAGAAAATTTGGATAAAACTCAATGTTCGTATTGAAATTCTTCAACTCTTGTATCAAAAATAAGTACCCTGGATATTCAAATGATTTGACATCTAAGTTATCCTGGAAAGTGTCCAATAAAGCGTTGAATTTCAGCTCGGATAACTTCCATATTCCAGGCTTGCTAAGAAGTCCCAGTCGAGAAAGGAAAGTCTCTATGTAGTTGTAATACTGATTGATCAACTTACTGTTGTCTCCAATCAATGAACATTCCTTCCTGTTCAGATACGAATCAAAAGTCTTATTGGATTCAAACTTCAAAAAAACATCACTACTAAGTAAAACATTATCCAAAATGAATGTATACTGGTTGTTATGTTTAAAAAGAACAGCCAAATTGCGGAACAATTTCCTCCAGATGATTTGTTTCTTCAAGTTAGTTTCTGCTGTGGCAAACTGGTCTACTTTGGAAAGGATATCCTTGGCTTCAAAATCTTTAAAGTCCTTGCCCAACCCGTTTCTTAGTTGGATAAGCTCAACTACATACTCCTCCAAGGGGAAATCTTCAGGAACTTGTTTATATTGAGCTTGATCTTCGGCTGATGATGTTGTAGCTTGAAAGATCTGTTCAGCAAAAGTAATTGGTTCGGGTATGACTGGCTCATTCTCATGATCAATCTTAAAAGTGGTCATTGGCTCTATCTGTTCCACTTTCCCTTCCTTCTTGCTTTTGATCTTATTCTCAAACTGTTCAAAGATGTTCTGACTGTTGATCAACGTATCTAAAATAGCAGTGAATCCTCCGTTGACTGCAAATAACCGGGTCAATCTCTTGCTCAATCTGATGAAGTTGTCAGTTGTAGATTGGTCAAGGACTGCATTAGGGTCACCATGCACTGCTTTGTCGATTTCGGTGTCTAAAATGGAGTTAAGCTCTTCTGCCGAAACATTTCCAAATGGTTTCTTCAATACATCATCCTTTAAAATTTGTAATTGTTTCGAAAACTTATGGATCTCCAAATCTTCTGGTAATTGAACATAAGGTTTGGGTTGCTCTGGTTGTTGCTCTGATTCTTTTGGTTCATGTTGGGTAAATACTTTTGGGTTCTTTTCTAATCTCTCTGAAAGATCGTCGCATACTTCTTGGTTATAAATCAATGTATCCAAGACACTGACATTGTCGCCATTTTTCAGGAAGAAAACGACCAATCTTCTGTTCAATTTGACAAATTCAAGAAGGTTCTCGTTGTTTAATCTCGATGTAGGATTGGAGTTGGAAGTATTGCCGTACAACTCATCGATTCTTGCACTAAGTAACGATTTGACCTCTTTGGCAGTGGACTCCTTGAACGGTTTTCTGAGTTCGTCATCTCGTAATATCTTTAGTTCGTCGATGAAGTTGTGAAGTTCCAATTCTTCAGGCACTTGCACATACTCTGGGGTTTCCGACTGGTCGCCTAGTGGGCTTGTAGTTCCTTTGGTGACCGTGCTTTTGATTCCTTCTTTGTCTTCAAGGAAAGAATCTAGCAACTCCGGGTGACCACCGTTAAATTTAAAAAGACAAACCAACCGTTTGCCCAATCTGATATAATCAAATACACTGTCGTCTTTCAGAAGCAGCGAAGGATCGGACCTTGAAAACGAATCACTGATGAAAGAGTTCAAAGCATCAGAGATTTGACTGGAAGAAAACGCACTGAAGTCATCTTTGAGTACCTGGTCTCTTAGAGTTTGTAATTGGACCACAAACTTGTGGAGTTCCAACTCTTGAGGGATTTCCACAGGTACTGACTTGTTTATGTCACACACCTCATCCAAAGCTCCACAGAAGAAGTACTCGCTGGCAAATTCAGACAAAAGTTCGGACACCTCTTGACACTCACCCAAGTTATATTTGTTAGCTATACTGTAGGAGTTTTCTTCTTTGAATTGGTTGAAAAGATAGACAAGATGGGACGAGTTGAAGTTGGTAAAGTCGTGGCCACCGAGCCATTTCTTGAATCCCTCAAGAACGTGGGAATGGGAAGCACGGAGGGTATCTAGGATCGGAGTTCCGGGGTCGATGGAAAACGACTTATTGGTTCCATAAGCACTGGCAAGGACCTCAATCCAGGCTCTGTTGTCGACAATCTTATCGAACATAGCGAGTTCGATCCAGGGAGTGTAGTAGCTGAACCAGTTCAAGGAGGAAATAAGTCCATTCAACTCGTCTGCAAAACGAGACAGAGTGAGGTCGGTCCTGAAGTGTTCTATCACGTCGGAGACGTCTTCGAGTGAGGCGAAGCAGGCGTAGCTACGACCGGCAAAGGTCCGCACCAAGCGGAGCAAGTCGAGGTAGTCGAACAAGCCCGAGTGGTAGAACATAGTGAGTTCGTAATTGGTGACGGTGTTGTGGGGGTCCACTACGACCAAGTCGGATTGGTGGACGCAGACATTATCGAGATACTGTAAGGTGTAGGCAGCATCGTGGGGCCCAATCAGGCCAGTGTTGAACAAATCCAAGAACGTTTGGAGCACATCACTGGCAGCCGTAGCCTCCCGGGGGTCTGCCAGCGCCGAGTGGGCTACCTCGAACAATACCGGGGCCTGGTCCAAGAAGGACTCGTAGTCGATGATCCGGAGGTTCTGTGTGCACGTCAAGAGCTGGTACGCCGGCACGGTCCTGTTGAGGGTGTCGAGGATGGCATGGCGGGTACCGGAGACCTCGTTGATGGCGGCGCAGATACGGGCAGTGTCGGGGTCCTGGAGCACCGTGGACCATGCCGAGACGTCGGCGTCGGGGTGGGCATCCAAGATCTGCTGGAGCGCCTTGTAGCGGTTGCACTGTATAAGGAGGCGGAAGTAGGTCGAATCAGGGTGGACGTCGGCAGGTACGTCGAGCACGTCGAGGGCGGTGTGGATCTGGTTGAGGGCGGCGCTGAGCTGGGCCAGGAGGCCGGCACAGGTGTCAAGCACGCCAAAGTCGAACTCTTGGGCCAACGAGACAAGCTCATCGAAGTAGTTGCCCACTCCGGCACTATACAAGGCAGCCACCGGGTTGGAGGGGCTGGCACAAGGCATCAAGCCGTGGGTAAGAAGCCGGGGGAACTCGGGGTCCCGGGCAAGGATGGTGGCTAGCAAGTCAAACATGCGGTCAAAGGCATCGGGCGACGGGTGGCGGGCAACGGCCGCTAGCTTGTTGTGGTGGTAGAGATTTCTGAAGATGTAGAGGGCGTTCAAGACTTCGAGGGCGGTCAACTGACTGAAGTGGCGGATCTTGGAGCCGTAGGATTCGCGGATAAAGTCCAAGAAGACGTCGAGTTCGGCGTGGTAGGTCTCGACGAAGGCGAGGTGCTGGGGACTGAGCTCCTTGACGTGGAGGATGGCCTGCTTGACATGGGATGGCGATTGGTCCAGCGGGTGGTCTAATGGGTCGTCGCCAGCCAATTGGCGGGCGGCGGCTGTTGTGGGGGTACCTTTTGGGGCGCTTCTGCCTACGATCACTTCGATCTCGTAAGCGCTAGTGCTGTGGATGTTGTTGGTGCTGTTGGTGGCAAATGGTCTTTGGGTGGAGGCACCGACAAGGAAGGCGGGTGTTTGGGCGGCTTTGGAGCGGACGGTCACAAGCGCCGGCCGGAGGCCTCGCAAGAGCGGTCTGCCTAGAAGACGTCTGGATAACATGCCGGGTGTCGAAGGCGGCTATGAATGGTTGTAAAAGTTGGGGGTGGTTGTAAAACGGGAAGGGTGATCTGGGGGTGGGGGATTTTAACGGGGATTTTTGGGGGGATTGGGTGCGGTGGTATAGCGGGGTTCCAAAGCGGGGCAGCTATATGCTAACTGTGGAGGAGCCGTCGAATGTGCTGATGGTGTTTTGGTACAACGGTGATGTAGATCAGGGGATGCGTTAGGGAGAGCAGATAAGTGGCCTGGATCTGGGGGCGCGACATTGGATGTCGCTTATCCTCCACGACATCGGGCCCGATCCGGAAGCAGGATAGGTCGTGTGTGGCGATGCGCCGAGTGCATGTTGCGCCGGAGATTGCGCGAGACAACAACGGCCGGATTGGTGTGCAACGGCGATGCTATGTGTGTACAAATTGCGTACGTATAGGACACAAATTTTCATGGCGCCGTTTCCATTCACCTCTACAGGTTAACGCATCGCTACATCTCTTGTCGTCAATGCATCGTATTCACCGATCTGTTACAATGCATCCATGCAAGCCGCACGGCACGCCCCATCTCAACAGACTCATCGATTCACCGGACTAACGCAGTGGTAATGATCACCTCCTTCTGTTGGCCGAAAGCCCCGACGGCCATGGGTCTGACGGTGCGGGGTCGCTTGCGCTTTGGCTCCTTCTTCGAGCGTTCTACATTGGACTGACTGATGAAGCTCTAGTGTTGGAGGCTGTTAGTGGCAGTGATGGTGCAATCTTGGGAGTACGCGTGGGGAACATTTGATGCTGTATCCATCTACAAGTTGTCTGTCTGACATGTGAGGAGCATTCCAATAGAACCATTTTTTAATTGGGTCCCTTCCTCGATTACAGACGTAGAGCCTCGTGGTCCAGTGTAGCGTGTTAGCGGGTGGGGTTGTACAGGTTCTCACGGTTGGATAGGCTTTCTTTCGGAATAATTATACTGTACATACCAGGCTGAGTCTCTAATGCGAACCTTCACTATGACAACGCATAATCAGGACAGTTCACCGAGGGATAGACTGGCAATCACTCCAGTGAACTTATGTTGGGTTTTTCCGAAGCTCGAACTGAGAATCACAGCGGTGAACACGTCTTGAATTTTGTCCTTTGTGCGGATGTGGGAACTTGATCTGAGGGCTGATCTGCAATGTTATTGTCCTATCTATTGTCGTATCTATTGTCGTATCTAGTACCATATACTAATTGTCCTGTGATGGTATATGGTCCCTAACTGATTCGGTGCTTGTGGTATGTGTCAAGCCTAACCTGGCATACCCACTGTAGGTCTTTTCTTTCCTGTCCTCCCTTAGCGGCTTGCCATTCTTGGCTGCTCTTCGTGTGTCGTCTATAGCTTGGGCTACGCCTACAAGTATAGCCGGAATGTTTTCACCGTTAATGTACTACCGTACATTTAGACTGCCTGTGCAGACTGACGTGCTACGGTTGTCGGATGATAAACACCGAGCCGGGTGCTCTTCCCCGTTCTCAGGCTCCCGTCAGCAATTGTACTCATGTAAGTCTTCTCCTTAGAGCCAATACGACCCTGGGGTAACGGCTGGGTTCCGTGACCCCTCCTGTATCGAATTCTCGCCCGTTTTACCAAAGTTATCCCATGTGGGTGTGGAATTCCATCAATCACAGTTTGACGTATTTTTTGGCTTGACACGCTTCTCCCCTCCCACGCAAACCACAAATCCTGACCAGACGACGTCCATGCATGCACTCAAGCCAACCACTTCACCGAGAGGAACCCCACATGTGTTCGCAACGGTGATGCTGTTGTCGCTTGAAGCCCCCCAGAACGTTTCTTGTGGCTGGGGGGGGAGTCTGCGGCCTCGACGACGTGGTTGAGCCCCTGTCTTATGGAAGCCCTGCCGCCAACGGTGGAGCAACACCTTGGGAGTTCCGCCTTCTATGGAATACCGAATCGAGACTGGCGCTGCACATATCCTCTGGTGTTGTGTTCTATTTTCATGCATTGATGCTCTCACGCAGGACCTTATCAAAAAGAAATTTAGTGTTTCTTTTGTTGCTTGTCAAGATAGCGCAAGAAGCGAACAGAGATGGAATCAACAGATCAAACCAGAAAGGGAAGGAGGAGGGACGTCGAACCAGGTATGGAAGACGGTGTCCTCGTTGCAAGGGGACACCAACATCAGCCCTCGGAATTGAGCCCCTCCCCGGTGTCTTTTCCCCTGTTGCTCTATCTTTGATATACACATCATGGTCAGACTTTCAGTTTCGTCGTTTCTTTTTCAGAAGCAAAATTTTTAGTGCGGGTTTTGTGTAATGACCCAAAAAGTGAGTGATACTTATATGGACCCATTGACTTCGTTTGCGGACCTACCACCAAATCTGCAAATTGTATAGTCCACATCGGTCCTGCTAGTAAAGACCTGATCTACCATCTTCACACATCGACTTCCATGACCCATGACAGTGTATAGCGGTCCATTTCGATCTGAGGAGGGTTCCCCCTCAGTGACACACCCAAAACAAACCCCCCCTCCAGCAACTTCAAAACAGACACCTCCTCTACCACGACAAACGCCTCCACCTCCGCCGACATCGAGACAGCTGTGTCACCAGCTGCACCCCCCACCAACATCGGTGGCCTCCACCACCAATGCGACGTTGACCCATCCCTCCACCAACAACCCTCCCCGGTTCCAATATCCCATTCCCACGAAGCCGGCCTCCTTCCTAGACAAATACGCCTTCCATAACACAGCCTTGTCGTCGTCCATCCCCCCCGGCACCTCCATTACGCCCACCTTGCCCGAACTTGTCAACGACTGTTTCCTCAACTCCATCAGCCAGCCGGTCGAGCAGGCGCGTGTTGATTCCGTCGTCCGCTTCGAGTCCCTAGTCCATAAGCGCCACTGCCAGGAGAACTTGAAGTTCTTGATCGAGATCTACAAGTACGAGTACTACCATGATCGGATTTTCCCGTTTGTCAATACCAACCTCGATGCCTCCAAGCGCCCCGAACGACTCAATGCCACCCCGAGTCCAAGCTTGTCCCACTACTTCCAACCCCAGTCGGCGGACCGTAAGCTGAACCATAGGCGGTTCCCGTCCAAGGAGGACCTCAACACGTTTTACGACGAGAGCATCAATAATAGCATCAACAACTTCAATATCATCAATAACAATAATAATAATAATAACAACAACAACAATAATAATAATAATAATAATGATAACTACAGCAATAATATCCATCGTGGCACCACCCTCCGTTCCCACACCAAATCACCGTCGCTCAAGTCGGAGGATCTTGATCCCAACTCCGTGTTCGTGTCAACCATCGACGACTTGGGCGCATCTCAAGACCTCTCAGAACAGAACAATCGGGCCTGGGACAACTTGACGGAAGCGACCATCAACGACGAGGACTCCGACGAAGACGACGACATCGACGACCCCGTGGAAATCAGCGAGATCGACAGAGAAATCCTCTCGGCCCAGTGGAACTTGATCATCTCCAACTACATCCAGGACGATGCTCCTGACCAGATCAACTTGACCCAGCAGTTCTATCAGGAGATTCTCGAGGAGAGCCGGTCCAATCGCATCCATCCACCGTCGTCCTTACTCAAGGCAAAGACAGAGGTGCTACAGTTGATCAAGGAAAATGCGTTCTACGAGTTCCAGAAGTTGTCGGGCTCACGGAACACCACGCCAACTGCCACCCCAATAACTGCCCCAGCACAGACAACTACCCCAGCACATACAACTGCCCCAGCACAGGCAACTACCCCCATTCCTTCGATTTCTACCCACCACCATTCTGCATCGCCTTCTACCTCTAACACCACGTCTGCTCTTCCCATCCCCGCCGCGGCATCTCCACGGTCCCAGAATAGTGGCTCTCCAGCATTCTTGCAGATCCAAAAGTCAGCATCACCGTCATCTCTCCTTGGCGACTCTTCGCCATCCCACCACATAGCCAAAGCAGCCACCACGGCCATTGCTACGCCTTTGCTCTCCCCAGCAACTTCACATTCGTATAACAACAGCAACAGCAAGTCCAGAGGCAAGAAGAACCGGTACCTCCATCTTTCGTCGTCACTGAGCAGTCTCCAGCAGTTGGCCAGCGCCCAGAGCAAGCCAAAGTCACCACCGCTCCACTCACATACAACGAACTTCATCGACAACGCCGCTTCGAGTAACTCGTCGTCCTCGACATCGATCTCGAACCTCCTCGGCCATTTAAAGTTGTACCACCACCACAACCATCACAGCACCACTGCGTCCTCATCTAATAGCACCTCAGCTACGCCACAAGCGTCGCTGACCTTGCATTCCATGAGCAATAGCCCGTTGACACACGAGAAAGAAGTACAGCAAGAGGGACATCTGGGGTCAAGCCTCAAGTTTTGGGCCAAGAGAAAATGAAATTTATAGCAAGTCGAGACAAGACATGAGCAACAAGAACCAGTAATAGATTTATAGAGATTAATAGAAGGCATAACAAAGGAATAATAAATGCATAACTTTTGACGTCACATGGCTGGCACATAACCAAGGCCAGTCTCTTGTAGGGGCCGGCAAAAGGTCAAGGTGTTTCATGTAAAGGAATGATTGTTGGGCAAATTAATAGTATCCTATGTTGCTGGGCTATCTATATGATTTTACAGTGGTTTCCCTGTAGGCATGGTAGCCATGGCCGCTAAACTTGAAGAGCATCGATAGCATTGATGCTGCCTTGACCAGCCCTGGAGTCAGTTAAAGTACCAGCTGCATCTCTGAATCTCCCAGTATATCCTTAAGAACTTGACCCCCATCGACAACTCCTTTCACAACCCTGACAACAACCCTCCTTTGCCATAGCCAATACATGAATCCCTAACACAAGTTGCAACAAAGCTCCAAACTGGACCAACAAAAAACGGACCTTCCTAAGCAGAAATCAACTCTTCGTGGAAAACATGATCAGTAATACGAGACAAAGCTTGAACTCAGTGAAACTCCGCAAGTGCCACTACTTGGAGACGGCTATGAAGAGAGGACGACCGTTTCTAGAGAGGACGAGCCCTCCCTCCAGTCTGGAAAGATTCCAGCCCTCCTAAAAGGGGCCAACTACCTCATGACAATGTCCAAATCCATTTTGATAATGCTACTAACCAGCACTATGATAAATACGATAGTATAGATACGAAGCTCATTCCAACGATCACAGATTTATATCAAGATACATATGACTATATCAAAGAATTCCAAGCTCCACTAATAGACCGGCTAGATACCAACCCATCACCATCACAAGCATCCCACCAACACATTTTCCTTCACTTCTCCGCAATAACCAGATTATCTCATCTTCTCGATATCGAAGTTCTTCCCATTTATGGCTGCGAAAAGTTATACCCGCACAAATTTCAGCTCCGCAACGACGTGCAAAAATTGAAGGAACTCGAAATTCTTATTTCCAATAAATGGATCAATAAGTGTGTTTTCAAAGGAAAACAAGACTATGCCCGTTATGGAAGCATCCTTCTTCTCGGCACTTTTTCAGGTTCTGCAATTACGGTTTGGAGTCTTACTAATTCTCCCAGTTCACTTTTTCCCAATTTTCACAAATTTTTGAAGAAACTCCGTAATTATGATAGTATACATCTAGAGAATCTCTCAAAAATGGTTTCGGGCAGTTTTGAGAGACCCACGTTGACTGTTGAAGATTACAACTTACAAAGTATGAAATATTTTAACCAGTTTTTCATTGATTGGGTCTGTAATGGCGATATAAAATGAGACTTCCAACCCAACGAATTGAACGAGTTCTTCTTGGAAGAGTACAAACAGAAAAATCAACTATTACAGGCTGTTCTCAATGCTAGCGTGACTATTACTCTAGTACTCAGCTATTGTATCCATAAGTTAGACAGCAGTATAACCCCTAGCCATATCATTCATATGAAAAAACAGTTTTAGAAAATAACGAATGTCAATGTCTTACTTGATGTCATTGCTTAACCCCATCATCCCTAGCACCTCCACAGAGGCTCCAACGATACTATCTTCGTAACAAGGACCAGTTGAAACGGCTCATGGGTGCGAAAATCACTCAAATGTGGCTGCAGCACAATACCAACGCCTACTTCGGATTACGAGGCAATTTCAAATACAACAAGTATCCTCTACATAAGTTAATTGATGAGGTATTAATCCAATGGCTACGTGTAACAGATCTACCATCCATTGTTGAACTGGATTCACCTGGATTTGGCTGACCAGAAAGGGGATGAAGAGACGGGGACATCCCGGTAAATTCAGGGAGATTCAGGTAGTGAAGATGGTAAAAATATTCAAGACATGTCGCTCATTTACATAAAGTTTTCATACTCATGACATCACCATCGTCGAAGAGAAAATCCTTCTCACTACACGGGACATCACGTATCGTTGTCATTGGCACTCTTTTAGCTACAATTTTCATGCACCTTCTATACCCATTTGCATTTTAGATGGAATTATTCACATGACGTGCTTAGAAAATATATATCCTATGATTACCTCCCACGTGAGCTAAATCTACAATAAGAAATCAGAAGGCCTCCCAAGCTGCCCCCCAAACATCTCGTCCCCCCTTTTCCCTTACGCTTCCCATGTCTTCCTCTTTTTATACCTCATTTGAGGTCTGCTCATCGCTCATGACTCTTTTTTTGGGCACCGATTTTGGGCTACTTTTTTGGGCTCGTATTTTTTTCCCTCCGCACACTGATCTTATACCGCGCTTATTCTCAGAATTACTCCAATTGGGCAATCGGTGAGTCAACTGATAATGAAAAATTTTATCACTCATTTGTTTCTTTCTCCCATATATAAACCATCTTTCTTTTGAAAATCTAGCTTTCCAACACCACCAATATGTTGAGACAAGTGTCAAGATCTGCCACCGTGGCCAGATCCAGATTCCAGAAGTCGGCAGCCTCTAGAGCTGTTGCCACCATGTACGCCAGAACCATCCCCCAATCGAGCACCTATGCTCCTTCCACAGTCGGTTCTGCTGCCTCGACCACCCACTACTCCACCAGATCCACCGTCGTCCAGCTCTTGAACAACATCGGCTCCAAAAGAGAAGTTGAACAATACTTGAAATACTTTACCTCCGTTTCCCAACAACAGTTTGCTGTTATCAAGGTCGGAGGGGCTATCATCACACAACAGTTGCCCGAATTGGCCTCCTGTTTGGCCTTCTTGTACCACGTCGGGCTCTACCCAATCGTGTTGCACGGAACCGGACCTCAGATCAACGAGTTATTGGAAAACGAAGGCGTTGAGCCGGAATACATCGATGGAATCAGAATCACCAACCCCAAGACCATGGAGGTGGTCAGAAAGTGTTTCTTGGAACAGAACTTAAGATTGGTCACTGCCTTGGAGAAAATGGGCGTCCATGCTAGACCCATCACCGCAGGCGTTTTTGGTGCCGAATACTTGGATCAAGACAAATACCAATTGGTTGGGAAAGTCAATTCGGTGAACAAGTCGCCAGTAGAAGCAGCCATTGAAGCCGGATACTTGCCTATCTTGACCTCCTTAGCAGAGACTCCTTCTGGACAATTGTTGAACGTCAACGCCGATGTCGCAGCTGGGGAATTGGCCAGAGAATTCGAACCTTTGAAAATCGTCTATTTGAACGAAAAAGGAGGAATCATCAACGGTTCCACAGGGGAAAAGGTCAGTGTGATCAATTTGGATGAAGAATACGAAAATTTGATGAAGGAAAGTTGGGTCAAATACGGCACCAAGTTGAAGATCAAGGAAATCCACGACTTATTACAACACTTGCCTAGATCGTCCTCGGTAGCCATCATCGATGTTGATGATTTACAAAAGGAATTGTTTACTGATTCTGGAGCTGGTACTTTAATCAGAAGAGGTTACAAGTTGATCAACCGTAATTCGTTGAAAGAGTTCGGCAACCCTGATTTGTTAAGAAATGCGTTGTTAAGAGATCCGGAAATTAAGGCTGGAAAATTATCGGTAGCGTCATACTTGAAGACTTTGGAAACTACCAGCTTCAAAAGTTACGGTGATGAACCTTTGGAAGTCTTGGCTATTGTCACCAATGAACAAGGCAGATTACCCAAATTGGACAAGTTTTTATCCTCCAAAACTGGCTGGTTAAATAATGTTACCGATAATATCTTCAGTTCTATCAAGAAGGATTTCAAATCTTTGTGTTGGAAAGTCAATGAAAACGATTCCAACTTGTCGTGGTACTTTTCCAAATCCGATGGATCTTTTGCTAAAAACGGAGAGATCTTATTCTGGTACGGACTCAACACTAACGAAGTATCTGAATTGATCAAGGAGTTTGATTCTTCCAATATCGGATCATCTCTTTCCTCTGCTAAGGAGTCTGGTGTTTTTAGCTCTCCAACCCAAAAGAGAGGCTTCCAAACCACTACTAGAAGATGGAATTCGAACCCAAACCCTCCTTTACGTGAAGGTTCCAGCACCAAGAAAACCAAAGTCGCCTTGATTGGGGCTAGAGGATATACCGGTCAAAACTTGATCAGTATGATTGATAACCACAAATACTTGGAAATCTCCCATGTGTCATCTCGTGAATTGAACGGCCAAAAGCTCCAAGGTTACAACAAAGACAATATTGTCTATTCCAACTTGCAAGTAGAAGACATCAAGCAATTGGAGGAAAACAACGAGGTCGATATCTGGGTCATGGCATTGCCAAACGGAGTGTGTAAGCCATTCGTGGAAGCCATTGAATCGGTGGCCAACTCCAACTCTAAAATAGTGGATCTTTCTGCTGACTATAGATTCGACACCACCGGAGAATGGGTGTATGGATTGCCTGAATTGAACGACCGTGCAACCATTGCTCAAGCAAAGAAAATTTCCAACCCTGGATGTTATGCCACCGCTGCCCAATGTGCCATTGCACCATTGAAGGAGTACATTTCTGGCACCCCAACCGTGTTTGGTGTTTCTGGATACTCTGGTGCCGGTACCAAGCCTTCCCCAAAGAACAACATCGACTTTTTATCTAACAACTTGATCCCTTACTCCTTGACCGACCATATCCACGAGAGAGAAATCAGCAACCAACTAGGATTGGATGTTGCCTTTATCCCCCACGTAGCACAATGGTTCCAAGGTATCTCCCATACCGTTTCCATCCCTATCAGAAAGGGTTCCATTTCGTCTAGAGAAATCAGAAACATCTACCAAGACAGATATCAAGGAGAACAATTGATCACTGTCAGCGGAGAAGCTCCGTTGGTGAAGGATATCAGTGGTAAGCATGGTGTGGTGGTCGGAGGCTTTGCTGTAAACTCCAAGGAAGACAGAGTGGTCATAGTGGCCACCATCGATAACTTGTTGAAGGGAGCAGCCACACAATGTTTGCAGAACATCAACCTTTCGTTGGGATACGGGGAGTACGAAGGTATTCCTGACGATTTGATTATTAGAGGTTAATAGAAAGAAGACGAAGAGAAGAACGAATAAAGATATAAACTTGAAAAAAAATTGTAGAAGGACCCGCAGTAGATACTGGGACCGTCTCTATATTTATATTCACGAGTTTATAGGAACAGCATATTTTGGGCCCGTTATTAGCCTTCTAATTCACTTCTGGTACGCATACAGAATATCAAAGAAGGAGATAACGGTATTTGAATTGGCGATATTTAGGGAGAAGGCTTATAATGTTGAGAAACAAGTGGTAGTACCATACAAACCAAATAATATGAATAAAGGAGATATCGAAGCTCCAAAATAATTGGGGATAGAGTCATATCTTGACACATAAAATAAAATAATAAAAATAATACCCAAGTTGAAAACCAACTCAAATTATAAATTACGGGACATATTATTTCAATTAGATATATGAAATAGGCAATAATAGTTTAAAAATATTGATACATCAGTTATATCATTTGACGTAGAATCAAATTCAAAATTTTGTCGATCATATTATGTAGATAAAATGCTACTAACATAGCAGCTAAGAAATGTTTTGATCTTTTTCCCATAGTCAAGAAAGGATCTTTATTTCCTGCACACCGATCCTCAACTCAATATTCACCACATTTTACATCACATATAACCACTATCTCCTCCCTATATGCTTGTTCCTCCAGATAACTTCGGACTCGTGGAGCCCGGCATCTACCGGTGCTCCAAGCTCGACTCGGACAACTTTCCGTTTTTGGAAACACTCAAGCTCAAGTCGTTGATCGTATTGGATGCAGAGAAACCCCCAAGGCTCTTGCACAATTTTGTGGAGTCCAACCGGATCGATTTGTACAACTTGGGTAGCTTGAAGATCTCGAACCATCACAACAAGAGCAACAACAAGTCCAAAAAGGACCTGGACGAAGAAAACGACGATGACGACGACGAGAAGTCGTCCACCACCAGCAAGAACTCCGATCGGATAGACAACGACGACAAGAACACCATTGAAGTGGTCAACTTGAGCGTCAAAAGCAACAAGACGGACCAATGGATGTTGATAGAGAAAAACCTTGTTCTGAGAGCATTCGAGCTCCTTTTGAACAAGGGCAAGCACAACATCCTCTTGGTGGATTCGACATCGACGTTGATCGGCATACTAAGAAAGATCCAGAAGTGGAACTTCAACTCCATTCTCAACGAGTACAAGACGTACACAGGCAACTCCGGCAAGAGCAACTACTATGCCGAGAACTTTCTTGAATTGGTCCAGGTAGAATTGATCCCCCAAGAAATCGACCAATTGAACCAACAGCTCAAACAACAATCGGAGCAAGCCAAAGAGGCAGAGAGAATCCAAACCAGAGAGAACGAAAGACAAATGTCGAGAGAAACCGACATTTCCCTGGCCATATCCACCGGAACATTTGTTCCGCCCAAGAGTCCGGAATCGTATCGTACGATCGGGGGACGTAGGAACAATTCCATTGGCGAGGAAACAGAATGGGACGATTCGGATGAACAAAGTATAGACGACGAAGACATCGACGACGACATGCTCTCGGCGTCGCCACAAATACCGGCAAACCTACTCAAGCTTGCAGAGCAACGAAAACACGAAAAGTCAAGAGACAGAATGAACTCCGACCCCGAAGTCACTCCGGGGACGTCACCAAAGTTGGGACGAAACAGCAGACAGAACAGTTTGTCCAACGAGATGTTTCTCCATGCAGCACGGACCAGTCTCGACAGGCGAAGATCGTCGATGGAATCGAAATTCGTCAGAATCAACAATAACAAGTTCAGGAGCCAAAATTCGCCGGTACAGCCGCCGCATCGGGGGTCTTTCGAAAGCACATCGCCACTGCAGAAGTTGGCCAAGAAGAAAGAGGCCACTGCCGAAGAAATCGAAGCCCTCAGACAAAAGTACGACTACAAGTACTACAAGAACCTCAACAAGTACACGGTAGACTATGAGAATGTCAGTGTGATTAAATTAAAAATACCCGTCGACAACAAGTTGCCGGAATGGTTTATTCGGGGCAGGGACTTCTGGGAGGACGATTTGAAACGAATCAACGGTATGTGAGAGGGGCATGGGCATGGACATGGACACGCCAACAACATGGCCGTGCAAGATCGTGGCCGTGCAATACCTTTGTCCTCAAACGTTCCGTTCTCTGCCGTCTTATTTAGACTAGCAATATATGGGCTGCCAGTGAATTCGCTGCAAGACAGGACCGTCCCGTAGGTATGATAGCAAGTAGCAAGTTGTCCAGCTCGCGCACGCATGAATATCATCATCATCATTATTATCATCATCATCATGATCATCATCTCCTTCCTCTTCTTCTCCTTCCCCAAGAAATGAACGGCTATCGTCTTCCCCACGTAGGCTTGGCTGCCGGGGGCGTAGGGTCTTCCTGTGGCTGTTGTCTGTATTGGGGCTGGCTCGACGGGTTGTTGAGCATCCTTTCGCGAAGACGCGACCCGGTGGTGCTGTTGTTTCTGGCCGGAGGAGGTCTGTTCTGGCCCTGGCCCTGGCCTTGACCCTGGCCTGGCCCGTACTGTGGAGCGTTGTATCCTGATCCCGGTACCGACTGTTGGCGCGACCGGTTGTGCATGTCCTGCAAACGGCTGGCGGCTCTTGGCTGGTACGCCGACTGTACCTGCTGGGGTGCTGCCTGTGCCTGCGCCTGTTGCTGCTGCTGATGTTGCTGCTGTTGCTGCTGTTGCTGTTGCTGGTAGCTATTATTATACGTATTGTTCTGCTGGACAGGCTGGTACTGCGAGAACTGGTACTGGTTGTGGGCCGTCCGGTTCTGTTCCGCCGGCGCCGCCTTCACCCCCAACCACTCGGGATACTGCTCGTGCTTCGAGTCAAAGTACTTGACAAACGCCCGGTGCACCAACGTCTCGTCGTCCTTGTCGCCGTCCTTTTCGGAAAACGTCTTGGTGGCGATCGAGAGGTTCGAGAACTTCGTCCCGTAGTTGTCTTTGATCTTGGCAAAAAACGAATTGTTGTACTGTGTCATCTTCCACTTGGTAAAGAGTGTTGTAGCTTCCGTTTGGGGTCGCAAATCGACCAAATTCGTATTAGGAAATGTAAATGGCCCTCCTGCATATAGCCTCGTCCCAATGCGGCAAGTTGGCCCATGGCCGGCTACTGCTCGAACACCACCATGGGGAGAACCGAGGGGCCCACCACGGTAGCGAGCTCGAGGCTGTCGCCGGTACTCGAGGCAGCTGCCGGTGCTCGAATCGCCACCTCCACCAACACCCCACCAGCACCTCCACCAACACCACCTCCACCATCCTATTCCGACCGCCTATTCCGACCGCCGTCCTGCTTGCCGCTTATGTAATCCCCACCCACATCGCGATCCCCCGAAAAATTTTAATACCACGACTCCCTCCACTAGTCTTCATTATCCATCCATTAAATGTATAACTTACGGTCTGTAGCAAGACTGATTGTTGCAACCCCGGCCGTGCTCTCGAGACCGGCTGTCAGAGCGTTCACGGTCACGTCGTTCAAATGGCAGTCGGTGGTCAAAGATGACCCCGTTCCAGCAGGGTCATCTCACCAGAACCCATCGGCCCCCATCGCCTCCTCCGGCGATCCAATCGCCTTGAAGGTCCCCCAACAGGCAGCCGGTGTCCAAGAGCAAGCTCCTGCCGCCGCCGCCGCCCCCTCCGGAAACCTCACGTTGGCCGATCTAGAAGCCACTGGAAAGTTCAACACCCTGCTCATCAAGGCGCTTGGCAAGGCCAAGTTCCAGACGTTGACGCCAGTCCAGTCCAAGTCGTTATTGCCCATTTTGACCGACGAAAGAGGTCTTGTGGTCAGAGCCAAAACAGGAACCGGTAAGACGCTTGCCTTTGTCGTGCCCACTTTACAGGACATCATCACCAAACTTCCATCCAAGAAATCGTACGGGTCCAAGAGTTCCATTTCGGCGCTTGTGATCGCCCCCACCAGAGACTTGGCCATGCAAATCGAAGCCGAGTACAAGAAGGTCATCACCCACCTTCCCAACGAAATCAGAAAGCAAACCTCCATCACCCTTCTCATGGGAGGTAAGAAGACCGAGGTCGATTTCAGAAACCCTCCCACCATTGTCATTGCCACACCAGGTAGATTGGAAGACAAGTTGTCCAACCCCAGATTCGCCAAGGTGTTTTCGACGATCTCGTACCGGGTTTACGACGAAGCCGACCGGATCTTGGACGTTGGTTTCAAGGACAGTTTGGACAACATCGACCGCATGTTGAAGGAGGCCCGTGCCGAGCACCATCCCGACCTGAAGCCCTTCAAGTCTATTTTGTTCAGTGCCACCATCGACGATTCTGTCGACGAGTTTGCCCGTAACCAAATCGCCCCCGATTATAACTACATCAATTGTGTGGATGAATCCGAAGGTGAGGCCCACGAGAATATCCACCAAACGTTGGTCCACACCAACAACACCGCCGACAGCTACGCGTCTGCGTTCTCGTACATCACCACCAACATGATGAACAAGGACTTCAAGGCCATCGTGTTCTTGCCCACCATCACCGCCACCGAGTGGTTCCATGCTGTGCTTCGTAGCGCCCGAACCAACGAGGTGTACGATCCGATTGTCCACAAGAAATTCGGGTCCAAGATCCTCAAGCTTAACGGGAAGATGTCCCAGTCGGCCAGAGACAATGCCGTCAGACATTTCCGTCAGACCAACCACGGGGTGTTGGTTTGCACCGACGTCGCAGCCAGAGGTCTTGATTTCAGCGATGTCAGCCATGTTATCCAAGCAGCCCCCAGTCCTGCTGTGGCCGACTACATCCACAAGATCGGTAGAACCGCCAGAGCCGGTGCCAAGGGGAAGGCCATTCTTTTCCTTACCAAGAACGAGACCAAGTTCAAGAGAGTGTTGGAGGGTCAAAGATCGATCAGTTTTGCCGAAGAAATCAACTCCGACGAAATCGAAGGCGACAAGGATATCTTTAAGAAGGTGAGTGTTGATGAAGAAGAAATCGAAAGCTTTATCAAGACGTTTTTGGGATTCCAAAAGCAGGTGTCTTCCATCTTCAAGCTCAACAAGGAGAACATGATTGGAGACGTTGTGGAGTTCTACAGAGTGTTGATCAATGATCCAGAGGCCAAGCTTCATGTGTCGAGAAACTTTGTCACCCAGATCTTGACGTTGGACGGCCGTTTTGCCGAAAGATACTTCAGTGTTCCAGGCGGGTTTGGAGGCATGTCCAATAACCGTGGAGCCAAGAGAAACACGTTTTCAGGATATAGTAACAACAACAGATCGGGGGGATACGGCAACAACAACAGATCTGGGGGGTACGGTAATAACAATAGATCATCGTATGGCAACGACAGATCGTCTTCTTACGACAAGCCTCGTTACAGCGACAGAAAACCCTCATACAGCAACGACAGAAAACCCTCCTACAGCAACGACAGATCGTCCTACAGCAACGACAGATCGTCCTACAGCAACGACAGATCGTCGAGGCCAAAACTGTACAGTAATAGAAGAAACCACGATGACTCCAATGGTTTTTAAACACGGTTCATTTCAACTATCCCTTTATTTGTAAATAGTTTAGTATATATGTAAATACAAATTTAACTTTCGAGAGAAGATGTAGATAACACGACGATGAGGAAGACACATGAAAGACAACATGGGCAACATATCATTCTTCGCTAGGCCACTGTGTTCCATGGTTCGTCGTGTTCCACGATTCGTCTCGCCACCTAGAATTGAACTGATGCAGATATGACTTCATCTATTGAACTGATGCAGATGTGACTTCATCTATTGAACTGATGCAGATGTGACTTCATCTTCAGACGGTTGTTTCTGCAGATGGAATCTCTCCGGTTGGACTTCTTCACCATGCCCACCGGATAGTGGAACCTGGGCCGTTTGCCCCCACCACTACCACCACCACCACCACTATCACTGATGCCATCGATGTACGTGTCTCGAGTGAGAAGCACGTAGATCAACAAGCACACGATGAGAATGCAATTGAACAAGGTGACTTTTTTCTGGAACGTTATGTCGTCACCAAGCACAGCCATTTTCGATTTCGATTCGTCCAACAACGTCCGGTGGTGTGAGTCTTGTTGTTTGTAGAGCTGGGCATATTCGTTATGCATATGGATGTACGAATTTCGGAAGCTCAAGAGCTGATTAATGATGGTGGAATTGAAAGACTCGATTAGGGTTTCAAAGTTGGAGGCCTGTCTTCTTTCCAAGCTCGAGAATGCGGTGGACAAGAGTTTGCTCTGTTCCTCGATGTATAGTAGTGACAAGCTGGCGTTGGATTCTAGCAACGAGAGTCTCTTCATGATGTTCTTATAGATGGACTCTTGGGTGGTTTGGATCTCGATGGTATGCGAGGTCTCGGGCTCGGTGAAGATGGCATCACAGTACTCGTTGGAGGTGGAGTTGATGTCGTTGAGAAACTCATGGAGTCCCAAGTGGGGAAGCACCACCCGACACTCGTTGATGGAGTCGTTTCGCAAGCCACTCGAGTTACTGAATTCGTCCAACTCGACGATGAGATTGGAGGCGGCCCCCTGGGGATCGCCACTGGCCACGTCCTCCGCTTTCTCTTCTTCCTTGAACTCCTCCATCATCGTCTTTCCGTGCACCCGGACCACCGAAATGGGACAGTAGAACTCGTTGCCGTAGTGGGACAAGATCTCCAACTTGAGGTACCTGGCCCAGATGAAGGGGTTGGCGATCTTGAAGCTCTGGACGTCTCTGATGTTGTCGGCCTCGAACTCGCCCAACGCCTTCCAGTTGTGCGACGGAAACCGGTCGCTGACGGAGATCCTGATGTCACGGAACATCGAGCTGAAGAACTCGAAGTTGCCCACCACCACCGTGTCGACCAAGATGTCCTGGCACAACTCGATGATGACAAACTTGTTGGCGGACGAGCACTGGTTGAGCAAGTACGAGTCCTTGTGTTCGACCAAGATGGCCGAGGCGCCCTTGGCGTGTGAGTTGGTCTTGACCACGGTGGCGGCACAGTCGACGGACGCGTAGTTGAACTTGTCCTTGTAGACCTTGCCCTGGTCGTCGTCGAGGGGGGCGCCGGGCGCCGTGGGGTCGCTGGTGTGGTTGCGGACGGCTATGGCATTGACGGAGTCGTCGGTGACGTTGGCGCCGCCGCCAGCACCGCCATCAACGCTGCTGCCATCAACACCGCCGCCACTAGCTCCACTAGCACCTCCACTAGCACCTCCACTAGCACCTCCACTAGCGCCCCCGCTGGTGTTCCTCGCGTCGTGGATCTCTTCTAGGTCCACCTTGTGTTTTTTCCACTCCTCGAACGACATGAAGTGGCAGTCGTCGATGGACATGTTGGAGATGTTGTGCTTGATTTCGTGGATGGTGGTGTTGGCCGAGTTGTTGGCCATTTCGAGGATGGGGTCCTCGATCTCCAACTCGAGTTCCAAGTACGGCGAGCCGTGGTCGGCGGCACTGGCGGCGGTGGTGGCCGGCGTCGTCGAGGGGTCGGCGTGGGAGGTGGTGGCGGCCTCTGGGTGGACGGTCCGGGGCGTCGTGGCCACCGGCTTCACCGGGCTGGTGGCATGGGGCAAGGCGAAGATGTTGGCGACACTGGAGGGCGACACCAAGCACACCGAGTCGTCGCAGGAGGCCACGGCCGTCGGGGTGGGAAGCGGCGGGTCGGTGCCGAGGGCTGTTGCCGGGATGAGGCAGCATGCTAGCAACAACACGCTGAACGATCTCATGGACGGTGGGGGAGATATAAAGTGTGGCCCAGAGGGTGTTGGTAGGTGATGGAGGTGTATGGTGGAGGAGTGCGGGAGCTAGCGAGAACAAGTGACGATAGGGCTGCGATCTAGCGAGCGAGGGCTGCGATCTAGCGAGAACAGGTCACGAGCGCGCGAAAATGTGTCCACCTTTGGTGAGAGTCCAACGGCAGTTTGGTGAGAACTGCCGGGGCCCCTCGCTACGCCCTCGCTACGCACTCCCTACGCCCTCGCTGCGATAGCCGGACTCTCGCCCCGCTCTCCCTCGCTACACCTTCATATTAAATTATGCATTATCAAGTACGATATCATGTACCCCAGTGAACTAAATAGAGAAGTAAAGGAAATATTAAGCACAGTCACGGGACAACCGACACAGTAGAACCCCAAGAAGGTCCCGACCCCGAATGGGTCCAGAGAGAGAAAAGAGAAAACACTGCCAAACAGAAAGACGGCCCCGTTCTCCCTATATGATCTCCTCGGCGAACCGCGACCGCGAGTTGTTGCTGCCTCGCTCGGCAGCGTCCGAATTGAAGATGCTTCTTCGCATAGGGTTGGTCGTCGCCGGGTGGTCGGCAAGCGGCCCGTGTTCGTCGTCGTAGTCCGACGGGTTGAATTCCGAATCCGAGTCGGTTCCTTCGTACGACGAGTCCTTGTAGTGGAGCGGGATGTTCTCGCTGCTTTCGTTGACGTTGAACTGTTCGGGCGACGCCAACGGATGCCCGTAAGAATTGAACTGGGTGTGTCTCCGCGACGACGGCGTGGTGGTGGCGGTGGCGGTGTCGCCGCCCTTGCCCACCGACGTCTGGCCCGATCCACTGGTGAACCGGAACACCGAGTCGAGGTTGTTGTTGTTGGTGACCCCCCGGTAGAAGAAGTCGTCTCTGTCGGTATCTTTGTCGTGGGGGGTTACGGCAGCACCCCCAGCTCCGGCACCAGCAGCCCCGGCACCAGCACCAGCGCCAGCGCCAGCACCAACACCAGTGGTGCCGGTTGCGCCGCCGTAGTACGTGCTGTTGTTGACGTTGAACTGTCTTTCCAAGTCGTTGAGTCCGTTGTCGCCAAAGACAGTGCCGGCGCCGGCACCGCCCGAACCAAGGGCAATGGCGTCGCCCGAGCGGGAGCCAAACAACCGCTTGAAGCCGAAGCCCGGGTTCTCGACCGTCTGCTTGCGTTCTTCCAACGAATCGTCGTTGAAGTCGGGAGACTGGTTGGTCAAGTTTCTCTTTCTCTTTTTCAAAAAGAGAAACAACACCACCAACGTCCCGATGACAATGGTGCCTCCGATGGAGCCCACCAAGCCGCCGATCAACTTGGAGTTCTTTTGGGCGGTGGTCTGGCCGTCGTTGTCCGACAGCGCCGACGTAGGAACGGTGACGACGGTGGTGATGGTGGTGTGGGGCGATTTGATGATGGAGGTGTAGGAGGAGGCCTTGGTGATGGAGGCTTGGTTGGAGGTGGCGGCGGCGGCTGCTGACGAGGTGATGGAGGCGTCGGAAGAGGTGCTGCTGGATGAGGTGCTTGAGGAGGAGGAGTCAGTGGTGCTCGAAGGGAAGTCACTGGAGGAGGAGGAGGACGGTGAGTGTGAGGACGAGGTGGATCTGGTGGTGGTCGACACTTGGGTCGAGCTGAAAAATGACGAGGGAGAAGACAGCAGGGATGGCGAGTTGCTGGACGACGAGCTGGACGACGAGCTGTGGGCATCGGACGACGAGCTGTGTGTATCGGAGGAGGAGCTGTGGATATCGGAGGAGGAGGAGCTGCTGCTGGAGGAGCTGGTGGAGCTGGTGGAGGAAGCAGAGCTCGAGGATGCAGAGCTCGAGGAAGCAGAGCTCGAGGACGAGCTGGAAGATGATGGGGTTTTCGAGCTAGAGGAGCTAGCTTCGGATGACGATGAGGAGGAGGATGAAGCACTGACCAGCGACGAGGTGTGGGAGCTCGACGGCAGCTGCGAGCTGGACGAAGGCACGGTGGTGGAGCTGGAGAAGGACGAAGACGACGGATGTGATGAGGTCAGGGCCAGCGGATCAGCCAGCGACGAGGTCACCGAGTCCAGCGATGACTCCGGGTGGTCATTTGAGTGACTGGACAGAGCAGAGGAGGTAGCGAGGTCCGAGGTGGACGTGGGAGCAAAGGAGGACATCGACGAAGCAGAAGAATGCGAGCCGATAGACGTTGGAGAAGGGGAGGCCGTGGACAGCTGGGTAGACATGGAAGGGTCAGCGGAGGACGACGTCGGTGTGATGGGGGATGAGGACGGAGGGGACGACGACGGCGACGGCGACTGTTGTGACGGAGTAGGGGTGGTGGAGGAGTTGTCTGGTCTCTGGTTGTGGGACAAGGAGTCGGTAAGGGTGGCTCTGGAGACGATGGTAGGAAGGTCGTCACTGGGAGTTGAAATTCCCAACACTGAAAAAACGGGGCTTAAAAAAGACATCCGATGACGACGAGCGAGTGGTGATAAATATAGAACGCAGCGAGGGGCGGTAAACAAACACGAGGGGTGGCAGCTAATAGCGGGAGGGCACGATGAAATAGCGAGGGGTGGCTAGCTAGTGGGAGTGCGACTAACAAATAGCGAGAGTGCGACTAACAGATAGCGAGAGTGCGACTAACAGATAGCGAGAGTGCCAAGGAAATAGCGGGAGTGCGACTAACGAGTGTGCGGCAATCAACAGCACGGCAGAAGCACGAAGGGGTAAGTGCAGGGAGGGGATGGCGAATGCACACAGGATCAGGGCTATGGCCAGAGGGGTCGGAAGGGGGAAACGGAGGTGGCCACGGTATGCGACGGAGGCAGTCAGTGGAATGACAGTCAGTGGCAGTGGAACCAGTGGAACCAGTGGAATCAGTGGCAGTGGAATCAGCGGCAGAAAACTGTCGGCAATTTGGGAAAATGGCGGTCGGGAAAGACTGACGATTCAAAACTGGATGAAAAACGGCACGAGATCCGGCAAACAACTGGCAGCGATGACAATGGAATTTGGCGATGGTGGAAACGTAACGGACACCAACAGGACAACAAAAATGACAGCCCACACGAAACAAAAAAGAGCACTATGCCAGCAACAGTGTACAGAGAACAGCCGGCGATCAGACACTATTTAAACGAGTGGTTGTTTTGTTGCTGTGGGTTTCTACGGTACCGCCATTGCCATTTGCTGTCGATGGAAATGTCTCAAGGGGGGCATGTAAGGAGCCCCTTCGCAGTGATGTGATTACATGCCCAACCGAGCAGTGCGATGAGCAATCGGCCAGGGCCGGTTTTTTCGGGCGCCGGGATCAGCTGCTTGCTATTATTAGAAGGTAAACAGTGGGGTGTGCCAGGGGTGCAACGGCTGGAGATGGAGATAGCCAGCGATGGCGATGGCTATGGCAATGGCAATGGCGATGGCTCTGGCTATGGCTAGGGGTGGCTAGGAACGGCTGTGGAGAACGGTGGCCAGGGGTGGCATGCCCACTGTGTGCCGGTGTATGCCCACTGTGTGCCAGCGATGCCAAGGGTGTGCCAGTGTATGCCCACATGCGTGCATGTGTACTTATGGCCAAATGTGTACTTGTGATCTCGCTATTTTTCCGACGGCTGCTGCACTGCGTTGTCGGCCCTGGTTGGAATTTGTTCGACGCCTCCGGCGTGCTTACGTCATCGTGGTCCTTGTGATTGACGAACCAATACGAGCGGAGGGGTGGTTTACGAGTGGGTCAGGCCACAGTCGGGTGTGGGTGGTGCAAGGGAAATGGCAGATCCAAAAGACACATCCAAATGCCAGACTTCATAATGACCAAACTTCGTCCTTCTGAATGCACTCTTGGCTACTACTCTCACGCATGGATACTTCTTCTCTCATCTCATCTCTCTTCTACACCTCTCTCCTACATCATGCACCTCCACCGACAGCGTCGATTCTGAAATTCTCCGGCACATCTCCGACCGGCTCGGATTGTTCCGGCCTTTGTTCCGGGGTTGTGCTGCTCGACTTCGTCTGCGTCTTATCTTCGTCTTATCGTCTAATCTTCGTCTAAACCTTCACCTACATCTTCATCTACATCTTTTTTCTTGTATAAATAGTATTAAGCATTATATATAGCGGTCACTATACTGTGCTCACGTGCATCTTGAAATATTAGTGACATCCATCGTTGTCCGAGGCTACATGGGTAATTAGCGTCTCCTCAAAACATACAATGTTAACCGAAATGGAAATCAATATCAAAACGTAGACGAAATTCAATAGCAAACATTATCAGCAACCATGTGATACACAACCACCTCAAAAGATCACAATGCCGAAAGTAGTCTCGATTATTAGTATAGATGTATACCATTTTTTGTGTGTATGATACTGTTGATCTGGAACTATTCGAGCCAGCCTATTATCTTTGGCCATCTTAATAACCCTCTGTTTTCTTCTTTCTTCTTTCTTCTTTCTTCTTTCTCTCTCCCTCTCTCTCTCTCTCTCTCAATTTAATCTCTTTCTTCTCGTTACCAACCAGTCTTTGAACGCAAACAACGACATGATCCAACTCATCATTAAAGCAACCACTCCTAACGAAATATTCAACGTAAACATCGATGTCAAGCCATACCACTCGAATATCAACACCACAGGATCGGTGGATTCCATAAATACCAACCCACCACAGATCAATCCAAAACTAACTATCAACTCACTAATAGGTCTAGATGGCCGGGTCATACTCTTGTTAACCGGCAACAAAAGCATAAGCATATAAGTTATCAATCTGAAAGCACATGCCAATATAAACATGTTACCCCATTGAACATGGATCTCAGTAGAAGTCTCAGATGCTTGCTGATGCTTCGACATAAGTATACCGGTCCAGAATATAGTCACCACTGGGAATGGATTGGGAGAAAACCCCGGTGACGACTTGATGATCTCATCCGTATTCTCTTGTGGAATAGCCATTTGTTCTACTGATATCTCCTCTTGTCTCTTGATCAGCTCGTAGTTTTCCACCGATTTTTCAAACCTCCATAAACTTAATTTGGCTTCGGTAATCACCCCACACAATCCACATCCTATAAATATAAATGCAATTGAAACATGCTGCAAATCCTTGGGAGACCACGGACCCCCAGATCCCGCTAAATGCTCCAAAAATACATTGGTACATCCATAGAAAAGAATAAGTGAAGATTCAATCAACTCCATAGTAATGAGGCCCTTTGATTGCAATCTACTCCATCTGGACCTGTTGGTCAGATTGGTAATAAAATGATGGTTCCATGCCCATCCTTTTTCGGAAAACGCCCCACTATATCTAGCCAATGATAATATACCATACACCAAAAACACACCACCTTTAATAAAGTGTGCCAAAAGATTGAATACGGTAATACCTTGGCCCAACATGAGGAAAGTGGCTAAACCAGTCGGAATGTAGGCCAAGAAGAAGAAAAAGTGACCCCAATTGAGCACATTGAATAAAATCCCATTCACCTTGGATAAAGAGATTTGGCGGACGTACGACAGCGCCAAACCCTTCGATCCGCATTGGACGTTATTGGTGGCATCGGAAGTTTTATACTCTGTTTCGGAAGAATTTCTCTCGGAGTCCCAATCCATCGAACCTGTGCTTCTATTGGACAATTCGAACATGGTGGACGCCGGCGAACCTGTTGTAGTGGTACGCGAGGACCCCTCGGACGGGACGGCTTCTTCATCAAAAGGACTTGCTAGACTATAGTACTTTGGTTCGGAACTCGGGTTGTTGTAGAAGTAGGGCAAGGCGCTGATTAGTTGGACTATGGTGGAAAAAAACAAGATGATAGACATCTTGTGGTAGGCGTTCCCGGGGTACAAGTCGGGTACAGACCCCATGAAAACGAAATAGGAAACCAAACTAATCATCACAAGAGATGTATGGACGGCCAAGGTAGCAAGGTAGCAAGCGGTCAAGTTCAAATTCTTAAACACTAGCGAGATGGGATACACCACAACCGCCGTGAAAAGGCCCAACGATACATGTGCCCACAAGCTAGACTTGTGATCGCTAGGATAGGCAAAGTACGACAACGTTTTGTTGTAGTCTTGCCAAAAGAGCTGTTCTTCGGGGTACAACTCTGTGTCGATGATGGGCACACCATGTTGGTGATGCATTACATGAGCGGTGGGCACGAGCAGAACCGCAGCCATATCAGACGATACGGTGGACGCCACGGCGGGCGCAACACCATGATGGTGGTCATGGCCGTCATCGCCGTCATCGCCAGCACCATGATGAGTCTCGACGGCCGCCACACAGTGGACAGCCACCAATCCCCACATTATCAAACGCTTTTGCCACGACAAATTCATCACTACTAATAACAATAACAAATAAACAAACGGAGAAGACGGATGTACTGCCAGAACGAATGGCAGCAAAAGCGAATTCGTGATATATTTATACTGCGGACTCTGCCAGAAAAACCGAGCACTGCTAAGAGCTCTGTGAGGGCATGCTCCGTCAGGGCCCCCCGGGATCTCCACCAGTCAAACAATCAGAGAGCACCGGCTGGTATATGCAGGAGGCATTGGGGGCCGTCGCTGCCGTCTGGCCCACCATTGGCCAAATATAGCGCAAGGTGTGGTGTCTTAGTGGGAACACATTGCTTGGGGTTGAAATGGTGATCAGGTCATCGATGCTGGTCATGTGACCGGCAGGACCGGCATCGTGTTGGTCGGCAGAAGAGGTGCGGATTTGTCATCTGTCATAGGTCAGACAATCCCGCCGGAAGTAGCTACGGCTACGGCGAGAGTCGAGACGAGAGAAACTGGTGGCCGGTGGTTGGCCGGGGGTAGGCCGGTGGTTGGGCCGGGCTCGCTGGGTCGGGCTCGCTAGGCTACCCTACCCCTACACTGTGTTCCACGACAGCAACTGCTTGTCACTGACGATCGTCGTTCTTGCCGGTGTTTTTAGTGGCCTGTTGCGCCGGCGTTCCATCTTTATCATCGCCAGGTATTCTCCTAACCATGCCACTTTTGGCCAGATGTTTGGCTATCCCAGAAAACCGTTTAACGTACATCAGTCTCCCACCTTCCCGATCGGGCCAGATACCAAGGTGGTTGCGGCTCACGGTTACAGTGGGATCTACATGGTTGCTGTCAAGTCGTAGATAACTTCATGGGGTTGCTAAATGGACTGCTTACGTAAGTGGACCGTTTTACTATCGTAATCCCAAAAGTTGCCAGGCACCATTGGTGTGGTTCATTGTAGGCTTGGTGGGGTCTTCTGGTGCGGATATTGGGCTGATGTTTTGATTCTCTAATGGGTCAAGTATTCTTTGTCCTGCTCGATGTCATCTACAAGTTTCCTTCTACAATATTCCCTCTCCAATCTTCTCCAATCTTCCTAAAATCTTCTTCCCCAATCCCCAATCTTCCTCTCAAATCTTCGTTCCATTCGCAATTCGTCTACTCTTCTTTTACTCCGTATTCAAAATGCTTCATTTTCTAAAAATGCCGTATACAGTTTTCTTTTCTTTTGGTCTTTGCTTACAACGCATTCTTTCGGGTAAGATAATCGAATCTCGAATATGTGTAACCAATAAACGGTAAATCTTCCTTGTGGTTCTTCTTGCCATTGGCACCTTCTGAGTCCCTCTGTTCCATGGCCTTGTTCAAGGCTGGAGATTCTGGAACGTTTTCAAGCTCATCGGTAGGGAAGAATCTGGTATCAGTAATAGATCGTAACTTTGGAATAAATGGAGCATCCACCTTTCTAATAGTATCCCAATCCACCCCTCTGAAAAATGGATGTTGTTTGATTTCATCCGCTCCCCCGTACCTTCCTAATCTGTTTTCACTACTGGTCAATAACTTTCGAATCAAATCCTCACTTTCTGACGATAAATGAATATCCTCAGGAATTTGTAATGTTTCTTGCCAATTAAGAATCTTGCGATAAGTTTCATGGGGTGTTTCCGAACAAAATGGTGGCCATCCAATCAAGCACTCAAACATAATCGCACCCAACGACCACCAATCACATTCTTGTCCATATCCTTGATGTATGAAGATTTCTGGTGCAATGTAATCAGGCGTACCAACAGTGGAATATGCCATTAATCTTCTGGATTTTCTCCATGTTTGCATCTGTTGTCTATTAGACATCGTCAAATGAATGGCATCAACCATCATACTATTTCTACCATTGCTGGTCAATTGATTTGGCTGTAAATGATTTCCTGGTCCTTCCTTTTCTAATAACTTTTTATAGTAATTCAGATCATGTGTCTTATGAAATCCTGTACTCAACCCAAAATCAGATAATTTGATATGTCCTCTAATATCAATCAAGATATTATCTGGCTTAATATCACGATGAATAAATCCTAATTTATGAATTGCTTCGATGGCCAATACACATTCAGCCATATAAAATCGAGTGATATCTTCTGTAAATATTTGCCATCTGATTAACATAGTCATCAAATCTCCTCCTGGTAAAAATTCCATAATTAAATATAAGTATTGTGAATCTTGAAATGAATAATATAATGAAACAACCCAGGGTGAATCACTTCCGGCCAAGACATCTCTTTCTGCTTTGACATGTGCCAATTGGTCCTTCTTGTACATTTCCGACTTTAATAATGTCTTCATGGCATAGATCTTACCTGTGTCTCTCTTCTGAACCAACCTAACTTCTCCAAATGCTCCCTTTCCAATCACTTTAACAGTGGTGAAATCTTCTAATGAAAGTTTGGTTCTTCTCAATCTTAAAAATTGGGATTCCTTCTTCCCTAAGCCTTGCAATTGTCTATTTTTACGTTCTTCACTGGCCCCAAGATCTTCAGTCATCAATTTGTGTTCTAAATCTAATCTTCTTTGGTTTCTTTCTATCGCATGACTAACTGACATTTGATAGTAGTTTTCTAATTTCAATTTGATTGAGGCTGCTTTATCTTGAGTATTCTTGGTCAACAAGTTTGGCTGTCTGTTAAAATAAACGTAGTTGGATGCTTTCGTTGGAATGTTTTCCTGTCGTTGTTGGCCCTGTCCTATACTAGAATTCGCAAGGGTGTTATTGACGGTAAGGTTGAAAAGATTGTTTCCGTCTTTATCTGTAGGAGTAACGTGTTGTGGAGGGGCTAAAACGGGCACTTGTGCCTGGGCTTGTGCTTGTGCTTGGGCTTGCGCTTGTGCTTGTGCCTGGGCTTGTGCTTGTGCTTGTGCCTGTGCTTGGGCTTGTGCTTGGGCTTGTGCCTGTGCTTGTGCCTGTGCTTGTGCTTGTGCCTGTGCTTGTGCTTGTGCCTGTGCTTGTGCTTGTGCTTGTGCCTGTGCCTGTGCCTGTGCTTGTGCCTGTGCTTGTGCCTGTGCTTGCTGTTGACGTTGGAGATCTTGTTGACGATGGAGCACTTGCTGGCGCTGAAGTTCTTGCTGGCGTTGAAGTTCTTGCTGGCGTTGAAGCTCTTGTTGTTGTTGGATATGCTGGTTTTGTAATTGCTGATCTTGATTCACTTGAAATTGCTGAGACACAGGTGATTGTGGTCCATGGCTACCTAGAATGTTGGCACTACTGTGGTTAGATAATAGAGAGTTGGCCAAAGAATTCGTGGACTTGTTTATCTCTGAAACATTGGTACTGCTGTTATTGTTCAATTGAGTGAAGTTCGACGTTGGAGGCTTGAAGTTTAACGAATCAATGGAAGTGAACTTATTACCGGCATTGGTGGCGCTTCCGTTGGTAGTGCCATTTTGGAATCCATGGTTACTGAAAGCGCTATCTTTGGCCTGGTGGTAGTTTTCTTCGTAGTCATCGATGATGCGGTCGTCACCAAAATTGTCGGTAGAAGAGAATTTAGGAGAAGTCATCATGAATGCCTGATGAGGGGGGATATGCTCGACAGGCTGGCTTCTTATGGGCGAGTTGTTAAAATCATGAATGGTGGAGCTGGGAGGATCGTGGATCATTTGGGTAGTATCATCATCCATAAAACTGTCATCGTATTGTAAGTGTTGTTCGTCGGTTTGGTGATTTTGCTGCTGATGCTGCTGATGCTGCTGATGTTGTTGGTTGTGTTGTAATTGATGATTCTGGTGATTCTGTTGGTTCTGGTGATTCTGTTGGTTCTGCTGCAACTGTTGATAATAGAGCTTTTGCTCGTCGGACAAATAGTCGAAGTCCATCATCAAAAGATCGGTTTCGATACGTTTAGCTGGAAAGAACCCGTGTAATGATATTCACACCACCAATAAATTCAAATCAGTAACGTCGTAAAAATTACGAGTTGCCAGCACGATAAGTTTGGCGTTTTAACCCTGGTGATAACAGCAGAAATGACTTGGTGACACCTCTGTGAAAGATGTAGGAAGTTAGGCGCCAATACTGAAAGGATACGGGAACGTATTGTTGTTGTCAGATTTGATTCGACAAAACTTGAGACAAGGCGAGGTTACACAAAATTGTTTCGCTAACAAATACAAATAGTGACGGAGGGGGGTGCGTAAAAAAAACGAAGCAAAAAAAAAATAGCGAGAGTGCCAGGGAGAAACCTGAAACGTTCTCGCTAGCAGTGACACGCATCCCTGTATGAGGTATGGGATTTACGACGTTTCCGTGGCTGTGTAGGGGCAGTTTCTAGGGTGATTACAAATGGTCAACTAGCTAGACTTAGCTGGCCAAGCTGGCTTAGCTGGACTAATGGACTAGACTGTTCACGTGGCCAAGTGCCATGCTACTAATAGTGCCACCTACGACAAAAGGGCCGAACGCCGACGATCTTCTGGGTATCTGGCGGCATTTCTTGGGATCGACATATTTCCAAATGCAGTGCTCGTTCCCGCTTTGTCTCTGTATATCCATGACATTGTCAGCAGTCGTCATCCTCCACTTTGGGATATAAGCTCTATGTGTGATCTCCGCTGCAGGGGCCCTGGCTGTGGGGGCACCTCCTCGGCCCCATTGCCATGATGGCTCCAGAGTATCTGTAGGGAGCGTGTCGATGTCTGTACAGCAATATGTCACTACAGCTTTGGCTACAAATTGCAACAGATGTCCTCTATACCACGACATCTATTCGGACGACGGTTTCTTTTCCAGCACCATATGGCCAACCAGTGACGACCCCCACGGCCTTTGTTCTCGAGCCTCGTGTCGGTTACCAAGTAGTCCCGTACTAGCTCAGAACCAGCAGAGTAACTAGGGCATGGCAAGCGAACACAGAAGGCCCCAACCGCAAGCATTAACGCACCACCTGAAAATTTACTCGTGGCATATATTGGCCTCTTCACCCATTTCCTACTACCCACCTACTCATATTGACATGTAGTTTATATTATGATAAAAGAGACACAGAACTATGTAGTACATACAACACACGGACATACAGAACGTATAGACAGGCTAATAACACATCGGTGAATGTACTGTACGGTATGTTACAAAAGCATACTTCACCATCAGCACCAAAAACTTGCCTCCCGGAATGTTGAAACAACTCGTTAATGTTAAATTCATTATTGACACTTTTAAAATTGTAAGGCTTGACCCTTTTGCTTCTTGTCACCACCTAATTCGAAGTGCTTACATCTCTTCAACGATAATTGAGCCTTGGTCTTGCAAACAACACATTCCAATCTCAAGACAACCTTCTTGGTAGTCTTGGCTTTCTTGTGGAAAACTGGCTTAGTTTGACCACCGAAACCACTTTGTTTACGGTCATATCTTCTCTTACCTTGAGCGAATAAGGAAGCTTTACCAGCCTTATATTGGGTAACTTTGTGTTGGGTGTGTTTACGACATTCCTTACCCTTACAGTAGGTCTTTCTAGTCTTTGGAACGTTAACTATAATGGTTAGTACTGTGCTAGATATAAACGTCTTCCATATCTCGGACATCAACTAGAAGGGGGGGAGAGGACGACGTTTTTGCCAACATTCTTTCACTTCGATTTGGATCCATTTCTTTCGCCACTGCTTCCCTGCAGTGTTCTTCTGTTCTTATCCTTCTAATCCCCCAGTGGTTGAAACTGTCTTTCTATGTTTGATCTGCTTAATTCAACATACCCATTGTGTCTTATTGATATAGCTAAAGTATGACGAACTGAAAAGAAGCTCTCTCTAATTTTTTTCACTATGATGAAAAAAAATTTTCCCCAAGTGAGACTGACTCTACAGGTTAGGCACCGTGATGGTAGTTTGTAGGTTGAATGAGAGTTTGGAGTAAGGTGGTGCACAGGGTACCAAATTAGTGCGGGTCTTGCACATAGTGCCGTTACCCGGCCTTGGGTGGTGGAAATGTGTCACGTGGTTAGGGCAGAAGCCCTAATGGCCCGCGAACGACACTTTTGTCCGCTGGCGACTTGTGGTCTCCAAATTAGGTACTCGTGGATGTATGGTGATTTCGCAGCCATTGTGCATACTACAAGTCAAGTTAAACCGTATAAATGTATTAAACAGAAGCCTATAGAGTGTACGTATATAAGATATTAAAGGAGTGAATAGTAGTTGGTAGTGAATGAAACCCTAGTGATAAGTAGTAAGAGAAGATTTTTGTGTGAGAGATGTGGTGAGAGTAAAAGTTTAGGAGGTTCCAAACATGGGTACAATAATCCGGTTGTAAATCCTTTCCAAAGCCAAATAAGATAGTGTTAACCAGAAATTAACAACCTTGCTGGGACACCAACCATAGACTGCAGATAATAGTGTGAAGTTAAGATATAATACAAGTGAAGAATGAAGGATGTGGGGGGAGGGAGGGTGGAGGTACTGACTTCAAGTTCAAGCTTGAGTAACAGTAGTGTAGATGGTGGAGGTTGAGGTGACGGTTTCTTCTTCGGCATCACTTTCGTTGGAGTCGTAATAATCATAATTCACTATGCAGACCCCACTGTTAGTCGTGGTGGAGACATTTTCAATGACCCATTGGCCAGTGGCAGAAGGAATACTGTTAGCGTTGGTGATGGTTGGACCGTCGTTTTCCGAGGTGGCGGCTGCAGTGGCCGTGGTTTCGGTGGAGGTGGCGGCTGTTGCTCTGCTGGATGGGGCTTTTGTGGATGTGGCCGATGTCGATTCAGTTGTTGAAGCTGGAACGGAAGATGAAGTTTGTTGGGATGTTTTTGAGTCATCTGTCACTTCTGCCTTGGATTCTGTAGCCGATTTCACTTCATTCTCGCTGTTTGGTTTCACGTCGCTTTCATCTATTGGAGTAGTGGCAACGGTGGTGTAGACGTGTTCGGTACCGAGAGCAGTGGAGGTGACAGTAGCGGTGTATCTGGTGACCGTTTCGGTATCAGTATTGACCTTGACATTAGTCTTGGTAGATACTTGGCCTTGGACAGTGTGGTAGTTGGTTTTGGCTTCGTGTTTGGTGGTGGTTAAGTGGACAACAACTGGACCTTCATCGTCATCAGCGCCGTCTCTTTTCTCCAAGTTTGAGGAGGGAGCAGCAATGGCTTTGGAAATCAAGGTAGCGGTGGCTAAGGAAGTTAATAATTTGGAGAATTGCATTGTTTGGGTATCCTGAGTAGGTAAGTAAGATAAGTATAAGTAAGTAAGTAAGTAATGAGTGTGTGTAGTCTGCAGTGTTAAAAGAATGACTGTAGTTAATTAGCGTAGGGAATGACTAAGGTGAGGTAGAGAGATAGGGAGAGAAAGTTCACTAGGGATACGTAGTAGTTGTGATGTGGTAGATTAGTTTGTATTCAATGGATGATGGAAAAGAAAATCCACCTAGAACAGCAGACTTTTCCGTATTTATATCGACCCCAAGTACCATTGACCTCTATAGACCTCATCGGGTCCTCCTCATCGGCCGCTGCAACTGAAGCACCCCGACACCCCACCCATGCTGGTGACTTACTTCTTCTGTTCAAGACCTCATCCAAAATGGACTATTTTTTAACGTCTTATTGTCACTGGCTTCTGTCACTAGCTGCTTGGTAAGCATTTCGTCACCCCGATTCTTCGTTGTACTGGTGCATTACTTAAAAGGTGAGGTACGTGGCTGGCTGCGAAAACCCATTGGTGCGAAACTGCCCCAAATGCAGCAACCCCGATTGGGACACAAGGTTGAAATAGGCAAACGACGTAACGGGTGGTTATTACAAGAAACCTTACTGTAGCAACGAGATGGGCAGTACTGGCAGACGCGTAGGTTTTGCTTCCATTGCTCAAATTAGTTGATTGTCTCTGGAACATCATGCTGCATTGCAATGGGGTGCCGGGCTGGGTCGATGTCGCGTCAATGTCGTGTCAGTGTCGCGGGCCTCCTAGAACCAGGCAGGGTACCATTACATGTCCCGGTTGTTATCCACGAAGGTGGGTGCCGGACAGCAGAACAGAGAAGCAACGTTACAGTAAGAGCCAATTCTTGGGATATTTCGCAATGGATCCAACCGGCAAGAAAGAGGACCAGCTGGAAGTTCCCACCCATTAGTAGCAATAATCCGCCACTCCTGGTGCCATATTCCTACCCAAGCAGCAACCACATCCCCAGCATGGTACCGATACGCTCTCCCCCCGCCTGGTCTCTCTAGGTGTCCTACTTTGCGGGATTGGGCTCCAGTAGTGTAGCATTGCCGTCCTGGGGTAACCACGAGACGAACCATTCACCAGGACCGGAACACGCGTGTGCCGGTCTCCGTTGTTCGCCCGGTTTATTGCCGGTCAACGGCAGAAGAGCAAGGGTGCTCTTCTTCGGCTACCCCAGAAGAGTAAATACGGCTAAGAGTCCACTATACGATACAGAAATGTACACCAAACATGATACCATAGTCACCAACTTCCGTGAACAACCCTACGTACTACAAATCGAAACACCCCCAATCACACCGGTTTATGTACAAAAGTCGGTCTTTATCCGCCGGACGCCTCTAAAAATGCCAAAGGCATCATCTGAGGGGTTCGTGCAATTCAGCCCCATCCCATCGAGCAGTGTAGAATGTCCTGCTAAAAACAGTACCCCCAAAGTGGTGTAGTTGACAGAGGAACAGTGGTACGATTATCTGGAGATGGTATTTCCGGGTCGTCCGTGTCACCGGTTTATCCCTCCCCCCGGTTGGTGCACTCCGGCTCTCGAAATAAGAATCCAACGATATCCGGTTTATTTGTTTACCACCACACACACACACACATGAGTTACTTCACCACTGGCAGTACTCCCTTACCATATGGAACGTATAATCCACAACGTCCAGTCAATGGCATCGGCCATTTGCAGCAGCCGCAAATTCCGGGCATCGTGAGCCAGCAGACCACCCCGGAAGGCGCCAACTCCAGACAGCCGCCCCAATCAGCAACACAACAACCGCTGCAACAACTGCAACAGCAGCAGAACCAACAGCAGCACCAACATACACAACAGCAGCAACTCCAGCAACCGCCCCAACACGCACAGCAACAGGCTCCCCTGCCGCCGGTAGACGACAAGCTCCACGGACCACAAGCTTCCAATGCTGATCTTGCCACCAAAAAAGAACGCAAGAACCGGCCAGGCCAGAAGTTCGGCGCTAAGAAGAAGTCGTGGGTGTGGTCTTGGTTTGTTCAGGATACCAGCAATCCCAATGTTGCAGCTTGTGATTTCTGTGGGAAGATCATCATACGGTTGCCTTCCGATAAGGGATCACCAAAGAAGCTAAGCGAGCATTTGAAGACCCACAAGCTTACCAAAGAGACCATCAACTATTCCAGATCCATACCCATCGACGGATACGGCGTCACCTACACCAATGGAGGCGAGCCGATCAACTATCCGTCTGCATATGAAGAGACCAACACTCCATCAAATACCAGCAATACGGTATCGGCAGGCACGGTGAATACTACTGCTTCTATCGCCACAAGTTCACACATCGGCAATGAGGAGTCAAAGAAAAAAAACGGGAACCCGTCATACAAATCGGTGCCATCGGGAGAAAACTTTGGTATGGCCAAAAGAAGGTTCCTATCGGCTGATTTTGACAATTCTCCCTACTCCTCCATGAAGTTTCACAAGCACTTGATGAAGTTCTTGACCGACAACAAACTCCCAATAACGGTGATCAAGTCGCATTCCTTTCAGCAGCTCATCTATGATTTAAGGTCCGACTCCGTCGGCGACTTGCTAGAGCTTACTAATCTATACAGTTCATTATTGGAAGTGAGCAGATACAGCGATGGGAGCGAGGCGGATAATGTCGAGTCAGAGAGCCAAGCAGTGGTAGCATTGGCCAACGTGGTAGAAAACAAAATGAATGGTTAACACCACCTAAGAATACCCATTCTTTCGTACCACGAAACTGTGCGGTCTGATCTTTGATATTTGGCATTTTGCCAAGGAGATGTATACAACTCTATCTTCTTTAGTACTGCTTTTTGCTCTATCCCTGCTCTACTACTGCTCTCCTGTTCTGTCCATTCGTTAGTTCGTTTATCTTTGTACATTATGTAATAATAGCTATATAGTAAGATCTTGTATTCTATCGTCAAGATCTACCAACTGATCTATACTGAATGTAGAAGGAGTCCCTCTGCCAAGGCCAAAGCTGCCCACCACAGGAGTATCACCAACCCCATAGATCACCCCCGAGGCACTTCTATGTGCAGCCACCGGAGGAGGCACTATGGTCGGAACAAAGGATGGTGTACCGGCAGGGGTTTCCAGGTACGTAGGAGGACTTAGGGTTCGTACATCTTCGTATGTAGGCGGCACTTCGTCGTCCCATGCTATTCCAAGTCCAGATCTTTCGGTTACCTGTAGTTTAAATTGCATTCTCAACACCCTGGCTGCCCCAGTGGGCACCCCCACGCCAGCTTGTGGGGTACTTGCCCCATTCACCGGGGTATTAGATCCTGAAGTCACAGGAGATATTGGGGTACTACCTGAAGCACTAGACTTGACTGGTGCTAATCCAAACAGCCCTTCTTGCCGTTTGGTCTTTCGATCCATCGATTGGATCAATTCTTCCGCCACCACCACCTCCACTACCAACGTATGATTGACATACACACCCAAGGTCGGATCGTCAACATCACAGGCAACGTTGGCTGAGTTCCGGAGGTTCTCCTGCATTTTCTCGTCGACACCCAAATCATCGTCGCTGCTTCTTTTGGGAATATGTTTGAAGAAACCAGTAGCAAAGTTGGCAGCGTTGATTTCGGCCACCAATTCGATCCTGCCACGGCCACTGAAGTCGGATTTCCACCCAGATTTGATTTCTCCATGGTTGACCGTCCGGGTTTCTTCCAGGTAGAGATGGCCGGTTTCTTCGTGGCGGGGAGATGAGCTTGTGGTGGGTTGAAGACTGCTAGGAGTATGGTCTGAGCCTGTTGAAAGGGCGGGTTCCAATGGGTGGTCTTGTAGGGCGGGTTGGTTCTGAGGTTGGATGAAATCGGCCATAAAGCTTTCGTGTGCTCTAGAAGGTGCCGTTTCTTCCATTCCCTCCAAGTCGTGATTCACGTCATTTTCAACCACCGTATCCTGTGCATCTGGGTTGTTTGCAGCCGTATTGTTCTGCACACCACTGGCATTAGTCATAAAAGACAATGAGGTTTGAATAGTGCTATGGTGAAGATTGGAGGTTCTGGTGGTGGGGTTCCCGTTGGCCAATTCTTTGACCAATGACTCTTTCCTCTTGGAGTCTTCGGTGACCTTCAATTTTGCCATATGCTTGGGACATGTGAAAGCCCGTACTTTGGTATTCTCTTCGATTTTCCAGCTCAATTTCCTCATTCTCCATCTTCTTTCGCCGGTCTTGCTGACAATATTGTCCAACTTTAACTCCACCGGAAATGTCAGCTTGGGATACACGACGTTGGGGAGGACGGCACTGGAAGTGACTTCGGTGGGTGGGAATACCCGGTGGGAGTTCCGATCGGGACCCCTAAGAATCAGTCGAGATATATGCAATGGTAACTTAACCACCGTTTCTTTGGCCGAGTTGGGTCTTTTTCCCTTGGCTATAAGATCATACTTGATGTAACTGTTGGAGTATGACGAGCCTAGTTTACTGGAAGCAGGAAGGGATCCTGGCAAAAGATGGGAAAAGGGGTAGGCATGGCTACCATTGGGGAAAGACGCCGTTCCGGTAAGAACATCCCATCTGGCTAATGTGGTAACATTCACATTACAATTTTTACATCCGGTGACAGACGAAGACGGAATCATAAAAGTCTTACTATATTTAATCGTCTGTACCAAGGACAAGGTCACAGTTTCGATTTCCATTTCCTCAAACGGAGGAGGATTCTGTCCGGCGCCATCATGGGCGTCTCCCTTGATGTTGAGCGACAATACCCCCGACAATATGGACCCCGTCGACTCGCTGGCGGTTCCATAAAGTATAATTGGGGGAGATTCGAGACCAAGGTCCAAACTGAACGATCCCCCTGAATGGCCGGACGCATCACTGGCCACGGGAGATAACACATTGGGAGACTGATCATGATTTTTAGAGGTGGACGGCTTGTCCTTTTCGTGCTGATGGAGCACACGTGCTAATAAAGCCATTTTTCAGACTTTGTGTGGGGCTGAATTGGGATGTATCGAAGACGATGGTTATACGATGAACGCGATGAGATAGGAGTAGTAGTAGTGGTAGTAGTAAGCACACATGTGTGGTGTCAAAATACTCAATGCAAAGATGACAAGATCGCGATTCAACAGCTTGCAAACAACACCAGTACGTTTAGGTTGGAGGCAAATATAGTTCGAGAAATACAGTAACTATGGGCAATCGATCCACAACTATAACCTCCGGCCGTACCAACCCCATCAGACAATATCCACACATAGGTGCGATCACGTGACACGACATGGCGTGTGCCGGCAGGTGGTACGATGAGGCTCGGAGATTACCGAGCAAGTCCTGTCACTACAGCACTTGCTGGAAGGTGCAGCTAGTTGGTGGTTAAGGTGCTGGGGCTTAATGGCGGGGAGTATAACTTGTTGGGAAGCTCGGGGGATTCCGAAACTGGCCAGAAGGGGGTGCAGGTTGCATGTTTGTCACGATGACGAATGGAGATTGCTCTCCGAAGCGAAGAAAGACTGCCCCGTAGTAGAGGGTATAGAGGAAGCTTCAATTGATCCCAGGAAAGAAGTCACTAGTGTGATGTTTTTAGGTACTAGTAATAGTGGTGGTAGTTGTAGCATCAGAAGGGCAGAACATACTTGTGTGGTGCACGACCGATCTTCAGAGCTGCATTTCATTAGCCGCTGAACTGTGCTACTACTACCACCATAAGATGTCCCAGCAATACCTTGTCATAGATAATGGCTCGTATAACATAAAGGCCGGTTTCAGCACCGACGATACATTGCCGCCGCTCAAAGTGCACAATGCTTTGGCAAAAACCAAGGACGGAATCATCTTCATCGGAAACGACTACCAGGCCCAAACAAACAAGTATTCGGGCATGACGTTCAAAAGACCCATAGAACAGGGCCATCTCACGTCATGGGAAACTGAAAAGGCAATTTGGGACTACACTATCGACCAATTGACGCCCGAAAACCAACTTGACTTCTCAAACACTCATCTTACTCTCACAGAGTCCCCGTTCCAATTGCCACAATTATCCATCAATACCGACCAAATAGTGTTTGAAGAGTACGGCTTTAACGAATACTATAGGTGTACCCCTGCATCGCTCGTTCCGTGGATTCCTTTCACCGACCGGACGAACGACAACAATGATTTTATGTTGGTGATAGATTCTGGCTTCAATGGGACTTGGATCATGCCTATGATATACCAAAGCATCCACTGGCCAGCTGTAAGGAAACTACCAATAGGAGGCAAGCTTTTGAACGGATTATTGCGAGAATTGATATCGTTTCGCCATTACGATATTTCCGATGAGCCAATATTGGTCAATACCATTAAAGAAGAAACATGTTTTATGGCCCAGGATTTCAACACTGCCCTTAAACAGAAGCTGGTCTGTGAATTCATACTCCCAGATTTCAAAACCACTACGACAGGATACGTGAGGACTCCGGAAACCGTCGTTTCGGCAGATACTCAAACCTTGAAACTTGTGGACGAAAGATTTACCGGAGCAGAATCCTTCTACCATCCTGAAATCATATTCGATACCAACACAGCCACTTCTAATAACCCGGCGCTACAGAACACTCCGTTGAAGAACTTGAAAGATTTGATTGTCGAATCGATCATGGCTTGTCCTGAAACTGCTAGACCTTTATTACTGGCTAATATTAGTTTAGTAGGTGGAACCACCTATTTGCCCAATTTCGAAAGTCGTTTGTTACTGGAATTGACCAAAGAATTGCCTCTGGATTGGTTTGTACATATAAGAACTCCTCCGACAGAATATAATAGAGATGAACTAAGTTGGTATGGAGGAATCAACTTGACCAATAATGATATTATTGATAATGTGAGTATATCCAAGAAGGAGTATTTCGAACATGGATCCAATTGGTGTCAAAAACAATTTGGATTTAAGAATGCATAATATTATTTATATATGTGTTCACAATATCTGATGTCTGAAGTATCGGGCCATCTATCGGTGACTGTGAAATATCAAAAAATTGCATCTAAATTAGCATAGTCTTGATGTCTGTATAATGTCTATTTCTTGTATATTACCTGTATATATAAATCTCGTCAAGTGGTTTTAATTGAGTTGTATCAACTGGTTAAATGTCAAGTATCTACTCAAAACCAACCATCCATATCTAAACCATACCATTTGACTGAAATGTCCATATGACATGGCTGCATAACTAACACTCAACATATTCAAATCAGAATAGAACTTGATGGAAGTGGTAGATATGTTTTTGTTAAAGAAACTGATATTGATATTGACTTTGAGTACATTACCAATAACCAATCTAGACAAATGATCAACAAAGAGCTCCATATTGGTAAGAAGAGTAAAGCTGTACTTTTCCCAGAAGTTCAAACTCTTCAACACAAATATCTTGTCTCTTTTGGAAGTAGCAGATTTATAGTATGACTTGAAGAAATTGGACGTTCCATGGTATAAAGATATATGGTTTGGGTGATTGGAAACTCCGTTCTCGTCGAAGGTAATCAACACGAGCGGTTTTTCACTCTTGGTGCCTATAATCTCCTTCAATGTAGCTTTGATCTCGTTGGAGTCCCATGTAACATTCATACCATCCTTATACTTATCCAACACCATCACGTTACGTTCAGGAACCCCCAAGATCCGTGCCGATTCATACAACTCCTTGCTTCTTATTTTTCCTATCGACTGATGCACAGAATCCCCATTGGAGAAACAAATCAACCTCACATCGTTGTTATGTTTGGACTTAGCCACCTCAATCAATGAAGGCGAGAAAAACATCACCTCGTCGTCTGGATGACCGACAATAAAGTACACCGTGCTGTTTTGGATCGGCAATGGCGTGGGCGATGTTATGGAATTATAAGGATATGTGGATCTGGTGAAATGGTTGGTCTGGATCTGGGGCTCGTTATACTTCATCAATATCTGGGGGATTGCCGTCGACAAAACGATCCAAACCAAAAACGACGACACTATCACCTTTAGTATGATCAGAGGTATCTTGAAAATCATTGCAGAATGTGTATAATAGCACGATCTACCCGGAAAAAGCACTACTCTTAACCACCATTATCTATCATCTGCTAATCTCATCCACCTGGCATCTGCGTGGGATGAAAACATTGTTCCTGCAGATAGTGCCTGTTGGGTGCAAAGGTGCCCAACATGGGCTTAGTAAAGACGGATGATAGATGGGAGTAGATAGGAGTAGGAAGGAATGGAGAGAGAAAATGGCATGGTTTTGGAAGGTTCCTAAAGCACAGAAAGGTTGTTTTGTCGATTTTTCCGTTTTCGTATATTTTAGACATGTAATATTTTTTGCTAGATTTCGGTCAAATTTTGAAATATTTTACATCCCTCCATACCAAGGAGATGAAATGAAGCATAAATGTAATATAGTATACGTAGGTAAATTTCTTGAGAGTAGTAAATAAGTTTAATATGCAATGACGCTGTAGTTCCCGTCGATTTTTAATATTTTGGCCAGCAGCCTTATTTTTCACTTTTGGCAAGCTGTTTCCGGTACCTTTTTACCTACTTTCTTCTAATAAAGGTATAACCAGTATTCCAGACCAAATCGATGATGGTACTCTTTCTGTCCCAACCAAGCTCGGTTTCAAGCTCCTTTACCATCAATTCAATCAAATTTTCTTTATTTCCCGTGGCTTCCTTGTAGTTGTGGAATCCACTATAGGTGGAAAGATAGTCGACGTAGTCACCGAAGGAAATCTGTTCTTTCTTCAAATCGAGCTCGTTCTCATTGGCTTCGATCCTACCGTCCACGTCTGGGGAAAAGGTGTTGATCTCGATGTCTTCGTACAACTCCGAAGGAATATGTTTGTTGGTTTCAACACAGTTATGATTAATGATACTTCTTCCTGGCTGTTCCCAATGGGGACCCATATATTTCGGATCATCGTAAACGTACTTGTTATAGATTTGGTAGGATCTCTTCAATGTCTCTGAACGGTCAAACTTGGAAGGACCACTGAAATTTACGATCTTTGGATCGACATAGTAAAAGTAAGCCAAAGTACCTCCTTTTTTCAAGAGTTTGGCAGAGTTGGCAAAAAAGGCGTCGTAGTCTTGGAACCAATGGATACACTGAGCAGCAGTGATAAGGTCGATGGAACCTTCGTCGATTTCACGTGGTTCTCGGTACACGAAATCTTCAACAGCCCCGGCTTTGAACAGAATTCTCGAAGTATCAGAGATGCCCATCTCATCACAACGTTTTTGGATCAACGAATTAGCAGTTTCAACCATTCCCGGAGACAAATCGAGTCCAACCACCTCGGAAGAAATATTAAGCAATGGATATGTCGCTACACCCGTACCACATCCCAAATCAATAGCTCTGGAAATTGGTACCTTAGATGCATCTCCCTTGGTGATATAATTGGTGAGCACCTTATAAAAACTAACGGGATAATGAGGACGGAAAGTGTTATAGTTGAGGGTCTTGAAATTGACTTTGGAAAAGGTAGACATATCGATTAAGTTGGTGATACAGTGTTGATGATCTTGGTATAATAAGCTTATGCAGTGACCGGACTGGTGACTTTTTATATACCCCAGATTTCGCCCGCGGCTCCGACACGGCCTTTTCTCGGACTAGTATCCTACGGAGTTTCTGCGTCTCGTATTTTACAAAGTGTATTAAACATATACATGACCCCAACCAATCAATGGCAGGCTCTGACTAATCATATTACGATGGTTATGTATCTATAACCAATTGAAATCCTCCGGCTTTGGATCGGTCATGAAATCGGTCATGGTACCTTCAGGCATGGGAACCTCATTGTTCAACCCCAAAAAGGGTACCAATCCTAAAGACCCGTCTGCTACAAACTCGTTCATTAACATTTGACGGTTCAAATTGACCTTGAAAGGGTCGAAATTTAAGATATTTTCAAGTCCGTCGTCTTCCAATTTTAATGTTTGAATCACATGCGGTGGATCAGGAATGGTATACTGCTGAGGTACCGGCGGTGTGATTGTGCGACCAAAGCTTCTATTATCGCTTTGAATTGGTTCTCTAGAAACTGCTGTTCTTGTGATAGGTGGGGGGGACCTCTTTTTGATGGAATTCACACTCTTGGTGATACTCAATCCTAATATACTCAACACAGACAATTCCATTAGTTTGGCAGAGTTTTTCGTCAAACTGCCAGGTATATCATGACTACTTTCAACATTCAAGAGATGTATGGTATCCAACAATAATTGCCTCAGTGTTTGGTGCAATGGGCCTCCCTTAGTATAGTCCAAACTTCCTTTGGCTACCCACAATGCCAAACGTGCTTGTTCTCTGGCAAGATTGATTGGTATTGGTAGTAAATAATTTGAGTTGAATCTGGATAAACTCTTCAACACTTCAAGTATTTGGATCAGCGCTTGCTGTATCATACTAATACTCGAAACAATAGAGACACCATCCCCATCTCCTTTGTTAACTTGTTCCTTCTCAGAAAGGCCAACATTATGATGGTTTCCGTACTTGGAAACAATCGGTAAGTATATCATGATTTTGGCATGGTAATAGAGCACTATCAAGGTTAATTGCTGCTTATTATAGTTCTTATAAGTATTCCCATCACTTATTGTATCAATACTATCTTTCAAGGAAAACCCATTGATATCGATTTCGAACTTCAAGTCTGGAGGCAATTCTCGCCTCCAACAGTCCAACATTTGGTCTCTATGTAATGCTTTATTCTGGGAGTCAGTATTCTCATATCTAGAAAATATAGCATCCAAATTATTCCCCAATACCTTACAGTACAGCATGATACTTAACGCGAATTTACTGACCTTACCAACAATTGATAACTTCTTATTGTTGATGATCAAAATGTTTTCATTTTCTTCGTCATCGTCGTCGGATTTACCTGAAAAGGGCATGGCACATTCGATTTCAAAATCTTTCAATAACCGAGGTACCCCTAGATTTAATGAAGCATAGATATCCAAACAATAAACGCACCAGAACAATATACGTCTTTCTCCTTGCATGAAATTCTGGAGATTAATATCACCATTGCTTCCACTGACTCCTAAAACTGCTGCGGGACAACGATGCAATCTTAACTGTTGGGCCATGGTAATCATTCTACCTCTCAACTCGTAACAGGTGGTATTATCACCAATAACAAGGCAATACTGTAATGCCAAAGCTAAGATTTGAAGTGATTGAATGGAACAGTATTGGGTGATGATACAGTTTGGTTTGATAAATTCATGAATAAGGAAGTCGTAATGACTCAAATAATGAAGATACTTATTGACAATACCATTATTATCGTCTCTTGAGTTCAAGTATTTATCTTTGGTAGACAACAAACTTAAACTAAGAATTAACACCATTATGGCACCGAATTTTTCAATCAGTTCGTATGGGAAGTCTTTCTCGGAATCAAGCGAATAATGGCCGGTTTCCATGATGGAGGTCAATTTGATGTAATTCTTAAGAAATGAATTCTTATCAAGAATAGGAAGCGAGTTCTTCCAATCTTGGAAATAAATAGTTATTAAATGATCCAAATCCATTCTGGAACATGGTAAATCAATTAAGTCTTTAATAAATAAGGTGGCTTCACCTTCATCTAATTTAGGTAAACCTTCACGATTCATAATCAAATCTAAGAGTATTTTATCCTTAGAAACGTAATTTGAATATTTCAGAGCTTCGTTTGAATTTTCTTTTAAAGAAGCAATTGCATTGGCTGTCAAAATGGCAGGTTTTGAATTGTAGCCATGAACTTGACAAATCCGGGCTAAAAGTGTAGGAATAAATAATGATTCTTCAGTAGTTCTAGGAATAGAAATAGCCACCAAAGATGTTAACATTTGTTGCTTGGAATTTTCATATTCAACTTGTTGCTGATAGGACTTGTCCTTTTGCATTTGAGCAATAGCAGTAGCAGCAGCAAATGCACCTGGAGCTGGACTGACTTCTCTATTACCGAATTGTCCGTGTATTCTATCACCCAAAAGACTAGATGGTAAATCGTCTATACTCAATAAACTATCTCTTTCATCTTCATCACTAAGATTAATAGATCCAGCCATCGAGATAGGCCTACCATTATAGATAGACCCTGCTATAGAAACCGGTCTTTCGTGAACTGCATGAGGGTTAGAACACCCACAAGGACAACTTTCGTCGTGGAGGTTTTCTTTATTCAAATTGCTGAGATTTAATGAAGTGATTCTATTATGAGGATCGTTATCTTCGTCAGTAACAGTGCCATTACCGATATTCGTCGTTGCACTAGTACCGTTGCCATTGCTGCTCCTATTAAGGAGATCTAGCTGTTCGTCGCGGATATTAAGTAGTCCCACCAACTTCTTATTTTCCGACTCCAAGTGTCGTACTCTTTCTTCCAAGGCCTCGGTGTATCCCTTAGGATATGCTCTTCTAGATAGCTTATCGGAAACAATACATTCTATTCCGATAGATTGACAACTCGAGCAAGGGTTTTGGCCATCACACTTGGTTTTTTTCGCCCGACACCGGTCACAGGCCTGTGCTATTCTTTCCAAAGCACCACCTGGTGCCTTGATGGTCTTTACTCTGTTGGTAAACCCCGGGCCCTTTGTCCTAGATTTAATATTGGGAGTACTAGTCAACTCCGTCATGTTTGAGATGGTGAAGTTCTGGATTGTTTTCCGTTAAAAGGCCATCAGCACGTTTGAAAAGCTGTAGTAAATAATTTCACCAGATGTAGGTAAGGATGAAATTTACCCCAGAAATGGTTGGGATCTTGAGTCATCCAATATCACACTAAAGAAAAAAAATCCTCGGTATCCACGTGATTTGATTCAAGATGTGATTTCTCACGCGAGTGGCTACTTCGGAGAAATGGACGTGACTCATTGTATGAAATGGCCATATGAAAAGAACAAGATCGAGTAGCAGCTTAACGCCGAAAAAGGTCAAATCAGAACTGGAACAGCCTCCGATACACATCAAGGTCGAAATCGAAGATGAACAGGTCACAAAAAGTGAGCCATTACAAAAAGAGGAAGAATATGAAAAAAAGGTAGTAATAAAACACGAAAAAGAGCACTCAGGACTTACAGAAATAACTCCTTCGTTGGACGTAGAACCTGACTCGATTTCACCAAACGTATTCCCGTATGCCACAGACAGCCAGGTGGGACCATCTGGATGGACCGATATATACAACGAAGTGGTCAATATGAGAATGCTCTTCATGGCACCTGTAGACACTCAAGGGTGCGAGAGAATGCCAAATACCATCAATAAAGGCATCAAGACCAGAAATCCGCAAACGTACCGATTTCAGCTTTTAATCTCATTGATGTTATCGTCACAAACCAAAGATGAGGTCAATTTCGATGCCATGACGAAATTGCATCAGGGACTTCTTTCTAAAGGGTTTAACGATGGCTTGTGTTTGGATGCAGTCTTGTCTCTTAGCGAGGCAGATATCGATGCTTATATCTGTAAGGTAGGATTTCATAACCGTAAGTCCACCTATATCAGAAAGACATGCATATTATTAAGAGACAATTTCAACGGTGACATCCCCCAAACTATCGAAGACATCGTCACGTTACCGGGTGTAGGTCCTAAAATGGGATATCTCTTGCTACAGAGCGGATGGTCTGTCAATGCCGGAATCGGCGTGGATGTGCATTTACACAGATTGGCCCAAATGTGGGGCTGGACTTCGAAATCGGCAAAAACCCCAGAACAAACCCGGTCCGAACTTGAAAACTGGCTCCCCAGAAAATACTGGGCCGATGTCAATCCACTATTGGTTGGCTTCGGTCAAGCCGTCTGTGTTCCCAAGTCCAATAATTGCGATATTTGTACTTTGGCTGCGAAAGGTTTTTGTAAGGCTGCAAATAAAAAATTACTCAACCGGCCAATCAGTGAAGAACGATTAACCAAGCTAAAGAAACAAAGAGCTGATTTGTCCCAGTTGTTGATGAAGTCAACAGATTTTTATTAATTATGGCTACCAAACTAGGTGTATTGAGGTCAAAATAGGCTCCTAATGAAAATACAAAATCAAAATAATATATTAGTCTTGATGGCTAAATATTGGTCATACGAAATAATGTTCTGTACTTATATACTATACACGATATATGGGACATTTTACAAACCTTGATTATATCCGTCTATCTATTTACTTTTTCAACGAATATCCTCCTTCTTTACAAAGGGAAAAAAATATACTCAGTTCGTCATTCAATAAATTTTCTGGAGTATCAAACTCTTTAACTTTTCCATCATCCAATACCAAAACCCGATCACTATCCAAAACTGTATCCAATCTATGAGCAATGGTCAAAATCGTTCTATCCTTGAATTCATTTCTGATAGTTTGTTGGATAAATTTATCAGTCTCCGCGTCTACTGAAGATGTGGCTTCATCTAGGACTAAAATCTTTCTGTTTTCCTTCAATAATGCCCGAGCAAGACTCAATAATTGTTTTTGACCCGATGATAAATTGGATCCAGATTCATCAACCAATGCCAGTAACCCAGTTAATACTGGTAAGTCGTCTGGATTATCACTTTCTTCTTTTTCTTTCTTGGTAGGCTCTGACTTCATCTTTTCAACATGGTCTTTCAAACGAGACAATTCCAATACTTTCCATAATCTCTCATCGGTGTAGTCACCAAATGGATCCAAGTTCTCCCTCACAGACCCTTTGACCGTATGAGATTCTTGAGGAATAATAGTCAAATTATGTCTCAAGTCATATAATCCGATTTCGTTAATATTGATTCCGTCGATTTCAATGTGACCACCTGTGGATTCTATGATTCTGAATAACGACATGGTCAACGAGGATTTACCAGCACCCGTACGACCTACAATACCAACTTTTTCTTCGGCTTTGATAGCAAATGTTACTCCCTTCAATACTGGATCCAAGTTTTCTCTATATTTAGTTGAATATTCTTTGAATTCTATTTCTCCCTTGGATGGCCAATTCTTAGGAGGACGATTTGTCTCAATAATACTTTCAGCTTCGGGTTTCAATTTAGAATATTCGACGATTCTTTCAATCGCAACAGCTTGGACTTCTACTTCATTCCACATTCTAACAATATAGTTCAAAAGATTGGTAATATTCATAGCATAAGTCATGAGGAACCCAAGTAATCCTGGAGTGATAGTCTTCTCAGTTAATAAAGAAGAGGCAGCCAATAAAGAAGTGAAGAACATCACAGTTCCCGAAATGAATTGCAATCTGACCGATAACCATCTTGTGCAACAAACATAAAGAAATTCAACGGATATTTGTCTGTCGATTAAATACCTTGTTTTGAAAGTAAATCTATCGATTTGATCAAATGCTTTGATAGTATCAATTCCATTATAGGATTCCTGAATAATAGATAACACTGGACTCTTATTAACTTTTTTGATTCTAGTTAATTGCCTTGCAGCATTAACATAAAGAACTCTATAATGATTGTAAACGAAAAACAACAATATAATGATAATGATCATTGGAGGTAAGTTAATCACAATAACTGCCAAAGTAGATACACATGTAAGAACAACGGATAAAAAGGAAATCAAAACCCAAGGCAATTGCATATCAGTGGTACCAATATCGTCAGTGAATCTATTCAAAATTCTACCGATTGGAGTTGTTTCGAAAAAGGACATAGGTGACCTTAAAACTGCTTGAACCATATTATTATGGAATATCCTGGCCCCTCTAACAATACAATATGACCATACCACAAATGAAGAAATAAAGATACAAAGTCCGGCAACCAAACCTGCCCCAAAATAAGATCCCAAATATAATGCAACACTCACATTTCTTCCAGCTTCGGCATTCTTCTCTGACCAGTAGTTCAAAATGTAATTCTTTCCGATCTCTATCAAACTAGTGGTAGTAGCTAAAATCATATAAAGAACAATGAATTTTAAGTTACATGCCTTACAGTATTCAACAATGTACTCGAATTTGACAGCACCCTGTTCAGTAGTTTCTTCAGAATCTCCAGTCCTTCTGATTTCATCATCTTCTTCTCCAACAAAATCATCATCATAGACATGAGTAAAAGAGACGACACTAGCACGACGACCATGTGCTGAACTCAGTGCTTCAAAGTCACTTTCCGCAATTCCAGTTAACTTTGCATTTTCTTCAGCAACTTTGGGCAGTACAGTCGGTTCTGCCGGTGTTGGCAATTCAGAATCTTCTTCATCCAAGTCATCAGAATTAATACGACCGTATTCTTTAATCAAATTGCTTAAATGAGAATCAGTCTTGACAACCTCGTCATACTCACCACTTTCAGTAATAGTACCTTCTTCAAGTAGGTAAATCTTGTCAGCTTTATGCAAGACGGAAACGAAATTGGTAGCCAAAACCTTGGTTTTAGAACCAATTAAACCATTCTTGGATAATACTTTCTTGATAATACTCTTACCAACATGAGAATCGACAGCAGACAAGATATCATCAAGCAAGTAAACATCGGCTCTAGAATAGACGGCTCTAGCCAAAGAGACACGGGCCTTTTGTCCTCCACTCAAAGAGATACCCTTTTCTCCAACAACGGTTCTATCACCATCTGCCAAGGATTTAAAGTCAGGAAGTAATTGACATGCATCGATGGTTTTCTGATAGAATTCCTTGTCATATTTGTGACCAAATAAAATGTTTTCCCTCACAGTTGCATTCAAGATCCAAGGAGATTGGGGACAATAAGCAATATTGCCATGTACTGTGATGGAAGGAGTGCTGACTACATCATCAGAATAAATTTCGGTCGATACTGGAACTTCACCCAATATGGCTTTGAGAAGGGTGGTTTTTCCACTTCCTACTTTTCCCACCAAACAAGTCAAAGATCCGGTTCCGGCTTTAAAATTGATATTCGAAAGGGCAATTTTGGAGGGCTTTGAACCTTCTACTTCTTCTTCTTCATCTTTAAAAGATTCAGCGTCCTCTTTGTTTGACCACAAGAATGTAACATCAGAAATATCGACAGCAGCGCCATTAGGTGTAGCATTTTCAGATCTAACAAACACTCCACCTTTATCATGATCAACTTCATCCATTAAGAGAGTTTCTGTAACTCTTTTTAACGATACGATTGCCTCCAAGTATGAAGCAATAATATGTGGAATCGTGTTCACTGACTCAGATAAGATATTGAACAAAGTCAATGAAGGGAAGATAATTTCGGGGGTAAGAGGAGTATCGTTAATAATAGTGAAGACTAAAAATGATGCACAACTAACGAAGAAAGGAACACATGACCATAAGAACGAGGCGAAAGCACTCAAAACACCGATATCTCTAATCAAAGATAATTCATCATTTCTAACTTTGGTTAATTTATCAATGGTTGGTTGTTCCCAGGTGTAAAGTTTCAAACTTTTAATAGATAATAAGATTTCATTGATCAAAGTTGTTCTTGCATCTTTGAATTTCATCTGCTTCATAAAAGTAGGATAGAAGGCAGCATTGACTTTAGATATACCAGGACCAAGAAGAATAGTAGCAAAAATACCTGCAAAAGTGGAGACTCCCATGAGTTTGTATAAAGAAATAATACTGAAGGTAAACTTCAATACAGTACTAATGTAATCAGGGAAACTGAAAGTGAACCCTTGGATGATGCCGATATCCATGGTCACATGGTTAACAATATCACCGGTTGATTTGTTCTTTTTAGCTTCAGGAGATAGCTTTAAAGCTTTTGTATAAATCAAAGTGGCTAATGAGGTACGAATGCTGAACATGATTTTGAAAGCGTAGGTCATTTTTTGACTGATAAACACCGATTGAACCAAAGTCACAACGTACATAAGAATAGCAATAAAGAACCCTACAATGATAGGAGGAGCATCTGGAGAATTATACTGACGGAAGAAGATAATGAAACTTCTCAAGAGCCAAGGTCTGGAAAATTCGAAGACAACATCAGACAAGTCGAAGAAGATTAAGAATATCAATAATGGAAATATTGAATTGATAATGGCAGTAAGCAAACCTGGAGATTTTTTAGCGGAAGAGAATCTTCTGAAGAATCCAGGCTTAGAAGGTTCTGCTGCTTTTTGTACTTGAATGTTCCACTGTTTTGATAACGAAGCAAACGTATTCTTTGTGGCGATAGAAGAATCAACATTAGGGAGATTTTCTTGTTTGACGTTTTCTGTGTCGTTGATATATTGGATGATTTTGGAAACCCAAGTAAAAGTGACGTAGGAAAAGAAATGGGGTTTCAAGTCAGTTGCCTTTGAGTCTATAGTGAAAGATGGCTTGTAGAAAACCAATTGGATGATCAATAAGAGGGTGGAGACAGCCAATGCGTTCAATTCCATAATGTAAGAACCTTCAGAGGTGGCAAAGATCTTTTGGGCCGATACCTTGTCCTGAATAGCGGCAATGGCCAAGAACACGGTATTAACGAACCAATATAAGATGGTGGAAAGCAAGGCCACGTTAGATGATTTAAGCTCAAAACAGTGCAACGGAAACACGACAACCAACAGCACCAACGAGGCCACCAACAAAGCATAGTTCGTCTCTGTAATGGCGAAAAGACTGCCAACATCGATGAAAAAAATGACAATAAGTGCCAATTTGGGGAAATGGGAAGAGTCAATGGTAGATGCGGCCTTTTTGGAGCGAACAGCCTGCACCAATTGAATCAAGGCGAACAAGCCGACAAGAACCGTCAACACGATGTATAGAACGGTGATAAAACTCGGATTCAAAGCATTGCCGTGGTTGGAGTACAAGGGGTGTTTCCAAGTAGGAGAAAGAAATGGATCCAGATGATTCAGCGCCACCAACAGCGACAACCGTAAGTCTAAATTAGGAGGAGCAAAGAGGCTCTTTGTCAGGAAATAGTCCTGTAGCATTTGTCGGGGACTTGGTAAGGTTTACGCGAACAGTTAGCTAGGTAATAGTATGAGGTATCACTAGTTTCTGGAAGGGTGAAATATGTCAAGATTTACAACTCTTTATGTACATGACGCGAAGACACTTTTTGCTTATCGGTTATGGAAGCGGAGATAACGAAAAAGTGTAAGCCACAGCGGATGGCACGTTACGGAAAGATACGTGTAAGGTTGTATAGATAGAAGCCAGGTCATAACCCTGCAGGTGGCGTAAGGAGAGACGAGGAGAGGCAAAACACTGCATGCTGAGTAGAAAGCCTAACTTGGTGTAGATTTCTAACTAGCTCATGTGCGTCTTTTTTGGTGCCACTTGAGAGTACGGAGTATTTTAGATCCATGAATGTTGTCTATTTACGACATTGTGTTCATGACATAAAATAAAGAGATTGATAGCATTCTTTACATCCCTCTTGCCCAGGGGCGGTATCAATATACGAGATTTATCGGGACCACCCGATGGCCACGCAGACAAGGGAGCGAGGGTAAGAGCAGATGGGGCTGAAAGAGGGGGTAGCAGGTGGAGTATTTCAGAGTTGTCAATGTACTGTGGCAGACGTGGCTCATTTTTTCGCTGTTCTTCATTTTCTTCTCTGTTGCTTGTCTTTTCTCTATATTCCCAGGACGTTGTCAATACTGTTACAACATCCTCTATCGCCTTAACTACCATCGTCCTTTTGGTAAAAGCACTAGATATCACCAGGACCTGCATACACACCAGGTAGTGCGCGCCCCCCAGTTCGCTGTTGGCCACCAGGCTACAACGAAAAAACTTCCCAGCAATAAAGCACCTAGTAAGAACCAAATCATTCCTAAACGCCGCCACAAGTAGATTTGAAATTCCGTATCCGATTTATCCAGTGTACTATAGAAGTCGATTTACAGGCTAAAATCAATTGATTGGAATTTCCACGTATCTTATATCGACCATTCTATGAACTTTACCAAGATCACTACTCCGGTTCCAAGAACTCCAAATATCCCAAGATCCTTCCTTATCAATGAACGTTAATTCAAAGTACCAAGGTCAACCGCAACCTAACTTACAAGCTCAGCAGATCTTATTACAGCAATTGCAACAAGGTCAGACGCAGCCTCAACAAGGCCAGTCGCAGCCCCAACAACAACAATCCCAACAACCACTGCAACCTCCCACATCGAATACTATTGCTGCTGGCCAGTTCAACCAACAACAAACCGATTCGTACAATGACTCCTTGAACCAGCCCATGTACCAAAACAACTACCAAAGAGCCCAGCCTCCACAATTGCAACAACAATTCTTTCCCCAATTTCAACAAAGTCAACAGCAGAATCAAGCAACGGCCCAGCAGTTACAACAACCGTATCTGCAATCGCAACCACAGCTGCAATACCAACAACAACAGCAACAACAACAACAACAACAACTTCCTCGCCAGCCTCCACACCTCCAACAGCAACAGTTTTTCAACCAACAAGCTGCTGTTCTTCAGGCTCAACAACAGGCTCAACAGGTCCAGCAAGTACAACAGCTTTCTCAGCAACTGCAGCAAGCTCCAGTACAAAAGTTGAACTCTACCAATGTTGAAAACCCAAATTCAGTCTATTGGCAACATCAACATCAATTGTGTCAATTATCTAGAAATGCAAACATTCCTCACTACTATGCTAGACAATATGCGTCAAATTCAAGAAAGAACAAAAATCCTTATAACGAAATTAAGAGTGTCAGTTTGATCGATGCTACCAAAACCATTGTCACCGCATTGGAAGAACAAGAAAAGACAAAGAAGTTGGCCATGGCAAGTAATTCCACTCCAACTACGTCGTCTGCATTGTTGCATAACAAGAAAATAGCACAAGAAATTGACGATGACCACCTACAAGAAGAACAAAGAATGAGACAAAAAACCAAGGGTAAACAATTGTGGTGCCAATTGGACTTATGTGGACAAGGATTAATGAATTTATCTCCAAAGTTATTTCAATACGATTTTTTGGAATCGTTATATTTGAATAATAATAGATTGACAGTGGTTCCGCCAGTTATTAATAAGTTAAGAGGATTAAGAACTTTAGACTTATCACACAATAGAATCACCGAGGTTCCACCAGAATTGGGTTTATGTTTCAATTTAAGATACCTTTACTTGTTTGATAATAATATCAAGACGTTACCAATGGAGTTTGGAAATTTAATAGAGTTGTTATTCCTTGGTGTTGAAGGGAATCCTTTGGATTTGAAATATGCCAATTTATTATCAGAAAATGGAACAAAAGAACTTATTGCACATTTGAGAGATTCTGCTACATCTATACCTGAACCAATTCCAAGAAAATGGATTTTATTGGAAGATGATGGTGAAGTTATTGACCCAGCTACAAACCCTGAAGCCTACAACAATGAAGTAGACGAACCAGGAACTTTTACCATGATGTCATACAATACCTTATGTCAACATTACACCACAGCTAAGATGTTCAAGTACACACCTACTTGGGCATTGGATTGGGATTTTAGAAGAAATGCCCTTCAAGCTGAAATCTTAAGATGTAATAGTGATATCATCTGTTTACAAGAAGTTGAAACAAAAACTTTCCATGAATTTTGGGTTCCACTTTTAGCAGAAAGAGGATACAAGGGCCTTTTTTTCAGTAAGACCAGATCCAAGACCATGAGTGAAGTAGATTCCAAAAAGGTTGACGGTTGTGGTACTTTCTACCGTACTAGCAAGTTCAATTTGCTTCAAAAGCAAAACTTCGAATACAACAGTGTTTGTATGGGATCCGAAAAGTATAAGAAGACTAAGGACTTGTTTAATAGGTTCATGAACAAAGATAATATTGCATTGATCACATTCTTACAGCACATCGAGACTGGAGAAAAGATCGCTGTGGCCAATACTCATTTACATTGGGATCCTGCATTCAACGATGTCAAAGCATTGCAAGTGGGTATTTTATTGGAAGAATTCCAAGGAATATTGAAGAAATACCATCATACCAATTCTATCGAAGAAATCAAGAATACGCCTATGATTGTTTGTGGGGATTTCAATTCTGTGCATGATAGTGCGGTTTACCAATTATTCTCTACCGGATCAGTTTCTAAGCATGAAGATTTTGAAGGTAGAGATTACGGTAAATTTACAGATGATGGATTCCGTCATCCATTCAAGTTGAGTTCAGCTTACGATAGTATTGGGGAATTACCATTCACCAATTTTTCACCTGGATTCACAGATGTCATTGATTATATTTGGTATTCTACCTCCAACTTACAAGTTAAAGGCTTGTTAGGTAAAATTGATGAAGACTACACTAGTCATTGTATTGGATTCCCTAATGCACACTTCCCATCTGATCATATTCCTCTTGCCACCAAGTTCCAAATCAAGAAGAATGTTCCTACGAAGAAAACCGATTTCAAGCCCGACTTCAAATCTGGTCCTTCTAGAAAGACCTAGAGAAGGAACCAGATATATTTTGGTTGCACAGATCAAGTGACTTGATTGACCGATGTAAAAATAAAGAACAGAGATTAATCCCCCTGATGTTTCGAGACCTACCTTCTCGATTATTTCTTCAGATTGATTTGCCGACATTTATTCATAGGTCAGACTCTTCAATTGGTCTATTCCCAGGTGTTTCTATTGTTTCATAGAATTACTAATCATAATCATAAATGTACACTACTATGGAGTGAAATCTCCGTTTAACGATTGCTTTTTTTTTTATATAGTTATCACCCCACCACATGTGGGGGAAGTTACTTGCACTTTTTAGTTTTATTTATGTATACTTACGAAATGAAATGTAGAAATTCGAATAGAGAATGGTCAGGAGAATTAAATAGTAAGGTGATGTTACAATTGGACGATCGAGAGATTTTAAAATGGCAATTTCGAGTGGGGTTACATGTGGGGCCGGTGAGAAATTAGCCATTATATATGCAGAGATTCTCCGGCGAAACGTAGACCGTAATATCAAGCAGTTGTATCATTTGCAATTATCGTACAACGCCATACAGAATTGCCTTTACAAGATGTCTTTACTTATTCCAACCATCAATGACTATGAAGATGCTCATGGCGAACTCGAGGAAGAAGTTCTTTACAAGCAAAAATACGAGAGCATCAAAGATGGAAGAAAGGCCTCCGGAGAATTGAGATTTCCATGGGAGTTCGAAGTAGTTCAAGGTTTTTTCAAACAATCGGACGATTCCACCGATGATTCCAAGTTCAACCATGCTGCCGAGAATCTTGGTAGAATCAAGTCTTGGGAGAGTACCATTAGCGAATTAAAGCAATTGAACGAGACTGCTGCAAGTAATGAGTGTTACAAGTTGGTGTACTTTGCTAGACATGGACAAGGGTATCACAACGTGTGTGTGAGTAAGTATGGGCTTGACGAATGGAACAGAAAATGGCATAGTATGGAAACCGACGGAGAAATTGTTTTTGGCCCTGATCCCGAATTGACCGAGATAGGTATTAATCAGGCTAAGGAGAATAACCAAGTATGGAAACAAGAATTGGAGTTGGGTGCGCCATTGCCAGACAAGTTTTATGTTTCACCAATGCAAAGATCGAGTCAAACTTTGGTGTATACATGGGATGGAATCAAGCCTGCCGAAAAGAGACCTTTGGTTACAGAAACCTTAAGAGAAAGAATCGGGGTTAATTTGTGTGATAAGAGATCACCAAAAAAGTTGATTGAAGAAAGATTCGCCAAGTATGGATTCGAGTTCAGTGACAATGTCACGGATGAAGATGAACAGTACACTGACACATACCGTGAAAAGTTGCATGAGCAAGGTATCCGAGTTCTTTCATTTTTGCAAGACTTGTACGATGAAGATTTGTGTCAAGATGGAACCAATGTGGTAGACAAGTGCAAGGCACAAGGGAAGACGTTTATTTCAACGACGTCGCATGCCGGAGTTATCCGGGCATTTATCTTAGCTTTGGGGCATAGACAATTCACCATTTGCACCGGTGGAATGATTCCAATTGTCATCAAGGGAACCAGAAAGGAATAAATGTCGAAAACTGCACGGAACATGACGAGAAGCAATATAGAATAGCATTTAGAAGTGAACAAAAAAATTACATGATCCAAGCGTTCTTTTGATCTAACTCGTAAACGTTAGCTTCGGGTTAAACCGAAAAAGCTACTGTAATCCATACGACTCGGACTTCGATGTCATTTCTGGGTTTTCTCTTGCAACAAGTCAAACGTCAACCCACATGAACCTATTCTTCCCACTGTGCACAAAAGCAATCATGTTCTAGATGGATATAAATAGACTACGAAAGCACAGTAAGACTACGGAAGCACAGTACTAGTTAGTGCAAGCTGCATATACGAGTCACAAATTGTCTTTTTGGTGGTACTCATAAGGGCATCTAACACCACAACTATTGCTCAACAATACTAATGCCGAGCAACAATGCATTTGAAAAAACCTAATTCTGATAATTATTTCAGGGTGAAAAACTGGACGAACATTCTGCAGCAATGATTTACCGATCTGGAATGAGCCCCTCCCACCCCCGAGAATGCTTTCCCTCTTTCGCCGTGCCAATTTAGTGCCTGTTCCATTTCAAATTGTCGGCACAAAATATCTTTTTCCCCAGACCTAAAGGGCTACCCCACTAATTGCTGGCGGGGGACGGGCCCTTTGGCAGATTTAGTGCGGGAATCTGGTAGCAATTGAGGTGCATCATTAGAATTGCCTAATGCAGTATAGAGCAAGCAGAAAGTAAACAGGGCCTTCTAAAATATTTGTTATATCAAAGATGGGGTTTTGTCTATATATACGTAAAGTTGTAGAATTTATATACTGGTAAATATACACTAGCATTTCGGTAGCGCCTGTTTAGACATTCCATTATCATTACCCAGGGGCCTGCTATGAGATTCTTAACGACGTTCTTCTTCTTTGTGTGTTATGCCGTAGCATTCCAATGGCCGTGGGAAAGTGATTCATCTAGTAGTGGCGGAAGTTCGAGTGGCTCGCAAACATCATCGGCCACCGCCTCCAAAACAGGAGTTATTGGCAGTTTCTTGAATAGTGTTACCTCGGCAGATTCAAACCCCAGCGAAACCCCCTACATGCCGGTGGTCACAGACTGTCCTGATTATGATTTAACTCGTAAGGCTGACAACATCTCAGATAATGAAGCCCAGTACATCGCCGGCCGTCATGAAAAAACAAACCCCAAGTTGATCGATTTCCTCAAGAATACCGCCAATTTGTCCGATTTCGACGCTGAATCGTACATCAACGACTATTCCAAATCAGGGAATATTTCCATCGGGGTCGCCTTCAGTGGTGGAGGCTATCGTGCCATGTTGAATGGGGCTGGACAAATGTTGGCCATGGATGACCGTTTTGACGACTCCAAAACAAAGGGCTTGGGAGGACTTCTCCAGGCCTCCACTTACTTGACGGGATTATCGGGAGGTAACTGGTTGGTGGGCCTGATGGTATTAAACAATTGGTTATCTATTGGAGATATAGTGAATGGTGATTCGAAAATCTGGAATTTGGACGATTCGATTTTCAATCCGAATGGTATCAATGTGTATCGTACCGTCCAATACTACAAGAGTATCGAAGAAGCACTTCTGGCCAAAAGCGATGCTGGATTTGATGTCACCGTAACTGATGTGTGGGGGAGAGCTTTATCCCATCAATTCTTTGATAGTGACGATGGTGGAGAAAACATGACCTGGTCTGGAATCAGAGATATGTCTAGTTTCAAAGATCATGACTTACCGTATCCTATTGTGATATCAAATGGAAGAACTCCGGGCACTTATATCATCAATGAGAATTCGACTATTTTTGAAATGAGTCCCTATGAGCTTGGTTCGTGGGATCCTTCGTTGAATAGTTTCAGTGACATCAAATATATTGGTACTGATTTGAGTGATGGCAAAAGAAATTCGTCTAACCAATGTGTGGTTAATTTTGATAATGCCGGTTTCATTATGGGGACTTCTTCATCACTTTTCAACCAAATGATTCTTAGGGTCGAAGGTACTAGTTTGAGTCCTCTTATTAAGCCTATTATAAAATCCATATTAGGTAAGCTCAGTACGGAATCGGTAGATATTGCTTCTTATACTCCTAACCCTTTCCATCAATGGGATGATGCAGGAATCAAAAGTATTGTCCAAAACGAAACCCTTTTCTTAGCAGATGGAGGTGAAGATCAACAAAATATCCCATTATACCCATTAATTCAAAATGCTAGAAAATTGGACATCATTTTCGGATTCGATAACTCGGCCGATACAAAACAAAACTGGCCAAATGGAACTAGTATCGAACATACTTACAACAGACAATTCGCAGATCAAGGGAAGGGAACCCCATTCCCATTCTCTCCTACTGTCAAGGAGTTCGTTGACAATGATATGGGAAAGAAACCGTTCTTTTTGGGATGCGATGCCAAAAACATGAGCAGATTGATTGAATATCACAACAACGACAAGATTAATGAAACCGATATCCCTCTTGTTGTTGTTATTTCCAATAATCAACAATCATATGCCGCAAACACGTCCACGTTCAAGATGTCTTATGATGACGACGAGAAATTCAGTCTCATTCAAAACGGATTCGAGGTAATGACTAGAGGGAACTTTTCAGACGATTCCAAGTGGGCTACCTGTGTAGGATGTGCCATCATCAGAAGATCGCAAGAAAGAATGGGTCTCGAACAATCAGACGAATGTAAAAAATGCTTTGATGAATATTGTTATAAGGGTACTGGCACCAAGAATCTTGTGCCGTCATCATCCTCATCATCATCATCATCTTCTTCGTCTTCGTCTTCTGGTTCAAAGACATCAGGTGGTTCTGAAAGTACTTCTTCCGGTACTGGAAAGCCAAAGAAGGGTGCCGCAAATGTCTTGGGTATGCGTCCATGGTATGTTGGATTCATGGTGCTTGGTGTTTTTATGCTTGTATAATATTTGAGTATGGTATAATCAAAGTAGGAAAAAGGCGTTGGTAAAAACGCCAATGAAATATTTCAATGGATTGTAGTGCTATATATTCAAGCCTTGTATATTGAGTACTGTACTTTGTTGACTCTTGTGGCTTTTGACCTGAAAAAAAAAAAAAGAAATTCAAGTACTCTTCTGGTGCCTTTTGAAACGTGCTATTCATACACCCATGTTTAGTATCTTCAACAGTTACCCCATTCCATCGACCCCTTTTCTTAATATTCTATATCTCAACTTCGTTTCTTCGTACGCACTTTTTTTTGCAGCTGTTGCAACTCGTGTCACGTGATCAGGCATCGAGAAAATTTCCAATGAGAAGAGAAAAAGTTGAAGAGATAAAGTTAACTCATCACACAAGTAGTTTACCATGGTTAAGTCATATGATCGTTATGAACAAGACAAATCGTTTGGTGTGATTGCCTCACAGTCGAATATCGTGTGGCTCCCACCTTCCGACAATCAATCGGCAACGTCGAATGGTAGGGCTATTTCTTCAGGATTGGAAGAGATCTTGATTTGGGATATCAAGACCGGAGAAATAATCTCGAGATTAAGAGACGGATTAACTCCTGGAGCTTCCAATGCACCAACCTCACAAGCACCTTCTCCAATCACATACTTGGCTCATCATGAACAGACCAATTTGGTGGCTGCAGGATACTTGGATGGGACCATCAAGATTTGGGATATTACTTCAGCATCTGTTCTTATTACATTCCAAGGGCATAAGTCTGCAATTAGTGTTTTGAAGTTTGATAGAAGTGGTACCAGGTTAGTTTCCGGGTCTTCTGATTCTAGTATCATCATGTGGGATTTGGTAGGAGAAGAAGGATTATTCAAATTAAAAGGTCATAAGGGAGAAATCAGAGGATTGACATTTCTTTCTGAAAATTACAGTGAAGAAGTTTCTGATGAAATTGAAGATTACATTGTCAGTGTTTCCAAGGATGGGTTGATCAAGTTATGGGAATTAAAGAGTCATCAATGTATTGAAACCCATATGGCCCACTCCAGTGAATGTTGGGGTATGGGGATTAATTCTACCAAACAAATGATTATCACCAGTGGAAACAAAGATCAAGTCAAAGTATGGCAAGTGGATCTTACACAGCCCGATACTCAAAAGTTGAATGAAAGAGGGTCATTTGAAAAGCAAAGTAAAGCCAGATGTAATGATATTGAATTTAAGAGTTTGAAAACAGGCACAAATGAGGTTGAATTGTTCTATTTACAAAACGCCGATAGAACCATTGAAATATTCAGAGTCAGAGGTGAAGAAGAAATAAAGAAGGGGATTACTAAGAGAACCAAAAGACTCAAAGAAAAGGGATATGAAGATGAAGAGATCTTACAATCATTAAAAGAATCGGAAGTTAGCATGATGATCACCACATTCACTACTTTAAGAACCATTGCTAAAGTCAAGTCATGTACCTGGATCACTAAAAGTAACAAGAAGTTGGATATTTTGATATCATTAATTAATAACAGTATCGAGTACCATAATATTCCAATACCAGAACAAGTGAAAAAGGCCAGTCCATCGGAATTATATTCAGTAAAACAACATTCTATCGATCATCTTGGACATAGAACGGACGTTAGAGCCATGGATCTTTCGTCAGACAACAAACTATTGGCCACCGCTTCGAATGGGGAATTGAAAATCTGGAACATCAGAACCAGTAATGTCATCAGAACCTTTACGTTGGACGGAGGATATGCATTGTGTTGTAAGTTTTTACCTGGAGGAACATTGGTTGTAGTTGGGTTCAAAAATGGGGACTTGGAGTTGTATGATCTTGCATCTTCATCATTAGTTGATAGGGTTGAAAAAGCACATGATTCTGGATCTTCTCTGATTAACGGTAAAGATGACGATAATGGATCTTCGATTTGGTCATTGGATTTGACCCCAGATGGTAAAACATTAGTCACTGGAGGTAACGATAAGTCTGTGAAATTCTGGAACTTCAAGGTCGAACAAGAATTGATTCCAGGTACAAGAACCACTATTTCCAAGATGAAACTTGTACATAATCAAACCTTGGAATTGAATGAAGATGTTTTATGTGTCAAGATATCACCCGATGCCAAATATTTGGCTGTGTCATTATTAAACAATAATGTTCAGGTCGTCTTTTTCGATTCCTTGAAGTTATTCCTTACATTATATGGACACAAGTTACCTGTGTTATCTATTGATATATCTGATGATTCCAAATTGATCATCACATCATCTGCTGATAAGAACGTGAAGATTTGGGGGTTGGATTTCGGAGATTGTCACAAGTCTATATTTGGACATCAAGATTCGATTATGAATGTCAGATTTATTCCTCAAAGTCACAATTTCTTTTCGTCTGGTAAGGATGGTTTGATCAAATACTGGGATGGGGATAAGTTTGAGTGTATTCAGAAGTTACCAGCACATCAGTCTGAAGTGTGGTGTTTGTGTGTGAGTAGCGATGGGACATTCATGGTATCTACATCTCATGATCATTCCATTAGAGTGTGGGAAGCCAGCGATGATCAAGTGTTCCTTGAAGAAGAAAGAGAAAAGGAAATGGACCAACTTTACGAAGACAAGTTGCTTGAGACGTTGGAGGATGATCCAAGGGTGGAACAGATGGAACAGCAACAGGAGGAAGGAGATGATAATGATGAGGTTACCAGGGTGCTGAAACAGACGATGGAATCGTTGAAAGCGGGAGAAAAGTTGATGGAGGCCATGGATCTTGGGATTGAGGACGTCGAAGCCCACGAGGATTATTTATTACATTTGAAGCATTACGAAGCCAAGAAGACCACCGTATTGCCGGTGAAGCCTACCGCCAATGCTATTTTGGTGGCGTTTGGAATGAGTGGTCAAGAGTATGTGTTGAGTGTTGTTTCGAAGATCCGGGCGGCACAATTGGATGATGCGTTATTGGTGTTGCCATTTTCGTATTCGTTACGGTTGTTGAAGTTCATTGAGATCTGGACCCGAGACGAAAACATCAAGGGCAATGTGGTGAACATGTCGATGATTTGCAAGCTCTTATTTTTCATAGTACGTAGCAATGCCAGAGAGTTGATCAACCAAAAGGATCCACAGATCAAGAACCAATTGATCAAGGTCAAGGAACAGTTGCGGAAGGGGTTGACGGTTACGTCGGAGCAATTGGGAGTGAACACTCAAGGATTGAAATTCGCCAAGCAGCAGTGGAGACTCACCCACGAGACCGAGTTCATCGACGAGGCCGAACAGAGGGAACATGAAGAGAAGAATGCGGTGAAGAGAAAGTTCACGACGGTGTGAGATCGAGGGGGAGAAGAAGACGAAGAGAAAAGGGTGCTATCGGAAAAGACCCATGGAGACAAAGCATATAGTATAGTGAGAATAAAGGCTACTGTAAATGAGACGAT